>MU150244.1:343360-481018 GCA_015584075.1 Collybia nuda
ATGACTTTTATTTGACTTTTGTGGTTGTATTTGACTTTTACACGACTTTTGTTGTTATATTTGACTTTTACATGACTTGTTTTGACTTATTTTTTTACTGAGTGTCATGCCTGTCGATATACCCGGGATTCTGTTATTTGGGGTATCAGTAGATTCTGGCTGACCTTATCGAAGACGATGGCAGTATTCGTTGTAATACATATGCAAGGCGTATCCGACATCCGGTCTACCTCGACAGGGGAAAGATTGACCCACTGGCAGTTCTTTGCGTAATACAACTTAGGTCTATTGTTCTATAAAACATGTACACGCATATAATAACTCATCGAGGAACCGGCACAAACCCGCCCTCAAAGCACCTGCTCCACAAATTTCATTTTGCAATAAAGCAAGAAAAGCAACTACATAGCAACATGAAAACAAGCAGAAAAGACAGGATACCGATACAAAAAAGAAAGAAAAATATAACCTCCACATCCACATCAAAAGAGTAACAAGTAGCACGTCTCCCCCAAAACCAGTGCCGGGCCGTACCTAAGACGCCCTAAAAATATACACAACAGGATACATTCCATCTCGATCACGAAGCCACCACACTGGGGCAACCTTCCATCCCTTCTGGCTTCCTAGATCGCACCACACTACCGGTATCACCGTTCCTTTACTCCTTATTCCTTTATTCTTTTAAATCTCCTTAAAACATCGTGACGCCCTTCGATCGGGAGAAGTCCACGAGGTTCTTCAGCTGCTCGAGGGTCAGGAAGATGAGGATCGTAGTGGGTTGTAGACGTGTCCAGGCAGGGACCCAGCCTTTGAACATGAACATGGCACCTTCGTTCTTTAAGGAGGCTCTGATTACGCCCATGGTTGACTGGGTTTGGGTTGTAGGTAAGTGTGGGTTAGAGGGGGGTTTGGATATTAGGACTTACGTTAGATCCTGGGCCTGATGCATTCATGATGCGACTCTAAATGGATTGTGTCAAAAAACCACTGGGATTCTATAGATAGATAACTACACACCTTCAACACATCGGCTGGTGAGCACACAGTAGTTGCAACAGTACCCTAAAAATCAGGATTATTGGAATTTTTTTTTGATGGATAACTATTATTTCAACTTACAGCAGCGAAACTAGCTGTGAAATGACACATGATATTATCATCGAAATATTTTGTCTTGAGTAGCTCTGCTTTAAAGAAATCATATCTAAGGGCATCAATGATTAAACTTTGCAAATCCAACTGGAATTAGAGACATACGACGCAAGTTGACTGGCATTCATCAAGATTGCACGGAACACGTTCGGTCCAACTCCTCGGGCTAGCGAAGAGAGCCCTTCTTCCCGAACCATCTGTCAAGAGGAAATCAATATGCAGTTCTCCAATGCGCATAGAATGGGGAAATCGTATTGCGCTTAGTGGTCGAGACACGCTTGTTCAACTGGTCTGGCCAATCACTGATACGGCAATAGGCCTCAAATGGGCACACGAGCAATGATACGAGAAAGGCACCGATCGTGCAGTGATGGCGTATCAAATGCCAAAAAGGATATCCCCATCGGACCAAATGTGGGGAAAAGCTCCGGACTCACCCTGAACAGGGCGTCAAAGCAGTGCTTGTAGTTGAACCGCTTCTCAGGTGCTTTCGCAAAGTCACCCTGAAGGCGAACCATAACGATTTCTACAGGGGAGAATATCAGTCTCCATCATTAGGCATTATTCTGAAAGAATGAACGTACCGCCTGGGTTTCCAATGAAACCCGCAATACCGCCCGCTGTTATGTGAACGTGGATCAAGGGATGAGCAGGATGGCGCTGAAGAAGGACGAACCCATGCTTCCAGCCAGGGCGAGTTTCCATGCAGGGGCATCTTTCCCTGCACCTAGTAGCTTCTTACTCTCATCATAAGCCCAGAATCTACACATAGAGTACGACATTTGACGCATCCATGTTCCCGAGATACCATCGAAGAGACCACGGGTTCCTAAATATTTGCATCAGGTGGAGTCGACACTTGGAGGGGAGGGGGGATTTGACCTGCAGTTCTATATGTCTTCCTGATACTGTCTATCATCCGCTTATCTCCTGATGCCTGTAATCGAACTTTCGTGAGATCTAGGGGACTGGATATATAATCAGCCGGGGGTGAGGCTGTTAAGAGGTAATGTAGCGTACTGGGTGATCGATGCTGCTATTGTGGCGGCAAGACCTACAGAATTGGGGGCACCGCGGTCAATGCCACGTTCCAAGCAGATTAAAGGTGCATACCTCCAAGCCAGAATGGATAGGGCTGTTTCTTCGCTGGAGCGATTGGTGTGGAGGGCATGGCAGCAACTACAGGCGTCGACATGGTTCGTAGGGAGGCGGGTTACGTCTAGGGTGTGGTATAGCTGTCTGCTGTCAATGAAGGTATATAAAGAAGAAGAATCGATTGAGTCGTGTGGTTCCAAGAGAAGAGAAGCAGCTCGCTAGGCTTGGGGGTGATTTAACGGCGTATGGTATGTTTGAAAGTTCCGAGGATAAGCAGGCCTGCACTAAGAGAGCAATTTGCGTCAGGCTGTTGTGACAAGGAAGATCTCGGAATAACCGTTTGAAGAGGGGCTGGTATGAGGGATATTGTGAATTAAGACATCCGCATTGAGTGCGTGTTACCTTTGGTTGGACAGCTGATATGCATGCCTATTTACCTCGTGACTTTAGTTCGGGCGGCCGCTGCCGCGCCGTGGCCACGCATTTAGTTTATACGCTTGCTACCCGATGTGTCCAAAATGCCCAATATCATTGGAAGAGTGGAGTCCATGGGTACATCTGCAGCCATTCATCAATGTATCGTAATAATCCCCTCCCGAATGACCCCGAACTTGAAGGGAGTCAATCCCCAAAAATAGACGAACCACCAACTCAGCCTGCTACCCCCTCGGCCCGAGCAAGGGAAATGGGGGTGTGCGCCTTGAGAGTTCGGCCGATGGGGGGCATATGCGCTGTTACAAGGCGTGCCGGACATCCTTGGAATAGTTGGGACATTCGGCGGTGTTTTGAATGATATTTTTGTCGACCTTCCCATGGGCCAAATACGTGAATGGGCGCGCCGAACAGACCTCGTCCCTGCGCTATCCCGACTGCGTGGATCGTGATGGGCGAGAAGCTATTGATCCTTGAAGAGACTCGAATTCTTTGCGGGGAACCAGAAATCAGCACCGACGGAGCTAGCCAACTGACCAATGGAATAACAGAAAGTTCCCCTCCAAGTGTAAAAATAGCTCCCGTTCCTATGTCGATGGCAACAATAGAGTTCGGACAGTGGGGATCAAGAGAGTGACTTGGGAAGCCATAGGTGGTAAAAGGAAGAAAAAAAACAACGGAGATTGACACGTCTCCAGCCCCCATGCGGCAACAATTTTCGATCATGTGAGGTGGAATATCATTGTGGTCCGTGCACCATTCAACGACCTATATAAACCTCACGCGAGCATCTAGAAACCTTACCACTCTGGCCTTTTGGCTTAGATCAAGTGTAGTATCTGTTCTTAATAGTTTAACCACTATTATGGAGGCACCGCCTCCATTTCTGGTTATCTAATTTTTGCCGCCCTTGTCCCCTGTGCTCTGCTTGCAACACGGGGGCGCGATGACCTTGCTGCTGCACTACTGGTTTGCGTCGTCGGGGGATCCCTTCTTTCTTTTTGTTGAATCTACCTTACCACCAGTCGGTGTAGTAACGGGATCTCAGCAAATGGATTGTATGTGGACTTGGAAATTTTATAACTAGATATCTGACTGGTTTTTCGCTTTATCATATCATTTCTTCTTTGATCATCCTACAACTATGTTAATGTATATGGAACCATTCCTTGCGCGAATATATGAACATCAGATGTTATAATCTAACCACTTTTGAGCCTAATAATTATAAATCAAGTGTAGTATCTGTTCTTGATAGTTTAATTAGTATTAATAAGGCAGTTAGGCCACAAAGTCCGTCATCTTCAATTGTGATTAATTGATTCTCGAGGCGTGTTATGTAATAGTGGGTGACTTCCCGCCACGACTAGGATCCTAAATCCTTGTCTAAAGCGGAGTTGGGCGGAGCGTTGGGGCATTTAGAATTAGGGTAACGTAACTCACCGGACAGCTGAACGCCGAACATCCCACGCCTCAACCGGTCATTTTCTCAGTTTGACGATTGCAAGATGAGTAGAGTCGCTACTGCTACCAAAGTTTTTTTAATCTCTTCATACAATATGTAGCTATGATTCTAACTCAATCTAATATCTTGAATATATTTATACTTTGAGGAAGCAACAGTTTTAGAATGTAACTGCAATTGGGATCTTAAAGAAAGATTGTTATATTTCTGACCCCTCAACTGTTCTTTTCCACCCAGAATCCCTATCATATTATTTATCACCCTTAGAGGTGTCCATTTGAAATAGCAGAGATCCAGGGTGTCCTGTATTGAGAAGTTATTTTGTGTACAAGGTATAGCTAATTTGGGACTGTCTGAGGTTATTACTCTCTTTTACAAATTACCCAAGACATCTCATAGCCCCCAATAGTACTATTTAGTGTATTAGATCATGGGTTCAAAGTTTTGTATCAATCTGTGGCCTGTGTGTTGAGTTAAAGCAAAAAAGATTTTTGGCTGGGTATTGGGGGGTGTGATTCTGGTCACTCACTTCCACCCCCCCCATTGACCTTTATCCCACCCATCAGAGGAGTATTATTGGACTATACATGACCCAAATGACCCAAAATGTCATGTACATATGTTGGAAGTGAAGTTAGCCCATTGGAATAATTAAAATTTGGGGTGACCAGTTGACCAGTGACTAAAGTTTTAAAAAATACTTGAAGCCCATGTAAAAAATGCCATATCTTAAACAATACATCAATTTTTTTTTTTGTAATACTACTTCATGTTAGTAAAGGAGATATTCGGACAACTTATGAGACCCTAACAAGATATATTGATGATGTTTTGAGTGTGTAGTGCCGAAAATAGTCAAAAAGTGACCGGTTGTCCGGTGAGTTACATTACTAAACCGTCGACCAATTTAGAAAGAAGAAATAAATAAACATTATAGCTGATTACATAATCCTTAGCCCTTGCAAAAAAAAAAGCGCACTGACCACAAGTTGGACGAAAACCCGGCTACCAATGACATTAAAAATGCAGGGAATCATCTTGCAGGTGGGGAAAAACATAAGATTGAAGTGTACTCACTTGTCAACAAGGTATAGTGCTTCTGCAAACATTATTTGAACCCATCTGTAAGGGTAAATTATAACACAATTCAATGTCCCATAGGGGGCAGACTTATTACTATGTGTTGTGAGGCATAAGACTGAAGGGACAGCAGAAGAGTGACAAGATTGATAGTGCAGCTATGAGGTGAGGGGAGCGGAGACTAAGACGGAGATCGAGGGCATCACCGCGGGCGACGAAATTGGTCATAAAAGGGCCTTGTGGCGTTTTGAAACCATTGTTTAGACTAGAAGAGGGGGGGCCTCCTCCAGATTTCAAAGTAGAAACGCAACTAGAGAATGGACGGGGTTTGAATTTGACGAATGGGGAAACGGCATCCCGGCAAGGCTCGCTTAAGGTCATCTAGACTAGAATTTGGGATCCTAGTCGCGACGGGAAGTCACCCAGTATCCACAATTCGTAGATTGCCACTTATCAGAGATATATGATTTAAATTGTAATTTATTTGATTCGTGCTGTTGGGCCATCGATCAGAAAATCCATCCATGTCGGAGTGTGAAATGACCAGAGTACTCTAACTCACACTGTACTGGTACTTGTCAAAGCCATCCTACAAAGGGACGCGTCTTATCAGGGCTTATACCAGTGGAATTTGGAGTGGTTCCCGGCGTTCAAATTTATTACAGATGACGACGAATACGGGTCGACAGCTACTTCACTACATATACAATTGAATTGCTACCAAGACCAATATTCTTTCCCAGGACCCACACTCGTATCTTGATCGTACGTAGCAGTGACTTGAATATCCCACAGGTCTACCGATTCTTGGTGCTTCTATGTATCAAACAAAGATTGACAATGGATACCAACCGTGCGCAGCACCTTCGTCTGACGCCCCGAAAGCTCATTCGAGGTGGTGCTTCCGTACCTGGCCCCACGGACCCTGACTCTTGACATGCGGGCACGGGAGGCACCGAAGACTGACTTGATCGTTGCACTGGATTCAGGCTGTGTACACTACATATACATATCTATGATCGTATATGCCAACAGGACGTGCCAGATATATTGCTATAAACAGGGCCGCCTTGTATATTTTTCCTTCAGTGCATTCACCTGGTCCTCGCAATGGGTCCCGCTCGTTCAAACACGATGGACTCACAAATAGGCTGGTTTCAAAGTCCAGTACCATCTCGGGTGACAACACCCACCCCAAACACTACCGCTGGAAAATTACAGCGCCATTTTGGCTTGACTGGAGACGTGGAAGATCAGGGCCCGCTCTTGTACCGCTCTCGGATGAGGCCAGATCGGAACATCGCCACAAATCCAGAGAAGTAAGTCGTGCATTGTTTTTCCTTCTTCAATATATACATGTGCTCATCGTTTCGCCCTTAACAGCTTCATTCAAGGGGCCAAAAATAACGTAGATGAGAAAGGGGATCAAACTTGTCTATCCAAAGTGAAGAAGGACGGTAAGTCTTTTCGTAGCCCTCGACATGCTTTTGCCCTAAGCCATTTCCTGTCGGAATAGCACCTTCATTGACTGAAGACAATGATTTTTTATATCCGAAAGACGAGCCTGGTGAGGAAATGTCAGAGCCTGCCCGTGTTTGGCGCCTATATATCGACGAAGCCACCAAATTCGACGCGACCCTGATCGAAGGATGTAATCGAGGCATTGATGTCCTCCTCGTCTTTGTATGTCCTCCTCTTGCAAACCCATAACCTGTTCTCATATTCTACAGACTGGCCTATTCTCCGCCGTCTTGACCACATTCATTATCCAGTCCTTCCAAATGTTGATCCCAGACCCAACAGAGACCACAAATACCATGTTGGCCCAACTCCTCGCCGTCCAGGCTGGTATCGCAGGCGTTGAACTCATTTTACCAGCAGAACCCACATCAGCGTCGCGCTTTCAGATGAACTGGGTCAATGGGCTCTGGTTCGCGGCGCTGTCATGTTCGCTTTCCACGGCGTTGATATCGATGCTTGCCAAACAATGGACCCAGGCATACACACCCCATACATCGGGCTCCCCTCGTCATAGGGCTAGACAACGTCAATCCAGGTATATGCATCTCAAATCGTGGGGCGTAATGGGGGTTATCAATGCCCTTCCGCTTCTCCTTCACGTGGCGCTACTCCTTTTCTTCGCAGGCCTGATTGTTCTACTGTGGAACGTCGATCTGGCCCTTACCATTGCTACTTGGATTATTGTGGCATCAGCGTATGGTTTCTATTTTGCTTCTATCTGGCTTCCTCTTCTCTACCCCGAGTGCCCTTATCAGCACCCATTATCCGATCACCTTCAGAAGTGGCTTGGTCCAATTACAGTCGTTACCTTTAATGGTATGTCCTCCAATAATAATTCCTCTGAGAGTGTGCGAGACTCCTATAAACCCAAAAAGTACGCCCATCATAAATACTTGTCGATGATGTTGATTTATCTATGCGAAACAGGCCCTTTTTCGTTTCTTCCGATGATATTCTTGATGCATCAGCTCTGGTCTGGCTCTTTACGAGGTCAACAGACAAGCATGTGGTTGCAACCGCCCTTCAAGCTATTGCGGGCCTTCCTCGTGACTTCACAGCGATGCATATTCTCCAGGGTGCAGGCGCGCTTCACCTGGTTGAACAGGCGTTTCAATACTGTTTCGATAAAGATACCACCATTGATCTCAAATGGCATCTCCATGACGCTGATAGCGCCTGGTTGTACTGTCGAGCATGGATGAACCTCACACGCGGAACTGGCGAACAATGGCCCATCGACCTCGTTGAACCACTTTGGAAACTACAGGATCAGAAATCGCACACGGACGCCGCTGCAACAGCCTCCTGTGCCATTGCCCTTTCCTCGCCTGATACGCATCTCGCTCAGTGGGAACTGTTGTCGTACCTCTCCCATTATGCCGCCGGGGATTTGCAACTTACTTCCGCGACGGTTTGTTGTCTCCTTGATAGTATCATAGAGATCACTATCCAATGGGAAATGCCGACTGCCGTTATTGGGCAGACAACGGTTAGGGCAGTTCCCACGTTATTGCGTCTATTGCAGTCATTAGGGGACATGCAGACTTCCAACGTACATAGCGCCGCGGCGCTGGCTTTGTATGTCTTTACACAAGAAGGGCCCATCGACCTGAACCTCTACCGGAGCGAGGAACGTCGACGTGTCGATTACTGCGAGATCATGTTGACCTCGTTATCAAAAATAACAACAAAACCAGCTCAGTTTGGCGTCGAAGAAACACTTTTAGATGTGGCAGCTCTTGAACTCTGTAGGATGGCGTCACCAGTACTCGGGCAGTCCCAACGTTTCTCTAACGGTCTGAGAGATATAACCCGGGCCAGTCTATTCGAGATGTTCATGGCGGGGCGCATCGGACCAGGGCGCGTCTCAGATTCAGCCCTCGCTGACGTTCTGCACCTGCTCAACCAAATCCGTGTTCGACCAGAGCACCATTCTATATTCGTGAAGACGATTGTCGCGACGTTGTTCAAGTCATCCGACCTCGAGATCACGAGTTGGGCTGTCCGGCTCCTCAAACCAGTCCTCGCCGAATGCTCGATTTCTGTAGTCCAAACCTTCATCGAGAGCAATGGGGTTAACGCACTGCTGCGCGCGGCCAAAGTTGGCGACTTCGACAATCGGCGCTTACAAGTAGACAGCTGGCGAACCTTGTGTGCATTTATCAATACGAGCATTGCCATGCACACCGGCCGTGGGAGACCAGATGACCGTACATCCTCTACTCCAACTTCTCCAGAATCACCGTCATTGGCGGGAAGCCATCTCGACTCCATACTTCGGCAATCCGACTTTTTCGAAACACTATGCGCAGTGATTGTGTCGCGCAGATGGTGGCTCTTCGAAGTCAGCGGTGATTGGCTTTCCACTCTCGTCAATCTTTGTTGCCTGCGTCCAAAGGAAGCTGGGTGGTGGAGCGTAATCAAGTTCCTCTCGGATGTGGGGGAAGCGGGTCAAGGCCACGAGAATATGTTCGAGTTGGTGGATCAGCTCGAAGCCATCCTGCACAGGAGCCCAAGAGGCCATGATACTCTACTTGCAGCGGAGGATGAGGCGAGCCATGTTATGACCATGGAGGAACAAAGACTCGAGATTAGACAGACCCCGGCAACCGACGTCCCGAATTCGTCAGCTTGGTTTGGAGCTTGATTTCACCTGGCTACCAAGATTATGTAAATTTTATTGTTTAAATTTATGGACTATTTGACCGCCTTCCGGACTTACACTCAACCCGTTGGTTTTTAACTACTGGTCCCAGCTAGTAATTAGGAAAGTTCCATATCACATTATATCCCACGTATATAATACATGCCCTCGTATATCATAATTCCTAAAACCACACCCTGGAGCAGCAAGTAAGAGAAAGGTGTGAAGTAAAACAAAAGCGAGGAATGGTTCTTACAAGATACGGTTTCTTTACTCTGTATCAACAGTCAAAACCATCTCGTTCATATTTGGGGTCCAACATTTCTAGATGCATAGACTCTTCACGAAGTTGGGACAAGAATCGATTACCGACAATGAACGTTGCTAGATACCATTTTAGCCATGAAGATCTATATCCAAATAAAGCAGCCCACCAATCTCAACAAGCCATATTACTATCAATGACGCCACAGCAAGGCCTCTTGTCAATTGGGTTCTCTGGCAAAGATTTCGCGTAAAGATGTCTGAAAACATTGATATACACTGATTGGAGCTCAGGTCTTGAAGGCGTGATGGCTTGAAGAGAAGAAATAGGCATATAGCGCCTGAGCCAATACTGAAGAGGAGTTGGCCTATGACGATAGCTATGTAAAACGAAGTAGCTCCGGGGCGCTTCAATAAGATTGCGTAGAACCTAAGATTAAAAAACTATAAACGGGTTGACACATGACTAAAATGATGACGAACCCAAGCACAGATATCAACCCAAACGAGAAGTGAACAAATATGTGGAAATATATCGCCATGCGGTGCAAATCAGTCAAATGGGCGTCTAGTAATTGTGTCAATTAGGACGGGGTAGTTGACGATCAGGGCCTCACTAAGGCGTTGCAGGACCAAGATTCCAACAATTCCGTAAATTGTCGATAAGAGTAGAGCGAGCGTGGCGAGTATAATTGAAATATATCGCACTGGCACGATTAAACAACAGTATTTTGTCGAATCGCCTCGGTGTGGGACCGATGCGACATGGTTGATGGTGGTGGATGCGTTGGACATAACCTGGGCAAAAGGATGATTCTTGAGGAACAAGGCCTGCCTGTCAAATCAATGGAAAGGGTGGGGAACAAGGACCGGCCTGCTCAGTTAATGAGTATTGGGTGAACAAGACCTGGCCTGTTGACGGATACTCGTATTGGTTTCGTCCGCTACATATACTCCAAAGCACCATGATCCAGGGACGGCTAACTCAAAACACATCATGTTTCAGGAAAAACTCACTGTTTCATGTAGTTCGGATCTGTAGGTTACTGGCTCAAGTAGTTATTCCAGTTAGTGAGCTATGAAGTTCAGGTTCCCGAACAGGATATCGTCCTTTTTGGCGTTGTGGGGGCTTGATGTGGCGGGGGCATTTTGTATTATGTCTTCGAAAAAGTAGAGCTAATGGCACGAGAAATTCGCCTGTATTCATTCTGATGAAGCATTCCAGACATACCGACAATCCCCCTACGGTGAGCTCGCGCATCGCAGTGTCAGGCACCCCAGTGTTTCATCATCATCAAAGATCCAATGACATGGTAATTCTTAGTTGCACTTGAGGACTCGTGCCACATATCCGAACTGAAGATGTAGACAGAAATCTTGGCTCATAGAAGCAAGCAGGAGCCATGGTTAGTACTAATACATCGTGCCACGAAGCCACGATCAAGAACTTAGAAGAGGTCCGAGCTCGAGGAATTGGTGTCCAGAATACCTTAGATAGTCTTGGGGATATTATTATCAATACCTATCATAGGGAAACGGTTTCAATGGTAACCCAGTAACAAAAACAAGGGTCCTTTGGAAGAGCTCGAAGTCGTGGTCAGATGTAAGGAGGTTTCAAGGTGGTCTTGGCGGCTGGCACGCGAAGAATGGTTCATACCACGTGACGTCTTGTTCCTAAGCACGAATCTCAAATTTGAGTTTGAGACGTGAAGGCACCCTATAGCTTTCCTGACTTTTCTGGCCAGCTGAGGAAAAACGAGTCAACTCCCCTTAGGTTTCTTAGCTCGCGCAATGTTACGGTCAACAAAAGTGTCTGGCAGTTTCACTGACCTCGATGACGACGTACTTGATCTCATCATCAAGCAAATACTCCTTGGAAGTTATCAATCTTTAAAAAGAGCTGATCCCTGGGCTTTGGGGGCCGATAAGGCATTTATGATGGGCTTATCACTTACATGTAAGAAAATACGCGCATGCGTGATATCATGGCTTTTCCGCGAAATCATATGGCCAGGAAACAAGCCCTCGGTGACCCGAATGCTTGAGCCTTTGGTGTTGGACGGAGAATTTCATAAGGCTAGGCCAGTTGCTGAATATCCCAGAGTACCAGATGTTATCCTACCACATATACGGTAAGCGGACAATGCAGTCGAATTAGGACTTTCATAGTTAACACTATTAATCCAGCCGCCTCTTTATTCGATGTCATAGAAAAATCCTCTCTGAACCCTTGCTGCAGTCCATGCCACAAATGACATCCCTAACGTCCGTTATCTTCGATTGCAAATTTACCCCTCCAGTTGATGTTGTGGAGTTAATCGCTCGTCTACCATCCGTGGTTGGTGTGGGGTTTCTCCAAACGCCGCTTGATTTTCGGCTATCTTCCTATGAGTTTTTACACTTAGAGCATCTCTCTCTCCGCATAGCATCTGGGCAGATCGTGATCAACAATGGGCCCGCCATCAATGCCGCAACGTCTGAAGTACACAGGCCAACTATGAACGGTTTCCCGGCCTGTTTTGTTGATACAAGGGGGGCTAGGGCTCAACTACAAAATACAACCGAGGCGGAGATTTCTAAGCAGCTTATGGCGGCGAACATATCGTCTCTTCGGTATCTTGAAGTCAATGCATCCTTGCTGCAGTGGTGTGAATTTGAGAAGATGGAATGGCCCTGTTTACACACGTTTGTACTCTCCGGGAGTCCTCCAGTAAACCTTTCACGCCCTATCGTTTCTTTTCTTCGTGGCATGAAGTCCCTAAGCGACCTCCAGTTCCGCTGGGTGCATCAAAAAGGTTGTCTATTCAGACTCTCGCCTGACTCGACTTCCGCTAATCTTTCTGAGCTATTTCCGGCTCTTTCATCCCTCACCGTTACGAATCCAACACCGTCGGATCAATGTTATGCCCACCTCCCGCCTGGCTTAAATCATCTGTTCCTGCCCGTAGTATACCCTAAATATGGGTCTGGTCTTTCTTTCAGTGATGCACGTACAATTCTTCACTCTATTGCCGCTGGGCCTGCCATCCTTTCCACTCTCCATTTTCAGCTTCGGTGCTTTACATCTCTAGAGATAATACAGGAAGTTGCGCAGGGATTTCCAAACTTGCAGAGCTTGGAGATTGGCACTATGTATAATGATCGTGATCCCTCTCCGAATACGGTATCTTGGGTATGTATCAAATAAATCTTCGCGATCTAGTGTGTTTTGACTTATCGTTTTATTCGCTAGGACGTCTATGCAGATGCCCTTTCCCCATTCGTGCACCTACAGAAGCTTAGAATTGCACCCCAGTTCAAATTCAATGGCCGACCTGGTTGTCTCGGACCTATTTTAGAAGAAATAAACCTTGCCATACTACTTGCAAAGGAGGTTCCATCGTTGCAGGACGTGGCATTCCAGAGTCTAGCAAGTGCAGGGTCACACCTCTCCGCTCAAAGATCAGATACATGGAATAACTGGACGACATATGAGTTAGTAAGGGGGAAGGCGGAGTCCGGGGGGAAAATAACCATTTTGTGTGACGGTGACGTGTGCGAAGGGTCAGAATCTTGAAACAGCAAAGTTCAGGATTCATTACGCACTTTAAAATTTTCAACGGACCCTCTGAAGAGTTCCTATGAAGGTTCATATAAACAAACCATAATGTAATGAAATAAAGAAATAACGCATGAAGTTTTACGTTTCATTGATTACGCCTAGGATCACAAGTAGATCGTAAATCCCTTGCCAAAATGATCAACAACTGTGAAGTCTTTACTTTGATCTCAAGATAAGGACTCACACCCCAATACTTCCGTGGCGTACCTTTTTATTTTTTACTTCTGCTCAGTGAAAACAGGTCTCCGATACAAGGCCTTATCAATGCAGCGCTATGATGACTGAGGCGAGACCCTATATTTTGAAAGCTGAGCTTTGATCTTCCAGTAATACCTATGTGTATCTGTACTTTTGGCACAGAATTTTAGAAAGGCCTTGCTCCAATGATATACACACTATCCCTACGCCTAATTACAACCCAGCAATGCGAGTGCGAAGAGGTGCTGAGACTTCCCAAGAAAGGAGAAGGTTCACCTTGCCCTGTGGAGGCACAGAACACAGCCAGTAGAATTTACCAGTTCGTCCTAGATACTGCGTGTCATATCCTTGCTCATCCGCTCCCTCCCACTGAGCGATGACTCCTTCACTGACATTCACGGGGGGTGAGACGCGCGTTTCTTCACCGGTAGATGGACTTGGAAGAAGAGCAGAGGGTTCAGCAACGGCGACAGTGAGGCTGGGAGTAATAAGCTTCACGATTATAGTAGAGTTTTGGGATACTGGTATTTGATCGTTAACTTTGAAGTTAGTAATTGCACTGGATTTTGAATTAAATATAGTGATGCGTTGGGAGAAGACATGGGTTGATGTTTTTGAATAGAACCCTGATTGAGACACTTTCTTTGTTTGAGGATGGTATGTTACCCGGATAGTTGGGTCCAGTCTAATTAAGCAGATCAGGGATGAAGCGGAACCCAATTATCGTACTTACCCAAGAGGACAATCGAAGTTCTCTGAGGGACTAACTAGTGGTATACGAGAACGAGATATAAAACTTCCGTTCACGTAAACGCTCGCTGGCCCTTGGAGTAGAGTATAATCCGAGGTATTCTGTATCTTGGCCTTGGGTTCAAAACTTCAGTGTAGGTATCTGGGCGTGTGTTGGCTTATATCTCACCTTAAGGTGAACTTTGGTGTCAATTTTGGGTACCGTCACCCAAGACATTGATGCATCAAGGTTCAGCTTAACAATGGTAACATTGTGTACAGCCCCATCGTTAGGAATCGTTATAATCCCAGGTACTTTGAAAGTTGCACTGATACTACCTTTGGAAGACACGGGTAACACGCGATGGTTCATATCTGGTGTGTATTCTTCTTCCAATGAGTGTTCGGCTGACCTCTGGTCCACGCCGCTACTAATATCGAGAAGGGTACTTTGCGTGAGGCTGCTTCGCCGCATATCGCGAATACGACTTTGAGTTTTGAGGACAGCAGTAGCCTTCAATGCCGATTCGGAAAATGTGGACACAGTCCAAGACGAGAGCCGCGGGATGCCTAAACCAAATGTTGGAGATGCTGTCTCAAGAATAAGTGGAACATCTACCCATGGCTGAGAAACGCGTAAGCGTCAGTGGCTAGAGGAATGTTGGAGGACGAACTTCTCCAGTGTTCTGCGTGATTCTTGCTTTATAAATCAAGGTTACTGGTTCGTCTTTCGTTTGCATGTCAACGCGAATGTCATAGGCAGCGTTCCAGGTAGCTTGGGTGACCGCTATACACTCGGAGAATTAGACCTTAATCTTCAGGGGGGAAAACTCGTGCGCACCATATACGAGCACGATCTCGACCCTGCCGGCTGTATCCGCAAAGACGCTGATAGTTGCTCGTAGCATCAACTTACTATTCTCAGCAGGTCCTGATAATTTGCTGCGCTCCTCCTTGATGCGTTCGTCAATCTTTGAGAGCTTCTTCCCCAAATCTATGCATTTCGCATCTAACTTTTGCCCACTTTCCTCGTATCCATCCATCACAGCGGCTATATTGACGATCCCGATGTGCTCTACTTTCAGGCTCAGCAAATAGTTTTCAAGGGAGTAAATAGCTTTCTTGGTTCGATCAAGGGACTTTTGTGTCAATTGTTTCTCAGACAATAGGTCTTCCAGAGTTGTGGACGTCGACGGAACCACAACCGGGATGTCTGATAATGCTACATCATGAATTGTTGCAGCTCCACGGCCTTCCACCCTGTCAAATCCAACGTCGAGCCAGTGCAACTGTCGCAGTTAACCAACATACCGTAATGACTGCTTGTCGACCACGTTAGGTAGTCCGCTGATGACGACTTGGTTCTGGCCAGTTTGGACAGCAAACTTGCATGATCGGGTAACCTCTGCGCGGCCTGAATATAAGCTAACACTGACGATCTTACTATCGTTGACGGAGGTAAGGTCGACAACATTCGTCTGCTCGAATGGTGGGGGTGCCTCTGTGGTAGACATTTGAGTGATAATGCTCTCGATAACATTATGTGGAGGGAATCAGCTTTTTATATGTCTTGACGGTGCTCAGAATCAAGCTTCGAAAAACACATAAAGGGTGTACACTGCCCCAGATATTTGACAGCCTGGTATTATAGTTCCGGATTCGAAGTTATGAGAACTCGGTATATCCGGGAGCGCCGACCTTGGAATTTTTGACCAACGTTGCGGTGATCGCCAGTCGGGGTTTAATTCCCATCAAATCTTCTCCGTGTTCTGAATTTCCTTTTCGATCCGATGCTGTGCACTGAGCCGCAACCATGACACGCCCAACCAACTTACCTCAAGCACCCTAATTTTCGTCTCGCCATCCTTGCCAACCCTTGCTATAATGTAGAATATAATGTAGAACTATTTTAGTAAATTAACTGTGTGTGGTGTATAATGGAGATGGCATTTGGTAAGCATAGGTATATGTAGACTCGTGACCATCCCCTCTATGAGCAAATTCTATCGAAGCTTGCTTCATAGAGAGATCGGTCACCGGTCTAAGGTATATGTAGTAGTAGATATATGCCTTAAAAAGGTGGATATGCAGAATCACAAAAAAAAAAAAAGAAACCGAACTCGGACCTGCCGTGCACGCAATGGCCCACTCAAACCAGTTACTTGGGGAGAGGAAGTGGCCGATTAGTATAAATTTGGCGTAGTCAGCCTGGGATTGTCTGAACAGATTTCATGCGTACATCTGGGGGAAAAGGATAGCTTTTGCATATGCATGGGGACAACTTGAATTCGATGAGACCTAGGAATTCGAAGAGGGTGCTTCGAAAATATCCGAATTAGATCCGTGAACCACGCAAGGGGAGGTGAATGTACGATATACAGTCATTGATGTGGTATCGAAAAAAATACAAGTGCTCAAGGTCGTCGAGTCGAATAAATATTATAAATAATCAACATTCTTGGTGAAGTGGAATTCATGTGTCGCCGCCGACAGAGTTCTTTGATCTATACTTCACTATCCATGGATGACAAAGGACAGTCGAGAGAGCGAGTCTCTGTTCTGGGTCGTACTGTAATAACTATCAGGGTCGTATTAGGATGCAGTGACAACGGAATTAGCAGGGCAATCGACACACCTTTGAGATGAGATCTTTCGCCTCAGGGGATATCGTTGATGGAAATCTGAGGTCGACTTTGGCAATACGACGATAAGTGTCTGAAACGAATGGGTTATGAAGTCTCAGTTTTCGAATAATATTTTCTGCTTACTATTGACGCTGCTGCTGTCTTCAAAGGGTGGGTTCCCAATCAGGAACTCATAGGTCAGAACGCCGAGCGCCCAATAGTCAACCTTCTCGTTGTGCTCCTTTCCTTCTACCATCTCCGGTGGCAAGTAGTCTAATGTTCCACATAGTGTCATACGCCGATTGCCAGGAGCGTGTACGCTCCATCCAAAGTCACCTATCTTTAGCTCACCGTTGATCCCCAGGAGCAAATTTTCGGGCTTAATGTCCCGATGAATAACATGTTTCCCGTGTAAGTACATCAGTGCGTCCGCCATTTGATCGATATAACGTGAGCTCCGTTTTTCAGAGAAATGCCCATGCTTACTGAGCTGCTTGTAGAGCTCACCCTTTCCTGCAAACTCGAGCATGAGAAAGATCCTTTTAGAGTCGTGGAAATAACCGTAGAGGCGGAGCACGTTGGGGTGCCGTAGGTTCTGCTGGATTTCGATCTCGCGTCGAATCTGCTTCTCGACTCTGGATTGCACGATTTCGGACTTGTATAGTGTTTTCAGGGCTAGGATGTATTTTGGCGCAGACTTGGTGCGGACCATGTAAACGCGTCCGAACTTTCCCTTTCCCAAGGGCCGCCCCATGTCGAAGTCGCTCAAGTGCCATTCCCGGGTGGGTTCGCTTTATAGGAGAGTATAACCAATACTAGACAGAGGTCATATCGTAGATATTGGCTCACCGGGAAATACTCGAGTCCAATGCCAGATCCTCTGCAGCCTCGCCATGGACTACCTCCCCCCTTTTTTCATTGTCAGTCTCTAATCCTCCATCATATTGTCCAATATCAATTGCAGGCCGATTGGCGCCCAGGCCAGACGATGGTTCCCCTGTGGCTTGTCTTAAGTTCGAAGGCTGGGTTGGTTTGGATTTCGGGAAAGCTTTGGGCGCGGCAAACTTAGTGAGCAATTTGGCAACACTCGTTTGGCTCGGCTGCTTTGAATGCGTGGGTTTCGCGATAGAAGTTGACGACAAGGGCACCGGATTTGACTTTGCAGAGATCTCTAGGGCGGCAATTTGCTTCATGACTGACCCAACGGATGTCATTTTGGGTAGATTTGAAAATGTTACCGGTTATTTGGTAATGGGTCGCCTGGATTAAAGGCCGACATATGGTCAATTTCTCCCATTTATTAGTGTGTGGTTTGTAGAATACTTTTTGAGTGGCTTTTTCGATGGATTCGAGATTCAGATCGTGGTGATATGCTGCTCCGGGTTCAACGGTCCGCTTTTCAACCATCTTGAGCGTGACGCGTTGAAAATCACGTGTCGACTTAGACGCGTCTTGATTCGAGTTTTTGATTTTAAAGTCATCCATCAACGTTCACCATAAGTGTGGTACTTTGGCTCTATGGAAGATGTATCCGAAGCCCATTATATTGGATACGAAGAGCTCGTCACTGATCTCTCTACTTTATTAACATACCCACCTCCTTTCATCTATATCAATGATCCTATTTCACCTCGAACCACTTCGATGATCGTCGATTCCATTTTTGAGAAATTCATTGAAGAATTTCCGGGAGGCTCATCAAGTATACGTGCAGCAAAAGTCAATGCGATATCTTGTTTCTCGGCTCGACTACTTTATGATTCTATCCTCAATTCTTTGGCGTCATGGGAAGCCCAATGGGATGATGGGTGCGCAAATTGGAATATAGAAGACGACGGTCCACGATGGAATGAAAACTTCGATGGGTTTATACATGGACTGCATGCTCTGTGTGCATACCTCCAGGACGAGAAGGCACGGAAAAAGGGGAAGGGGAAACAAAAACAGAAGAGTACGGAGTATGAAGGTGACGATGTGCGGCTTATTATTGCCATTGAAAGAGCAGAGAGGCTGAAGGATAACCTTCCTGAGCTCTTGGTACCATTGACTCGTCTGGCTGAATTGGTGTGTGCTGTGTTTTTGCTAGTTTCATACGCATCTTACTCCATCCCAATAGGCTCGAATTGACCTGACAGTGATTTTTATTTCTGACGTCCAGTGGGAGGATATTCGACCTCCACTTGGTGCTTCTCCGGATCCGTTTTTTATCGATGTCCTTCCACTGACCAAAGAAAGTATGTTGCCTTTCATCTCTCTCCGGTGCCTACTATGAACCGGATATCAAGCCATTACCAACAGAATATGCTCCAAATTTTCTTATACAAGTGATGATCTTGAACCAGGACCTTATCACCCCTCATTGAAGGGCCTCTATTCCCACTTCATTTCCGTTCTTTGTGACGTCTGCTTCCCTTTCACTAATGATCCACAAGAGCTCGAATACATTGCAGCAGCAAGATGGCCCGGATTTGTCCAGCCAGTCCTCGACGAACACCGACGCAAGGTGACATCTGAATCAGAGAACGAAATGAACGAGGGTGATGCTGGGAGCACACTACATCCTCCGACAGAAGACGTCCGGATGAGGCTCAGCCGCATTTTTAATTCCTCCCTCAATTCTGCGATGGAAGAGCTATATCCCCGTCTAACCAATGCGACTGAATGGGCTTCAGCGAACCAGCCCAAGTCTGATCTCCTTGCTAAACCCCCCGGGGAGGTTATGAAGCGAGGTACATTAGGATCAAGTTTGGATAAGGATGAGGGTATGAAGTCTTTGTCGAGAATGTCTAAATTTATTCTCGTGGCAGCTTTTATCGCGTCGACGAATCCAACTAAATCAGACCTTCGGATGTTCGGGCGTGGATTGGATGAGAAGAAACGGAAGCGACGCGCTACTAAGGCTACAGGAAAGACAAAAGGTGGCCCCGCAAAGGTGGAAATACTTTTCTGGTATTGATATTTTTGATTTCTCATTTACTTAGTGCAGATCCCGCAGCGGTTAGTTGGGCCAGTACAGTTTCCTCTCGACAGATTACTGGCCATTCTTGGGGCATTACTGGAAGAAAATGATGTGGAGTCAAGGCCGCCCGCACCACCAGAATATACGATCCCCGGGGAATACACTGATATGGAAACAGGCCGAATTGGAATATATTCATCTGTAAGCGGATTTTAAGGGTCCCCACATAGGTTGATTTGAGCTCGTGCCCCAGATCATGAAATTGACTTCGATGCGATTGTTACACCGGATGTCGCACCCTGATAGGATAGACGGCCCTCCGGCTTTAAAATGCGGAATTTCGTACGATGTGGCCCTGCTGTTAGCAAAACAGCTTGACATTCCATTAAACGATCTCATGTGGGATCCTATTTGAAGGGTAGATATCCCGAGGTTGGCTTGTCTCCATGCGATGCCGAACCTTGTTTCGGATTCTATTACACATATAGTTATGTATGGTGCGGGCCTGCCCCAAATTTGACGTTAGTCGTGAATCGATTTCTTATATACGTGTTGTACAACAATATAGAATGGCAGGTGCCATATAACGAGCTCGAGATGGTAGATAACGGACGTCGAAAGCCAGGACTTAAGGTACTTATGGTGTTAAGAAGGCTCCAAGCATCGACAAATATGAGTAACCAATACTATTACCGGCTCGCCTTATCGTTCAACACACAACCACGACTACCTTCTCCTCATAAAATCAATTGTTCTTCATTTTTGACCGCCCCATCTAGGCGTTCGTTCGAGGGAAGGTGCCAGTAGTTCTTTAGTGAGTGAGCCTGGCGAGGGCCAAACGTGGTCAAACCAAGTCAACATCACCTAATCCCATTTTGGCGTTCAGGTGAGTATCTACTGAGATACATCAATTCATTTGACAGGAAACGTCATGCGCGAATAGAGACCATACACTGAACTGCTCAAAAAATTTGACGCGTTTTGAGACCAGCCTTTAGACACAGAGAACGTAGGAGGCATGCCGCCACGAACGTCCTCAGCCGCTCCATCGGAGACATCCACGCGATTTTCACGGTCCACAGCACGCTCCAACTCAGTCTCCACCGCGAGCTCAGCATTTAGCTCAAGATCGAGGGCACAGTCCAATGCCACTCCAGCAAGGTCGCCCAATGCGACGCCTATGCCAATCCCGTCAAGTGCAGCTAAACGGCTTTCCACGTCCATTCCTTCATTAGCAGCGTCCCGCCGTACGTCTGCACCACCACAGAACTTTCCACGTATAGATTCAACTGGGAACTCCACATCCAATACAGGTCGTAGCAACGGCTATGGTACCCCGTCTCCACCTGTTCGCCCCAAACCAGGTGGGCAGCCAAGGAACCCTGTCACGTCCTCAGTGGTAGGATCTATACGCACGTCGCGTTCGACATCGCTCTATATGTCTCCCAACACCCCCGTTGTCAAGTCGATCACGGCGGACTCTGCCGTTGTCAGGTCTAGAATAACGTCAATGACCCCTCCGAGGAGAAGCGCGACTGCCCCCGGAAAGTCGCCTGCAAATTTGGCTACATATAGTTCTCCCTCCATCAACCTAACGTCGCCCAGTCCCAAGGCCAAGCTTAAGCTTCAGCACATGTCGACCACACCCCAAAGTACACCCCCAAGGCCCATGTTGAGTGCCAGCACCTCAAATATATTCCAATCACCCTCGAAGTCACCTCCAAAAAAGACTACCCCACAGTCGACGCCATCGAAGCAAAACCATCTCAGTTCGAATCCTGGCGTCCCGTGGTCGCAACAAGGGATACTCAATAATCAAGTTCAGGAAAATCCCACATTGCTTTCAGAGAGTCCAGCAATGCTGGGAATGAATATGGTCAATGGGTCAATGGAACTGGGTCCGTTTTCAGCGTGGGATGGTGAAGGCGACGACATGACAATGGAGTTACTAACGGATCTAGATGACGGAAATGTTGACGAGGAAGTGAAGTCCTAGTTTCACCTTCAACTTATATTTGTGCTAACAAAAACTTTATACACTCGTAGATGGCCACAGCACTCACACAAATCCAAGCTTTGCATTCTCGGAAGATTCTTCACCTCAAACGACTTCTCGAACGCGCTCAGGCGTCCACTGCAGCTCAGTTGCATGCACTCCAGGCTGAAGTCCGCGTTCTTCGAGAAAACTCTTCACAGCTCCACATCTCTCATTCTCAGCATACATACTTGGAACTAGGAGCTGACGACCGATGTGTTTGTGGTGGAAAACGTAAAAAAGGGTACTGGTCGGGCTATCGAGAGGAGGACGAAGACTCAGATGAATTCGATGACGATAATGGCGACGACTATGGGAAGAAGCTTATCAAAGCTTTGAAGGGCCGAGGGAATGACTTCAGTGAACGCGACGTTAGGAAGGCATTACGTGGACTAGGCAGAGAAGGACGTATGAGGCTGTCGGTGTTTTTTGTTTTTCACAAGTTAGGCTCGTTCCTGACAATATTACTTCTGAACAGCATTGCCATAATCTTAGACTGTGATAACTACTCAATTGTTGGTAATGATGCTGTACTGACGCCATATATCAGCTTGTCTTCCTGGAGACATCCGCCTCCAGATTCTATTGCTGGAAAAGTATGCACGCTCTACATTCGATATCGTCGGCAAGTTTGCTCCAGACCTTGCGTTCCGTATCCTCAAGATGTTAAGTGTTAAAGAATTGGTGGGCGTACGAGGGGTACGTTTTTCCCTCTTTGTTTACGAGACTACGTCTTGCCACGCCCAGTGAAATTACTATATGTGCATATACTCACCACCTCAACCATTTGACCACTTCTAGGTATCGAAGCACTGGCGGAGCATGGTGCAACACCCTGCGTTGTGGAAATACCATTGTTTGAGAATCACAGCAACGGATCCCATGCCCGTTCGCCCGCCACCAACGCCCGAAGGATGGTGAGAATTTCGCTGCTGAACCTCACATTGTACAAACAAATAGCTTTTGACAGGGAGCCATTATACCGGTCACTTCATCACCGTGAATCCAACTTCCGCCATGCGCTTCCTCAAACTATACGTTTTTTACATGGACATACAAATTTTTGTACCACGCTCCTTTTGCGAGGAAAACGACTTATTTCTGGAAGTTATGACGAGACTATTAGATTCTGGGATATAGAGACAGGGGAGCTGAAAAAGTGTCTACAAGTGAAAAAACCTGTCAGCTGTGTCGACTTTCTAGCCGAGGAAGGTCAGACCACACCCCTTCCTTTTTTTCTTGTCACAATTAAGATGTTGTTTTCAGAGGTATTTGTTGTAGGGTTCCATGACGTCGGGTAGGGCATACCTTTCTAAGGTCACGTCGACACTGACTTAAATTATCTCTCAGCCGAGTGCACTTGTTCTCCTCGCTGACGTTTACACCATTACAACAATTGGCAGGACACCTGAACGGAATCCGGGCTGTCGCTCTTTCTTCCAAAAATCTTGTATCTGCAGGTGCAGATAAAGCGCTCGTATGTTGGGACTGGCGTGCAGGTACCAAAATTGTACGATTTGGACAACAGACGACAATCAATATTGGTGTTCAAATAATTGCTGGAGAGAACAGTGAGGAAGGGGAACGTGTTGTTGGAGTTACGATAGATGGCATCGTTCGTGTATTTTCGATCAGTGAGTCTCGCCCATTTCATTCTATGAAACTCAACTGGACGCTTTCTCATCCAGAACGGCGAGAGATGATATCACAATTCAAGCTCTCTGACCTTGGTGGCGGGGACCCTGTATTGAACGCTAGACTCTATAATGTAGGAACAACATCTAACAATATGCTGCAGTACGTCACGATTCGCCTCCGCTTCGATACTATTGCTTATCTCAACATAGGTGGTTCGCAGCGAAGGGCACCCAGATGACAGTAAGCATTACTCCCTCCAGCATTGAATCTTCACATAACGCATATCCTATAGTGTGCTACAAAATCTGTCATTATACACTTGCAGTGGCAAGAGGGAGACGACAAACCCGTAGTAGCGCCCGCCCTTACAGCTCAATCTCCTGTCTCCGCGAGCAGTGCAAACAACCAACCCCCTCGCCCTCGCACTATCTCATCCCTTGCACGATCTACATCGTCAATTTCCACCCCACAACGCCGCCCTTCCTTAATTACCCCTTCATCGTCGGCATCCATCGCAAAGGGTCGCCTGAGTGTTGGTGGTCCACGAACACCAACTACCCCAGGTCCAATGAGTCCGTCGCCACGAACTTCAACGCCGCTAGCAGGTCCCCTCTTCCCAATTCGCTTTGGCCGAGCGGCAATCCTCACCGCTCCGCCCAAGATCATTGCCATTGTCGAGACACCAGATGTCGCTGTGGGAGCTGTAGATCCAAGGAAACGACGAGTGGTGACGGCCACGCGATTTAGTTCGAGAGCTGGTGCAGATCGTAGAGTACGTACATCAAATATTACATAGTTAATAACGCTAACGTGATGTAGATCTTCATGTCAACACATCAGGACAAGGAAAGGCTCGGGACAGCCGGAGAAAGCGGGGAAACTCAAGAAGAGCGGGAGGATGCTATCGTACGCGATCCGTCACCGGCACCAGTCGATATCGACACCGACGTCAGGTCTCTGTCAGGTTCATGGGCTGCATTGGCTGCTATGGATAATATTTCAGGCGCCGGTGTGAAGGGCTTACTTGGACAGTTGCCACCAAAATTCAATGGCTTGGCGACGCCTGAGAAGAATCCTATGTCTATGCAATTGAGCCACGAGGAAGTGGTAGTTGGATGCGCTGATGGCACCATATAGTACGTTATTTTCTTATCATTCGGGCTCTTACCTGACTCCCACCTTTAGTGTGATGAATTTTGTCGGACACGAATACCAGAGAGCAAAGGAGCCAGTTATTAAGGAGCAACATCTCTCTGACGATGATAATGGAGGCGGAAGCGAGTCTGAGGATTAGAGTATTGAACCAACTACATTCATTCTATCTTTTTTTTTAATCTCCGGAACATGTCCAACTCTTAGAGTACTTAGACTTCATAATGGATATACCACAAATTTTTATATCGGCCTTGATTATACGGGTCATCGAGGCACGCCCGGCGCATTCCAACAGCCGAGGACCAATTGAAGACAGCACATACTAACAGAGACAACCCGCATTGCCAAAGTGAATCAAAAAAGTAGGGAAGTTCACGTGCATGTGTGCAATTGAAAGCCGTGGCTACTAACCAGACTATTCAAAGTATTCCAATGCCTAAGTAGCTGCTCACTCTCAGAGCAAATGCGCCAACAAGTGCCATGACAGCTAGCTTACGGATATATGCCTTTGCAGCGAATTGCTTAGCACCTCTTACACCTGCCTCTTCTAAGGCCATTATGTCGTCAGAAGATAACTCTGCGGATGGAGTCAGTGATTATTAATAGGATATAAAGCATTCCATACGCAAATCTCCCGCATTTAAATAGCCTTCTAATCTCGATTTCTTGGAGCTGGTACTACACAAGACTTGACCGATGTTCAAAATAGCCTCTGAAACCAACTTACGTGACAACCACAGCTCCCTTGGCTTTGACCCATGCGAGGAGTACTTGATCGGGCGTGACTTTCAACCTTTCCGCGATTGCGTACAGAGGTTTATCAACCGGTCCCCCGGGAAGAGACGTGATAGGACTTGGCTTGAATGAATATATCGTGATATTGTAATAGGATACGGACGTACGTCAATGAGCTGTACGCCTCGACGAGGATACCGTGTTTAGCCGCGAACTCAACAGTCGATTTTTGCCGGGCATAAACGTATGGGTGCAGTAAGATCTGAAAAATGCATTTAAAAGTGGGGAACAACCAGCGAAGGTGCTTCTTGCCTGGTTCGCCGCCGGCTTAACTTTAGCGGAGGCTAGGAGGATCTCAAGCTCCGCTGCTCCAAAATTGCTTACACCAATACTCCTGTAAGGTAGGCAGACTGTAGGAAGCGCTTATTCAAAGTAAGGTGGTTTTCGCTTACTTTGCTAAGCCTTGCTTCTTGATGTCTTCCATTTGCTTCCAAGCGGTTGGTATGTCTGGCAGGGCAAGTTGGGGGCCGTGGATGAGATACAAGTCAACGTATGTCACACCGAGCTACAAAACAGAGAAAAGCTCAACCCTTCAGAACAGAACGGCAATTTTTATCCTCACGTTCTTCAAGCTGTTCTCGATAGAGGTGGGTATATCCAAGCCATCTAAACCAGAATATTTGGTAGTGATGAATATTTCTCCACGTGCAAGCCCGCTCTCTCGAATTGCCACTCCGGCTTCGGCTTCGTTCCTGTAGGACTGGGCTGTGTCTGCGACAATTCTCAATAGGCTGTCAAAAAGCAGAGATATCTAACGTACCGACGTGATTAAAGCCGACAGATAGCGCTTGTTCAACTTGGTCTATCGGCCCCTGGCCATTTCCCATCTTCCATGTACCATACCTGCTCGACATCAAAAGGGGTCAGTGTCTACCAATCCTGTGGTTTCGTGGCCAGGCGTACGCGATTCCTGGAATGGTATGACCTGCAGTTCGAAGTGCGTTTACACCCTCATTACTGACATCAACAAATCCTTCACCTACCATCATTGAGTTTTATGGTATTCCAGGGCATGGTGGGTGTTGCGAGTTAACCTCGTGGTGAGTCTCATAATGAACGTCGATTGTGGCGATCGTGAGAGTGCGGAGGTAAGATCATAGCATCATGCCAATGTACCGTTCTACCTGGTGATCTGGACCACGTGGTATATACCACTAAACGGTAAATCGATCCCACTACTACTTTATATTTATCGTGATTGAGTAGATTAGCGGACAGAAAACGGCGCTATATGTGCGCTGTTTGACAAGGGAAAATATAGGTTTATACTTTTTGAGTATCCACCCTTTCGCTCTTGTCGACTTCGTATAAAACCTCTGTACGTATAACATATTTTGCACCGGTTCTGACCCCACTCCCCTGTATAACATTAGTTTGACTGGGGCTGGGAGTAGCGCCGGTTCAACATACCTCATGTAACAAGCTCCCTTGGGTGGCGCCATGTGGGAATATACAGACTGTTCCAATTCGCGGCTTGACCGGCCGGGCCTCAAGCACACCTTGAGTTGAGGATGGCAAGAAGAATGTGGTGCATCCTCCCTCGAAGTCGTCGTTGAGGTATATGAGCAAGGTTAAGCGTGAGTATACAGCCGGATCAGAGTCATAGACATATGAAGGAGGCGTCGTCGTTGAATCTAAAGCAGAAGCAGGCCAAGCACCGTCAATCTGGTTGAGCATCTTTGAGTAAACATCTCTAATCATAGATATACCGAGGTGCCCACATGTGGTCGGTACAAAGCCCCCGGGCGGTAGCGATACAGTCTAAAACGGCGGTTGATGCCCTTTACGGCGCCATTATGAATGGACTGTGGCAAGAAATCGACGATTCGATCGTATAATATAGAAATAAATTCTTTATCAGCCAACCAGATAAGGTTGTGTGCCAAGACAGACGACAACTGCGTTGCTGATCCTGCAACTGGTTCGTCAGGTAGGAGTCCCACTTTCTCAGCAGCTTTCACAAGCGATTGGCATTCGGTAGACTCGAAGACGTCGTTGATGATGAAGGCACCTGAAACATCAGGAAGGTCGTGTCTCTGTGGTAACCGTATACGATCTATTGTGGGGGCTAAGGGAAAAGTACCGGGTGGCGAATAATATATGACAGCTGGGTGCTTATTTGGTGGCCGTCGGTCTGGTCCTGCAGTGGTGTGTAATGGCTTTATTTGTGCGAAGGCGTGTTCTGCAATGACATCTGGGTCAACCAAGGGCGGGTGGGAGTTAAGGCTGGGTGGTTGTACGCTGAATGGCTCATACCATCGCAAACGGCTGCCTGGGGTCAGATTCCCGCCCACTGCAGGATGTGACGAGATGAATTGTGGTTGAGTTGTCCTCAGAATAGCGTCAAGTACCTGCCAAACCCTGTTCTCTTCTTCCTGGGACATTGATGGTGTCAAAACGGCATCACATTCGCGCACCCATCTCTGCAGTGCACCCAATTTGGGTGCTTGCTCTCGAATGACCATCTCCGACAACAGCACTAAAGCGTCCACATGGCGTTGGTCCGTGAGTGCGGATGATATCCTTGAAGTTAATGAACTTCCTACCCCAAGATCAGTCTAACCGGGTGTGACAAAGTGACCACCCAAACCTGTGTTGGACACCTCATGAGCTACTCTCCAGTAATCGTGTACTGCGGTTTTGAAAGGCTTCAAGGCCTTTAAACCTATCAAGTCTGGATTTTTTGAAAGAATAGATAATGTTTCTGTCGTTGTCTCGAGCTCGTCTTGAAAGATAAGATTGCCTATTAACGAAGTTGCATCGGCATCGAGGGCTAGGCATTGTACGGGAGCATCCGTCCTGGGTTTTTTGAACTGTATACGAGAGTCTTGTAAATTTTGCTTTCGTTTTTTCGGACCTTTCGCCATAATATCTGGTTTGGTATGAGAGTTATCGAGGGCACTGATCAGGAAACCGTGGAGAAAATGCTAACCCTATTCATTATTTGTAGTTATTGATAATTAGCTTCGAGCTCATCCGGTTATTCTTTCCGAGAAATACTGGCCTACTACACAAACGACTAACCTTTGTGAGTGCGGGCTGGCCACGGGCCTACTTGGACGATACGTAGCGAAAACCTGCTAAAGTGTACAAACAGGAGCGGCCATTGCTTCCCTCGATGGCGAACTCGCCACCAATATATACTGCTCTCAATGTCCCGACTGTCACATCTTACCCGTCCGTGAACTGCCTACAATGGTCTGCAGATGGGCAGGTATGTCTCGCTACGAAAACAGCGGCATATATTATGGTGAGGGTTCAACTTTGGAATTTCATATATTAATAGCATCAAAAAATAAATGTCCCCCTGCAGACTCCCGACCACGGGATACATTTTGATATATCGTCCACGATTCGGTCTGCGGGCGAGAAAGACATACGGGATGGCCTTCCCCCTATTGGATGGTTTCGGACAATAATACCGTTTGAAAAAACAGACGTCCATAAATGGCCGGACTATTCGCAAGGTTTGATATGGTATATCTTCACTCACGTCAGCTCATATCTCCCAAGTTTGGGGCGCCGCGTCCCTGGGATCTCTTGATGTCAGTTTATGGGCTATATCATTTTCTCCGAGCAACTTGTCTTCTGACGCCGGGTGAGTTTTCTAGTTCCACGACGATAGCGTTATTTTAAAGAAGCTTGAATAGATGCATACTGGCGGCTCTCAGCTCCAATATGGATCTAACCCTATGGACCGCTGCCAAAAACTGTCTCAAAGGGGAATGGGTTAAGGTATGTTTATTCTCTGGTGTCAGTCTGCGCCTAATACAAACTCTTGATGAGATTTACGAAATTACCCCATTCCTGATTGATTTATTTCAATCGGATCCCAGCCTAGTGAAAATGGCTCAAGCCATTAATGCACAGATAGTCAGAAAGTATTAACTCGTGAACCACTTACCTAGAAATCTCATGTTCTCTCAGGCATTACATGGTCTCCACAAGCTGATTTTGGTATCACTCCCGCCCCCGTGGTTGATGGTTCCTTGCTTATAGTCGGTAACCGAGCTGGTTCTTTGATATTTCTGAGGTATCGAAGCGACCAGACTATCGAGCATCTCCAAACCCTTCCCGTGTATGACAAATGGATCACACACCTTTCTTTCTCGCCATGGACGTCCGTTGAACCTGGTACATGTAAGTTCATGTAGATACGTTGTCCCTTTCTGGGTCTGAAACTTTCTAGGTGAAGGTTACCTAGCCTACGCTACATCGGACGGCGCGGTCGGCATAATCAAGGTAACCCAAAAAGTCATAAAGTCTCCAGTCTCTCCTCAAATCACACCTCAAATCGAACTACGATTAAACCATCACTCTAATCACCAACTATTGTACGAAGCGGACAAAAGGGCTGTCACGGCATTATCATGGATAGCCTGTGGCAACAACGTATGCCTCCATTCGAATTCTGACTTCATTCCACTGAGACTTTTCTAAGCAAATTCTTGTACATTGCAAACCCGGAATTATCTATCTCTGGTCTTTATCTTCCAGGTGGTCGGGATATCGTTCTTTCCTGCTGAAAAACCAAAAAATCTCAATCGGATCTTCCTCATTTCACACAGCCTCTGGAATCCAGTACACCCAAAGGACAGACAAACTAATTCTTACCCTCGTTGACGGCTCTTTTTACGTCATTCATGATCTCTCAACCGAACCCTCATTAGTACCATCGACTATGGATGATCCCATAACATCCGAAAAACTTTCTATGACAATTAGGTCAGCTTTTGTACAATCAGAACAAGGAGAAGTGGAATACAGTGATGTCAATCGAATTACTGGCGTTACTTCATACGACTCCTCGGCATCTTTCATCTGGCTACACGAGTGAGTTAAAATTTTCGTCTTTATTGTTATTATTCTAAAGAAATTTACTAGAGTGTCCCGCCCAGCAGATTTCAGCTATAAGCACGATGCGAAGCATAACAGTATGCTCGTTGTTGCGAAGGCCTGGGATGATACAGATAATGAAACTCTTATGCTTGAACTCACTCGTACTTTGGATAACGTCAAGACAGGTCAGCCACTTTTTTTGGTTCCTTGACTGTTTCTCTCAAATAGAGTAGCTACTGGTTTTGCACCACTTCACATGCTCCGTCCTTTCTTCTTCCATCTAAGGGACCGAGAAAAGCTTAGGATACTGCTCCCGCGTATTTTGGAGATTCTAAAGCCGCGGTTCGATGACCATTCCGCATATGTTACCGTCCCAGCTTGCACGAGCCTCACTACAGAAATGCGTGGGATATTTCGTAAAAGTCTCACTCAGCACCTATTCGGTTGGGACGTTTTGTTATCGCTTCGAATGCGCCTATCATTGGCAGATTTTGCATGGGTGAGTGGCGTCTTGCCCGCACCCCCTATTAGAGTGGTTTGAATAAATCTCCGAATAGAAACTTTCAAATAATGTAGGGATGCAAGAAGAATGTGGCCATGTGGCCCAAATCCTTCTGAACACCATTTCCCATCGTGTCTTAAGGACTCTCATCCGACATCTCGTGGCCTCTGTAAATATCCTTACACGTTCGTAATAATCCTTAGAATTGCAAATTGATCCAGCCAACAACACATTATAGCAAGCGACATTCCATTTGTACTACGAATGGTAGTTCAATCGTTGCTACCCGGCTCTCCAGAGGATCTTTCTGCCGAAGGGAATCATTTATCGACCATTGTACAGACCGTTGTTTCAACTGGTCCCCAAGTTGTATCCGTGGCTAACATTTTCAATGAACGCTGCCCGGCGTGCAATGTTGAAGTACCACTACACGATATCACGAGTGCCGTTTGTTCCAATGGCCATACATGGGGTATGTCGCCAATGTTAAATGACTTCAATCCAGCCACTTATCCGTTCATTTTGGCAGCCCGTTGTACGGTTACTACTTTCATCCTCTCTACACCTTTGGTCCGGACGTGCATCGGCTGTAGTCGAAAAGCGTTCTTACCGCCCTCAAGCTCAGGCTCTTCATCAAACCAAAATTGGTTACCAGCAGCTGCCCGCGGTTGGGTAGTTGAGGAACTATTGGAAGCGGTCCACCGCTGCCTTTTTTGTAATAACAGTTTCGTTAGCGTCCTTTAAAATCTACAGTACTTCGGTGGCTATCCCGATCATCGCGTGGATATCTGCAGTACAACTTTAACACCTGGAATATAATGAAGTCCTTGGAGAGGTTTCTCTACGTGTTTGAGTATCGCCCATCAGGGTAGATATCTCGAGTGCTAACGAAGAGCTCGATGCGAATATCGAGACGTCTCCCAGCCTGTTCCTGAGGTGAGCTTGACTGAAGTCTACATCCTAGTCATACAGCCGAATGCATAGCTAGTATATTTGGGTGCACTTTGGCGTAAAAGAGCACCATGGCTCTTTTGAACTTGTGAGATTTTTTCGCCATGCCCCTGGACATGATAAAGACTTCTCAACTGGACGTGGGGCGGGATAGTCGCTACCAGCCTCCCACCTCTTTTATGGAACCTGTGTCGCGGGGTGGGTTGTTTCTAGGAGTTAGGCTTTCCTCTCATCAAGCAAACTGACAGGTGCACATACTAAAAAAAAACTCACCAAGATCATCTGAAATTCGCTATATTTAGATGGGGAAATCGCTGCTCTGAGCTCTGAAATATGCTATGTAAATCTTACGAACATATATAGGAGCCTCAATTGGGAGACTATTGTTAGCCTATCCCCAAAGGCATTCAACGCACTAGTAGTAGTATATTCAAGTACTATCTAGATACTATCTGACTTGAAATAAATATTGACGCACTAAATAGCCTTATCCCGCATCTCTGTTGTATAGTGTGTATAGAAGATGCTCTATATGAAAAACATGGCTCAATTTCATATGCTACCTGATATACGAGCTGGATTTAGTTCTCGCCAATCCCGATGGAGACTCAAAAACGTGGTGGTCGGATTGAGGGCAGGCCGTTACTAAACTTAGTCCAAATCATCATATTATCTAGGCATCTCCGGTTTCCGACACCGAACCACTTCAGGCTACTGCTCCTATCCTCTGTCTCTTAATATCTCATTTCTACAGCTTTGATTTTTGAATTATGTCCTGGCAAGGTATTATCGGGACGCTCTCATATTCCGTCCTTCTTGTGATCATAGTTTACAGCGTACGTCGATACCAACTTGGTCGGAAGTGGAAAGGTCACACGGGCAGCGATCGTCGGGCTACAGGGAGGCGTATGGGCTGCCTCAGCAGGTTACACCGTAAGTTCCACGTCAACTTAATAGGAAGTATAAACACCATGGTACATTCAGCTGTCCAAGGAGGAGGAGAATGCACTCATCGCAGGGTACAATGATCTCGCAAGTGTGCAAGCCTCTGGGGTGCGCCTCGCGGGTCAGAAATTCTTTACCCTTAGGACTACCGACCGCAGTATATATGGGAAGAAACAGGTGTGCTGAATTTATTGGATTTCAATGACTTCAAATTGATGGCCGTTCAGGCTGATGGCGTAGTGATCGTTAAAACGAAGAAAGCCATCCTCATTGCTGAATATATCGCGCCTCTCCAAGCTCCAGAGACCACAAAGGTGACGGAGGATCTAGCCGACTACCTGATCAGCGTTGGATACTAGTCACATCGTAGGGATCACGAGATGCTAATAGGCGGCCGAGCATCAACCACCATCTGTATCTTATCAACATCTGTTTTCTCACTTCGGTACACATCGCTATCCATGTTTCCATTGTTATTTTTGCGGACGATAAACCTCCTTGGTACTAGAACTCGGTCCCCCTTTAGTTTTCCTCTCGCCTGGAAGTGTCTTGTTTCATCACAAACACGTGATCTATTTGTAGGTGTCCTGGATTACAGATTTCAAACGCGTCGCGAAATTTACCATGAGGGTTTCGTTGAGATTTTTGAGTAATCAATAACTGACAGCCTCAGGCTTTGATCCACAAGTAAACGCGTCCCTCCAAATCGACGCGTTTTAGCGATATTTTATTATATCACGTGAGGGTTCGGTCGGAGGAATGTAATTTCAATTGAGCTGGGTGCCGTCGTTATGACTCGGCGTTGTGATGAACGATGAAGTCGCAGTTTCCATATGGCTCCTGTATGGTGGGACCAAAGCTGAATTTTTCTCCGGGCTTCCAAATAATGTTGCTGTTACATTGCTCCTCGAGGATCTTTTGAGGCTGAAACTTCCACATCCGAAGCGAGAGAATATCGAGTTCATTTCAGGAAGAAATAACGCCCGTGGATGCTCCTTTTTTTGGCCCCGGGTTCCGTTCAACGGGGTGAGTATTGTGTCTATTGAACTTATTGTTGTACTTTTCCGTTTATACTCCTTTTAGCTCTTGCACAAGCAGCTCAAAGTCCGCACCAGGCCCACCCACGAATTCTACGAGACGCACCAACGGCTACTTGAAAGCTTGTCCATGTATTCAATCTATTATGCAAATGTTCTCGTAGAGTTATTGACTTATTTCGGTTTCGAATTCAGTGTGTCATTGACCTGCAAAGAACGGTGCGTATCCCCTGGAGACTATATTATTCTCATACAATAATCGTAATAATAAGACCGGTTGTACCCACCAATCAAATCCCACGGAAGTTATCTTCGCAAGCCAAGGCGCTCCCTCGGCACGCCAATAAACAATGGGCGCAATACGACGAAAACTCGAACTCTTCCGGATCCATTACGATCCCCATAAAAGTTGATGAAGCGGAGGAATTACTAAACAACATGGCTCTTTCATTCCAATCTGGTATCAGAATACCAAAATTAGAACCTGTGGATCCCCCGAGTCTGTTTGACGCTTTGGCAAGTTCGATCAACGCTCGAACATATGGCAGTTGAATTGATCATCGTTTGATAAAAGCCCTTTCCCCGGGATGATTCTGTGGCGTCTTCTAGACCCTCCATGCCGCCAGAAGTCATACTGCGGCCGCTTCCTGCTCAGAATACGCAAATAACCATGGAATCTGAACCCCTCGCTGCTCCTAGTGTTAGGCGCCCACCAGAATCCACACCATATTCCATACATTCGACTCCAATGTCTATATCCCCGCTTTCATCTGCACTCCCGGTGAGTATACCTTGTTGAAGATAGAGCGTTTTCTGACTTTACCAGGATCCCAAACCCAAACAGCCAACAGTTCCTACGCCTTCGATACGAACGAGCACTCCAGAGGTCAGAGTTGGAGCTCCAACGACCCTCAGCGATCAACTAACTCGCCATGCAGTTTTCTCCTCCTGGCTTCGCCAAAATACAACCGGTTTCTCCTACCATCCCGCGCAAAAGGCCACTCACTCCCGACCCTGAAACTGAATTACGTTCTGTTGTCCGCCCCCCGCCGAATCCTAGCGACGTCCCTACAATACAAAAGCTCACCCAAGAGCTTTGGGATCTGCGTAGGCAGGTCACCGCGGGCGTGGCGCGCGAAACCGCTATCATCAGAGAGTTAAGGACACTCAACTCTACCTTTGTACCCGAACCCTCCATACAAGTCAAATCCTCTGAAGTCCTTGGTGCGTGAAAAGATACATATACCCCGTAGCTTTTGACACCCTGACCCATCTTCAGCTACCAAGACAAGATTAGAGGCGGTCGAAAATGAACTTCGAGCAGAAAGGAAAAAACGGGAAGAGGCCGAAATCGCTTTGAACGATATCGAACGAGAATGTCGGGATCCTTTTGTTGTTCCGGCCCTATTCGATGCATTCGTTTCGATTTCAAGGATCACGTCTCAGGCGATGGAACAGGAACCGTAGTGTTTCATTATCGTTTGCCATCGCATCGCATGTTCACTATCGCACGTTTACTTATTGATATTGTCATTATTTGTGACTCCTTTACATTGTAGCTTTATCCAGCATCCCGACTGTATGATGATAGAATAAATAACGAAATAGCTTCTCAATAGCTCTCCTTCTAAAGTCTAATTGCCAATGACGAGGGGGATGTGTAGTGCCTAGCAGTAACAAAGCCCTCAGACCCAAGTATTCTTGGGATCTTCTGCTAGGTCATAAATATTAGATGTTCATCGAACAAGACCGGCAAGGCAAGATAGCCTCTCCTCTAAATCATGAATCTCCTGCATGATAGAGCCATGTCGTTCTCTCATCTCATCATATGAGGGAACAATTGCCGTACGCGCAGGTAAAGGAAGAGATAAATCTTCTGACCTGCTAAAACTCAAGGACCGTCCACCAGGCAGCAAAAACGTACTGGTCCCAGTACGGAGGGAGCTGATCGTTGGTGTTCCACTTCTTCTGGACATGATTGACATTGCAGAGCCGGGTCGGGGGGTGGGGCTAGGGCTCGGCGGCCCCTCTGAGTCAGTATCCTCCGATCCTGAAGATGGGTGGTGGACAATGATAGGGTTGGGTTTGTGACGGGGCTGCACTTGAGATGGAAGGGCTGCTCGATAATCAGGGACGGGGAGGGGAGATGGAAGGAAACGAAGCTCTTTCTTCAATGTTCCAGACCGGCTGAATGATGTCAGAAGGCGAGGTTTCCGTCCACTTTCGAGTACCTTTTTACGGGCGCTCATACCCACACAGTTGACAAGCTGCTGCATGGCCTCGCGATCGGAAACATTACGTCTGCCCGCCGTACGGCGGAGTGTACTCGTGCGAGGGAGGGTTTGGAAGGGTGTCATTATATTCGGACGCATTGGAGTACTATATGGGTGGGAGGGCACTGGAGGTAGTGTCCATCGTGGCGTGACAAACGCTGGGTTTGGCGTGAGGTGGGAAGAAGCAACTCGTAGAGGACGAGGAGTGCCCATATCAGGGGGTGTAAATAAATTGTGGCTGTCAATACTTTCGGGCCCTTCACTGGGAAATGCGTCCAAAGGAGGTCCCCAGGAAAATCCAATGAACGAGGCAGTGATATCCTCTTCGGAAGAGCGGGTTGGAAAAGGCGAAGATCTAGAACGAAGGATAGATAGTCCAGGGGATGACCCTTGGGAAGACTGAAATAAGGCGGAGAATGCAAAGCCTTGGGAGTGGCTGTCTTCGTGGCCTGACTGGACGACCAAAGAAGGAGCAGAGGATGGGTCCACCCGATCAGCATAGGTAAATTGTGGAAGATGAAGGGTGGGTGGAGCTGGCTCTGAAAGTCTTCATCAGGCTAAAATAGCAAACAAAAGATATGTGCCTCACGGGAAGTAAGGGTGTCCCAATTCACACTCTCAAAAATCGGGTGGCTTGTGACCTCTATAATATTTTTGTGCCCTAGTCGTTGGTCTGAATGTGTTAATAACCTTTCAAGCAGGTCAGACCAGTCGAAGGCTAGAGTAAAATTCATACCTGCGTAAGAAATTCTCATATGCCGGCGATAAAAGAACTGTTGGATCAAAGCGCAGACTTTTCTACGGAACAAGTCAACATTTTCAGTTTTCAGCGTGGAGAAAAAGCTGGGGCTCACCTCGTGATCAATGATCCGTATATAGGTCTGCCGTATGTCCTTTGCGAAGAATGGTGCAACACCAAATGCCATCTCATACAACATAGCACCAAGACTCCACCAGTCGGTTTCACGACCATAACCATCAGGATTATCTCCCTCGCATGAACGTTGAAGATCATCGTCATCTTCCATTTCCAACGCAACCAAGGCTTCCTCGTGCGCTTTGAGGATTTCAGGCGAAATATAGTCGCAAGTTCCGCATGGGACTAAGCAGTACCGTTTAGGTAAAAGTTGTGATCCATCAGGTCCTGGAGGCAACAGTGGCGCAGCAGATCCGAAATCGATCAGAAGAACATGTGCTTCTGGGGTGAGCACAAAATTGTGTGGTTTGATATCCCTATAGGAGCAAGACATTAGGACAACTTTTGTCTCCACGTACAAGGTGACATACCGATGAACGAATCCCTGAGAATGACACCAATGAATTGCGCTAACGATCTGCGGGGTCCACCACATGAGATTAGCTTCAGGAATTTTTCCACCATGAGGGCTAGATTCTAGGACATCCCATAATGTTCCGCCTTCAGCATAATCCATCACGAGATTCAGATGGGTGGGACTTTGAAATGCGCAAAGGAGATGTGGAGCCCATTCTGTGTCGGTTTTAGCCGCTTGTAGTAGTAGATCGCGCTCGAATTGTGGTGAACATTGCTGTTGGAGGTGGACCATGAGTGCCGATAATATGTATGGTAGGGCAGTGAGCGGACTTCACGCGTTCTCAAGGCAAACCGTTTCTCAATCGATTTGCATACGTATACACGTCCATTTAGACGGCATGTCACGACATCAATCTGAGCACAGTATTGGGATAATCAGGAGGTCGTCAAGAAAATCGAAGCGTGCGCACCACACCAAATTGGCCAAATTCCAATGTTCCTACTTTCGATAAATCTTTATCTTGGAAGCGTAGTGTGTCGATTTCGGTTGTTTTTGCTGCAAGTGCTGTGAGTGTCGCATGATTATAAGTTGAGTTATGCACATACATGTTTTTCCTATCACGTTCTGTCCATGCAGGATGCGGTCCAGGGCCAGCCCATCTGCGTCCTCGTCTCCTCGGCTCTTCAGCAGAGATGCCAGGCGTGTCTTCCGTTGGAACCATGAGAGAGACATGCATCAGGTCGTTATATTTTCTTTGCGTTGCTCGAAATTGTTGATTAGAAACAAATAAGATAATGAATGTTTGGTTGAGCTATGTTACAACAGTTTAAAGAGTAAGAAGTGAAATATCGGAATTGAAGGAAGGTGCTTTGGAGAGACCAGCGTCGATGTTCGGATAGTTCAAGGGTTAAGTTCCAAAAAAAAAATGGATAAGATATTGTAAATTATCTAATAGTCGATTGGTTGAAGCCGCGTTTGGCGGAGATTCAAGTATATCACAGAGATTTTTCCGAGTCCCGACTCAGGAACTTCTTGAGGAAAACGTTCACCGATCTTTGTACGCGGATATTCTATACTCAACAGGATTTAACAGGGCGGGCTCTCTCATTTCTGGAATCTTATTATGTGCCGAATTTCAACTGGGGCGAGCTGGTTTTTGGCCTTTCTAGTTCTAACTTTGTTTGACCCAGCGATATCTTCTGTCTACCCAACGGAACCAGTTGCAGCTACGACTTTTCCTACTGGGCAGCTCGCGACGGTAAAATGGAAGGACGACGGACACTACCCTCGTTTAAAGGATACTGGGCTTATGAGAATTGATCTTCATAATGACTTGCATGAAAAAAATAACGTGAGTCTGTGATCACGGCATATAGCGACTTGGTCAAAAACGCCATTTGGAATGGGACTTCTAGTCATAATTTCTAACAAGCTGTTGGTTTAGACATATGTCGCCACGTTGGCAAGACAAGTCGATCCTGTGATGCAATCTTACACGCTTTTCATTCCTCCGGACTTGCCTACAAACCGTCGTTAGTACGTAGTTTCTTTTCCTTCCAGGGAGATCTCCGTGAATTCAAGGTTTCAGCCATATGCGCTTCATAAGTTTTGAGCCCTCTCTGACGATCTTTACGGCGGACTTCAAACTTACTAAGGGCGCTTTCCTTCCTGTCAATTTGAAGCCCGGAGACGAAAACTCACGCATCGCTGGCTCTACTCCAACACCGGTCCCGAATCCCAACCCGGCGTCTCAACCCGTATCTGTCACGACTATTCATGCCAACCCTTTAAATGGCGGAACTGATTCCAAAGACTCCGTGACCCATAATGCTGGAGGTGGTTTGAAGAAAAGCTCAGCGAAGAGGGTGGATCGTCACGGAAGCTTATTCAAGCTGGCGTTTGTTCTCTGGCCAGCTGTTGTAGGATTTTCTCTAGCAATCTAAGAACCGTAAACTCGAGATCCCTTTTCTAGTTGTATTTTTATCTTATTTGTAGTCCTCTCGAGCCTCGAAAATAAATGTACAGACTACTGTGAATCCACTAGCCTTCCGGCACCCCCTATGTCGTTTTGGTTGGTTTATTTTCCCCAAGCTTCGCAGCCTGAGATTCCGGGTGTTTCGCGAGTTTTTGCGAGGATCTAGTTTTGGGGTGTGACTACGTCACATGCGTCACAAGTGTTACCGCCCCCATATTGGATCCGACCGCGTCCGTCCCTCTCTCAAAACTTTCATCATGCTTACCGTACAGAGAATAGCCCAAAAGGTAGGTTCTTTGGCCTCTTTGTCGCAAACGACGGTATTAAATGGCTGTGTTTCAGTCTGCTGGTCGACGGTTGCGCCAGCAAGCCCTACAGCTCGGGAGCTGGCGGGGGTTGGCGACGGCTTCTGAGCCATACGACGTAGTTGTTATTGGAGGAGGTGAGTATTGTTAGTTTAGTACGAAATGAGCTTACGCTGTTTGGAAGGTCCTGGTGGTTATGTGGCTGCTATCAAAGCTGCACAACTAGGCCTGAAGGTGCGCGTCATCCAAAATGCCATGGGATGTATAACTAAAGTCATATTTGCATAGACAGCGTGTGTTGAGAAGCGCGGATCTCTCGGCGGAACATGTTTGAATGTCGGGTGTATCCCTTCGAAAGCTATGCTCAACAATTCACATCTGTACCACCAAGCACAACATGATTTTAAGCGACGGGGTATCGATGGTACGCAAAAGCTCTCAAGTAGCCATTACTTTATACTGAGTGGACTTTAGTCAGTGGTGTGAGCTTGAACCTCGAGACCATGTTGGGAGCCAAAGATACTGCTGTAGCTGGGCTGACTAAAGGGATTGAGTTCCTCTTCAAACAAAACAAGGTCGACTACATTAAAGGCGCAGCGTCATTTACTTCACCAACGTCCATCTCTGTCGACTTGCTTGATGGTGGTAAGACCGAGGTACAAACAAAAAATTTCGTCATCGCCACTGGTTCCGAGGTGACCCCATTCCCCGGTGGAGCCATTGAGATCGACGAGAAACAAATTGTCAGTTCAACCGGCGCGCTGGAACTACAAAAGGTCCCTGAGAAACTTGTAGTCATTGGTGGAGGTATCATTGGGCTCGAAATGGGTAGTGTGTGGAGTCGACTAGGGTCCGAGGTGACCGTCGTCGAGTTTTTAGGTGGTATCGGTGGTGCTGGGATTGACGAAGAGGTTGCGTAAGTTGCACACTTTCTGGAATAGCATTAGGATTCACTTTGTTTGCAGTAAGGGATTCCAGAGACTCCTGACGAAGCAAGGCATCAAGTTCAAGCTGAACACCAAGGTTCTCTCTGCTGAGAAGAAGGATGGTAAAGTCTTCTTGAAAGCTGAGGCCGCTAAGGGCGGCAAGGAGGAGACTGTTCGTTCAAGCTCAGTATTCATTATCAATACACACTAACCCCATTTTAGCTCGAAGCGGACGTCGTACTCGTGGCTATCGGACGTCGCCCCTATGTCCAGGGTTTGAACCTAGAAGCTGTCGGTGTCGAGCTCGACAATAAGGGTCGTATTGTCATTGACGACCAGTTCAACACGTCAGTGAAGAACATTAAATGCATCGGTGACGTCACCTTCGGACCTATGCTAGCTCACAAAGCCGAAGAAGAGGGTATGTCTGCCAAGCCTTTCAGAAACGCTTATTTATCGAAATTACCACAGGTATTGCTGCGGTAGAGTTCCTTAAGAGCGGGCACGGTCACGTCAACTACAATGCCATTCCTTCTGTTGTCTACACTCATCCAGAAGTCGCCTGGGTTGGTAAGACTGAGCAGGAACTGAAGGCAGCTGGTGTTCAATACAATATCGGCAAATTTAACTTCTCTGCAAACTCTAGGGCCAAAACTAACATGGATGCGGATGGTTTCGTTAAAATCCTTGCTGAGAAAGAGACTGATAGGATAGTCGGTGTTCACATTATCGGTCGGTTCCTTTTAGTGGTTGCTCAGTTCGAAACTCAAGTAAAATATACACAGGTCCAAATGCTGGTGAGATGATTTCGGAAGGTGTCTTGGCCGTCGAGTACGGTGCCAGCTCTGAAGATATTGCAAGAACTAGTCATGCTCATGTACGTTTATCCTTCTAATGGTCTAATATTCGTGTTTGCTTACTAGTCACGAAATAGCCCACGCTAAGCGAGGCCTTCAAAGAGGCAGCTATGGCTGCGCACTCGAAACCTATACATATGTAGAGCGCATCCGACCTGGATCTATAGTTAAATAACCTCTCAATATAATAGCGGATGCCTATCATAGATCACGTGTCATCCAATTCGCAATCCATACCTCTTTCTAGATAAGTTCTGTGTACCTGAACATGTCGAATCGACAGAAGCCTCGATAATCGCGGTCTGGGGATTATTCAAATTCCAGGACTTCCCCTCGTATTTGTTACGGAAGGTATGAAGTATCAGAAGTTCTCTCCAAGTGGTCCACATGTTCCAGGAAGGCGCTTACACACCCGATGAGCGCCTCATGGATGTTTATTTTCGAACGTCATGCCAACTCCTGGTCAGCAGTTGTACGGTTATCTATGTAGTGGTGAAAATTGGAATGTTTTTCCCATTCGTGATCCACATGCCCTCCGCCGCTCAGACGAATAGTATTATAATGATTTACATCAATAGGTCAGGCTGTCTGGCAGATGGTAGTGATCTACTTCCCCCGTCCTAGCGACTTTGACAGTCCGAGGCAGATGACTTGCGACCGCGCGCGCAGGATGCACTTCCTTGAGTTCTGTCATCTCAAACCACATGAAAAAAATATACAGCATAGATGGTATAAAGCCTCATATTCAGCAGTAAACCCATATCCCCAAGGCCCATCAGCCAGGAACCACCAATGATTTCTATACCTCTTCTCGTCGTCTTTGCAGGCCTTGCGCGGGCTGCCGTCAACGGCGCCTGCAGTGCTAACGGCACTCCTGGTGTCTGTTTGGTCAACACCGATTGTACCAGCGGAGGAGGGACAACTCATTCTGGTTTCTGTCCCAACGATCCTAGTAATGTCTTGTGCTGTACCAAGACCTCTTGCGGTAGTGGGGGCAATTGTCGATTCACCAGCGCTTGCGCTTCAGGCAACACTGCTTCAGGTATGTGTTTCTTACCCCTACTCTACGAGACGACCTTTGTTCTGATTAGCTTGCCTCAAGGTCTCTGCCCGGGACCATCTGACTTTAAGTGTTGCCTCCCCAGCGCCGCTTGCGCGCCCCCGGCTGTCAATGCTGCGACAGTCAGTCTGATTAAGGAGTTCGAAGGCTTCGTCGCCAGCCCTTCTCCAGACCCTATCGGCCTCCCCACTGTCGGGTACGGCCATCTTTGTCAACAGGCCAATTGCGCCGAGGTTCCCTTCTCCTTCCCGATGACAGAGGCACAGGCCGCCACTCTCCTCCAGACAGACCTGAAAACGTACACAAAGTGCCTGTCTGACGCCATTGTCGACTCCGTACGCTTGAACGCCAATCAATACGGCGCCCTCTCTTCGTGGACCTTCAACGAAGGATGCGGGAACATGCGGTCGTCAACCTTGATTAGCCGTCTCAACAACGGAGAGAATCCCAACACTGTCGCGGCGCAGGAGCTCCCCAAGTGGACGTTCGCTGGTGGTGTCAGTTTGCCAGGCCTCGTCCGCCGCCGTGCTGCAGAAGTTGTCCTGTTCCAGACTGCTTCAAGCGTTATCTCGCATCCTCCCCCGTGTTAGGTGCGTACTTTGAGATATCCGCTTGTTTCTTCTAACGTTATGACTGACAGATTTCGGAAATTTGGGGTTCTACATAGTTTATATGTTGTAATTTAGACACCTGTATCCCCCTCATAGTACCAAAACCAGAATTCATTGTTTGTTGAGATAGTTGTGTCACTGGTCATGAATGCGGTTTGGGACGGGCGATCTTCTGTCATTCCAGTCGCATCAGCAATGTAGTTTCCAAGATTACCACCAAGATCAACAGCCTCCAGTCAAGTAGAGAACGCCTTCATGCCAGTGGACAGGCAGGTTCCGCATATGGCCACTCAACGCTGAGTGCTGTGTGTCATTCGCAGATGTGATATGGCTTCTAGATGGGAGAGTAGTTTTGTCATTGAGCTGAATGCGGTTTTCGTCACCGAATTGGGACAGCGGAATGAAGCGTCGGCAATCGGACGGTCGCTTCATTTTTCTGCTTCGCTCAACTTTATACCCGTATTGCCACTTGATAATCTCTAACGATGCTGGTCAGCGTTAGAAGTGTACCCCTCACTCATCGGCCATTGGATATAAGGCCATTTTCCGCATCGTTAAAATTCGCACGAAAACTAACGACGGAGCCCACCAAGAACAATTTGGAGGAGGCCAAACCGCTATATGGCACTGTTGCATCCCACCGGTCGTATATTTTTCTTCATGCGTCTGAACCTCCATCAGAATTCCCTGCAAGGATGTCCACCGCAATTCAACGGGCTCTCATGCTGAGAACATTGAAATGGGGTGGAATCGTCAATTTCTCGTGGCACGGCCCAAAATCGTCCTCAAGTGATGATTCTACATCAGCAACGGCCTTTTCCACTGCCGGGGGACGACTAGAAATTCCCAAGATCTCCTTAGATAACGTTGACGAAATCGAAGTCAAATTGCGGAAGCACTCAGAGGGTCCATTAGTGAAAAGTACCGATGAAGAAATCCAGCTTTATGTATGCACCCACGGTGCTCGGGACTGTCGTTGTGGAGATATGGGAAGTCGCGTGGTCAAGGCGCTGCGAGAAGAAGTACAGAAACGGTTGGAAGCCGATCCTCACGGGATTGTCAGTAGAGTTAAGGTAGGGGAGGTGGGACATGTCGGGGGACACCAGTTGAGTGGTATCGTCATTTCTTCCTAGAAACACTCCCTTATCCTTCTCAGATATGCCGCGAATCTCCTAGTTCTTCCCCACGGTGAATGGTATATTTCTCAGCGTTGTATTTGACCGTCACAGATTCTGATAGAATACTGGTAGGCTAGGATTATTGACACCAGAAGACATACCCACTGTTTTGGATAAAATACTTGCGCATACTCCAGCACCATTCGATGCAAGCCAACCACCCCTGTACCCCGAACGATGGCGGGGACGTATGGGTCTATCCAAGGATGAACAATCAGAATTATACATGCTACATGCTCCTTAGAAACTGAACGTTAGGACTTTCCAGGACAACACATAAAATTTTAGACCTCATTTTATTATCGACACAATTACAGCGTTTTTCCCAGGCCTTCAGTCCGCACATTCCAACCTTCTTTTGGGAATCCTGGGCCAACCCCAGTACTTCCATCCCACCCTTCGGCCATCATTGCCACTGCATAAAGTAGCGCCCCTGAACCCGGGAAATACGGTGTTGGCACTCTCACCCCTCCAACTGGCATTCCCACATCATCAAAAACAAATAAAGGATGGAGCAACCAATCGATAGCACGACTAGTATCTCCATTCCTGGCTGCAGACATAGCGAGCATTGGGAAGTCCCATCTATCGAGTATTCGGGCTTGATTAAAGGCCTCAAATTCATAAACCACTCACCCCCAGCAGTCTGTGATGTTCCAGCTTGTCCATACTTTCTCGGCAGTGACCCTAGCCATATTGAGATCCAGACCCTCAGTAGGGGGTAGCCAGCCATGCAGGCCTACAAGTGCCGGATGATCACTGGTGAATTCTGGGTCTGTCCAAAAGTTACTCTCAATTCCTTCATATACCGCGTATGTCCCATTATCGATAGGCAACTTGGCTAAATTTCCCGCAACTTCATTCCAATGAGTGGGGATGTCTTCACCGAGACGGGTCATCCAGTTTCTCGCGATTGTGAACCCGAGTCGCCAATATGCAAGTTCAAGGGCGGGATTCTGTGTTATGTTAGGGCTGGTATCTTCACTCACGACATACATGGGCGGCCCAAGATCATAGACCCCTGTAGTGGAATTGAGCCATGCAAACTCTGCCATCCAATTTGCAGTCTCCCTGACGACATCTCTCCACTTATCCAATATTTCGCTGGTTGGAAACGCTTGGTATTCGTACTGTGCGAAGATCAACGGATGGGGCTGTTGCCAAATGAGTAGGTTGTTGATCTGTCCTGGTGCCGATCGTCCTGACGGGTCCGTCATCTTGGGCCACCGAGCGCCGGACCCCCACCCCTGTTGAACTTGGGCCCGTTGAAGAGAACCTGCCAAGAAACGAGAATAGACGCTGCTGGAGCGACGAAGAAGGTCCCAATTGTTCCAAAGCGCCCAGTGCGCGCTATGCCAGAAATACATTTCTTATTGCACTATTAGCTTTTATCACCGACATGCGAGACAAATGAAGTCGCTTACCCATATGGAATTTTCTGGAAAAGCAGAAGGAATATTTTTATAAAAATTCTATTCCCAATAACCACGAGAACCTACCCATACTATAAGGACACCATTGCAAGTAGTCAGACTTTTTTTTTCAACGAACACACCTTGCACATACCCATCCATTGTTTACGAGCCCGGACTACAAATACAACTTCAGCGCGAAACTGAACAAGACGGATAAACCACCCACCTCCTGAGGTGGCGTGTCGCCAGCCTCATTGACTCTCATTAAATACCTTGAAAGGACTATACGTCGTTGGAGCTCCCTTGCACGAGGGTCGGCCGAACCTGAATCAACATCAACAAAACCACTCTTTGTCCAGTAATTATTCCAAGTGCGTATAGACGATGCAAAGGCGTCCTGCGGTGATGGAATTTCCAGAGAGCTACCACCTTCTTTGGTATAATCGACTGTAATAGAGAAAGAAGATACATTCCGCTTAGGTCTGATCGTGTAACGGTGGTTTGTCAGTGCATCCCTTTTGACCATCACCTCATCACCAACAAGAGATGTTAGGAACAAGGATGTATCCAATGTATGGGATATCTCTGCCCGAACCCTCCCACTTTCAGGTATTCTCAAGGAAGTGGTGTGATTGGCGGTAGCGTTCCAGTTTCCTACAAATGGTGCGCTGAATTTTGCGCTTCCATCATTCCAGGGGAAATCTAAAAACACCCCAAGTCTCCCGCTCTTCAGCAGAGGCGAGGTGATTTTGATCCCAACGCTGCTTGTTGTTTGAGCTGCGGCCGTTTCGACCGTCACCGAAAATCCTTCGTACGAGAACTGGCTTGTTATCAGCCCCGTCCACATGTCAAGCTGCTGGTGGATGCCTGTTAGATCCTGTTCCGAAACTGCTTGTAGCTGTCCTTCAGCCGACAAAAACAGAAGTCCGATGCGCCCTAGATTGACTCTGTTAGGATTGGCGATCAGCCATTGTTCCACTGTTCCACCCCCTCCAAAGTCGTATTGTACTGGCCGACCATGATTCAGCCAACTCGTCCCTTTATAATTCTCAATATCCTCTGAAGTTTTCCCGGGTGGGAAGCTGTCATTCTTCCACCCCCACGATGATAGGATCGCAAATGGTTGGAACGTCTGGAGGCCGGTGACATCCGCCCCAAAAGCAAAGTTCCCATTTCCGGCCTGTATTGGTGTGGTATTACTAGACGCATTTCGACTAGGGTTGAATCTCGAAACTACAGCTCGCCTGTCAATGAGGGAAGCTCTAGTTCCACATGCCAAAAGCAAGAGTGGGACAAGAGCGGGTATCATGTTTTTAAGTCACATTTCACTAAGACATTGTTCTTCTTTTTAACATAGCTGGCGGGCCGGGAGGTCTTCTTCCTTGCCTCGTGATGACTTGATAACTTTATCGCTGCCGAGTTCTCTCCACCTGATCAATCTTTCTCGAACCCTCCTAACGCCATACCCAAGTTCAGACTGGCATTTATATATAATTAAACCTAGCAATGGGATACTTCACATATCGTTCCTTCGAGTTCTGTTTGCGACTAGATCTAAGGCTCGACAAAGGGCCAGATGTTTATTAAGTTCTGTGCCTGGCTGAAGAGCTCCAAATCGCCCTTTCGACGCCTAGTAATTTTAGTACGTCCAATGCTTTATCCTTTTTTCAATTCAGAGATTAAATATCTCATCCACGCTTGCTCTAATCTTATCATTCCGTTTCGATAATCCCAAAAGTCTGATACTCCCCTCCTTTATGCTGCAGTATGCAGCAAGTCTGTGACTTGTGTGGGCTTTGATTATGCATCTATAATCGTATCTGGATTCCAAGCCCTCTACTCACTTCGAATAAAAACTCCCATTACGCGTATTTGTGTAGATATTACATGGGACTCCGAAACAAGCGAAGAATACATTTTGATGCGATCCGGCTTCAAGAATTGATTCCCACCCACTCTGGGACGACGGAAGAAACAACAGATTTGTTCGCCTCTATAATTGATTTGAAAGCTTGGATTAACGTCAGGACTCCAAAATACTCCCATCATTCATCCTGACGGCCCACATTTTGCTGTTCTATTAATTTCTTTTCGGCTTTGATTTTTGCGGCGAGCTGCTCGTTTTCTTTCTTCTTCCACTTGGCTTTCTCCTGAAGATAGTTGAAAAATCAGTCCGACTCGCTCTAATAAATGACCATACCCCGATGCATAGTGCCATTTGAAGCTGAAGATTTTCGTTCCTCTTTTGTTCTTTTGCTAGCAGTTCCTACAAAAATTTGAGCCACGCTTTTTTTTAGTCCTTTAAAGTATCGCCACTAACCTCTGCCTCCTGAAGTTTAGCGCGTGCCGTGGTACCTCTTTCTCGCGATCCACTTGAGGTTGCTTGAACGCTTTTCAGGACAGCCCTGCGATTGTCACTTCGTTCCCGTGGTGCCACTGGAACCTCCACTTCTTCTCCTGAATCACTCGAGACGGAGATGATTGATGGTTCCCGGCGCTTCCTTTTCAATTGGGATGGGACTGGTACACGGTTTCTAGCTATCCGCACGAATGACGGGATAGGTATAAGTCGGCGGACGGGAACGTCTCTACTCTGAAGTGCTCGTTAGAAGATAATTGTAACAATAAATTGATTATGTCAGGCTTACTTCCTCTTTTATAATGACACTATCACTATGTCCCTGATTTGCTGACCTATATTGACTACCGAGCTTCATCTTTGTGACTGGGGCAGGATCAGAGGTCAAGTTCTCTCCTAAATTTCAAGCAACAATAAGTCATACGGGTGTCTAAATTTCAAGGCCAGGTAAGAGAACGCTACCTTCCAGTTGTTGGTGCCTAAACTTAAAAGTAAGAATATCAGAAGGCTTCCAGTCCGGTTTGAAATCGCCATATGAGTTCCGTTTATGAAAATTCTTGAGCTTTGGTCCGCGATATACCTCTAAGCGGATCGCGCCCATATCGGGGTTGTTCGAATTAGGCTGGGCTGTATGCCCTTTAAAACAACCGCTGTAAAGTTCATTTACTATGAGGCCTACCTCTAGGGTACCGTAAATAAGGATTTTTTCCTGAGGGCCTTTGTAAGAACAGTGTCGAAGTTTTCATGTCAGTGCTGGCCATATAAAGATTTCCTTCGTGAATATCGTGCCCATGGACAGTGGACGAAATAACCATGCACAAGCAAGCTGGAAAGATGGGAGATTTTTCTACATGCAATTGAAGTTTACGCTGGTCCATGTTAATAACTCATACACATGTGAGTCTGATCTCCTTTTATCATAACGCACCTGAAAACTGGGCGCATTGAATAATACTTCAGCAATGGTTGCAGTTGTTCCATCCGCATTCACAGATACTGCAGGGTTGGGATGGCTGATTTGGATTGTAGACTTTGTAGTTCGCAGCCAAATGCTGATTCCATTGTCCGAGGTAATCATCTGGTCAGGGAAGGGTTATTTGAGCTCCGAGCGCAAGATTTGGCAGAGCTGATGCGCTTCAAGGTTTCGTTGGACTCGCGACACGCGGTGAGCCTTCCGTTTGTTTCTGTTTCTGTCTGGTAAACTGTTAAACAATGGCACATGATATCAATGTAACCAAAATTAATATTCGAGAGATAGGAATAAGTGGGTAAAAGAATTTGCTGAGATATAATTTGACGCGTCGTACCACATGACCACATTAGACAACAACACAAGAGGAATTTGGCTGACGCCCATCGATATGTTGGGGGTAGCGTGCATGCACAGCCAATGTGCGATGTGTGCTACCAGTGGACTTATTTGCAAACCGGAGAGGAAAGGGGTGGAATTTAAAGATAACAAAGGTAGCGACTATGTTCCCGACTTCATCTCTTGATACCACAGGCTGACTGGGAGATGTACGGCCCCGAGTCCTTAAATGATGGTCCACTCCTCTTATGTTTGGAGAAGAAAATACATAAATGTATTTGGTTCCCCACTCTGGCCATGACTAGAAGAGGTGTTTTGTAATAGATTGCGTCCCTGCAATGATCAAATTTACAGCTTGGAAAGAGGCGGAGGATACTATTAATTAGGCTGCATTACTTAGACCACTGTTCACTCTGCGGCGACAGAAATAATGAAGATGGGAAACAAGACATCTCACCGAAATCTTATGATCAAATTGGAAGCATGTGCACGAGACCAACCAAAATTAATTGTCGCTTATCACAATAATCCCCGCTTTACAGCGCATTTATGTATCAGTTATTTCTTTGAGCTTCGATTATTGCATCGAGCTGGGCATTTTCTCTCTTCCTCTGCTCGGTTTTCTCCTAAAAACAGTTGAGGGGACCGTTGTTAACATTCAATAAAATACTCATACCTGGATATACCGTAATAATTGAAGCTGAAGGTCCTCTTGCCTTTTGTTTTCTTTTGCTAGTAGTTCCTAGATGTTTTTGAGTCACGTTTTTCTAGCATTTGAAATTTGTTCCCAACCTCCGCCTCCCAAAGTTTAGCATTCACCGAATTACCCCTCCGTGGTGAAAATTTGGCTGTTTCGACACTTTTCAGGGCAGCTCGATAATTAGCGGGTAGTGCCTTCGGCAAGATCTCCACCTCTTCATCTGAATCGCTCGAGATTGAAATAACAGGTACCGCACGACGTTTCCTTTTGGGTCGAGATAAACCTGACGTACAGCCCTCCAACTTCTCATCTAAATCACTTGAGAGTTCTCGACGCTTCCTTATAAGTCGAGATGGGCCTTGGGAACTACCCCGACTTTCCCGGAGCCATGAAGGGATCGGTATAGTTGTGTGGAAATTAGTTTGTATATTCTAAAAAGTTTCTCATTCAAGGTCGAAATCAGAGAATGGTGTGTTCAATCAAATTTACCTCCTTTTGCCGTTCCAAATTAACGTCATTCATATGTTCCGGTTTTGATGTTTGATGGCGGCTATTAATCCTTGTATTTGTGTGCGAACTATGGTGAGAAGACGAGTTTTCTTCGGAGCTCAAAGGCAACGTATCACCTAGAACTACACATAAGCTTCTTAAAAATCAGAACGATCCAGAACGACTGACCATTTATTTTTTGGTGCCAGAATCTAAAAACAAAGATTTCAGAAGGGTTCCAGTCCGGCTCGAAACCGCCATACGAGTTCCATTCACGAAAATTTACAAGATTTGGGCCGCGAAATACTTCTACACGAATTGCACCCATATTGGTATTGGTCGGATCGGGTGGGGCTGTAATCCAGTAAGAAAATCACTACAGGCTCCTTTGGGCACAAAGAATACCTCTAGGGAGGCGGAGGTGCCGATATTCTTTTGATGACGGTCTTTGTATATGCAATGTTGAAGTTTCTGTATCGGAATCACTCATATAAATGTTGCCTTCTCGTACGTCGTCCCCATAGGCAGTCGACGAGACAATTGAACACAAGCATGAAAACCCAAGCGCTTTTTCTATGTATAGCTGGATTCCATGCTACACTTTGTTAATAATTTGTGCACAAGTGAAAAGAGACAATTGTCACTGAAGTTACATACCGAAAACCTTGATCTCTTGAATGTTATGTTGGTAATTATTGAGGTTATTCCAGCCGCGTTCGTTGTTATTGTAGGACTCGTGTGGCTAAACTCTAAAAACGTCCTTGTGTTTTGCATCCACACACTGATTCCGTTGTTAGAAGTGACCATTCTAGTTGGCGAGGAAGAGCCCCAGAATTCCTCACACGGTTGAATTCAACAAGGTGTACACTGGGAATTTTTGAACCTTCCATTTGTGTCCATTTTCTACGACGCATGGCACATGATCCAGAATGTGAGAGAGCAACTTGGGCGAGAGGTGCCGCATTGCGCGTGGGCCATAACATGTTCCTTGAAGGTTTTTCTCGCACAATAGCCAGATAAAAGCAGCCGAATATAAGTCAGAGACAAGGCTTCAAGGTTTTAGAGTATCAAGGAACATCTTCAACGTGAATCTCACGTGACCATCTCCCTGATAACGCGGAAAGTGGTTTTCCCGCCGGTTAGATAATGGGATTTTGTTTCTTTGCTCCCTTTTTTTCGAACTCTCGCTTGAAGGGTACAGGTCGAACATGCCGCTAGGATTTCTGGTTGTCTTCTCTGAACCAGGAGAAAAGGTTTCAATAAATGAATTTCAAGGTAAACTCATCTTTGTGTCTTCAGAAGGCAACGGACTGAGGAGAAACTAAACTTTCCAAAGATTGGTACAACAATGAACATGTACCGTTACGCATGAATTACCTATCATCGTTCCTCACAGGAGCCAGATTTTCCGCTGCCGACGACCTTAAACCTTCGTGGCTAGCTTTATACGATGTCGATGACACTTCGACGTTCGAGCACGAGAGCTACACTCGTTTGCGCGCTAATCGTAGTCCGCGTGAAGCGGACCTCGTTAAGAGACTCTCGGTATTGGATCGCAGAACTTGCGAATTTATCTCGGACTCCGGGGAGTCAAGTTTAACGACATCGTTCGCTTCGAAAAATCCTACTAAAGCGATTGTTACCCATGGCGTGCAGCTCTCAGAGAACGGCGGGGACCAGGATTTCCGTGCCTGGACCCAGGAATTTTTCGAAAGGTTGAAAACCGTCGAGGGGTGGGTGAGAACGAGGACCTACAAATGTATTGACAACCTCAAGACGGGTGTTGATGTAGGGGAAAAATCTGAGGAACAGGTCGTCCCAACATATCTCGTGGTTCATGGCACGTTGTACACCTCCCGGGTTAATTTAATAATTCATACTTTCCTTCAGAGTTAACCTCGATATCCGTTGGCGATTCTTCTCGCTTCCAAGACATTCTACACCCGCCCAATGTAAAGATCATGGAAGTGAGGTCATGGAACCTTTACAAAGCGTATCCTGGTATTGCTCAAGAAAACATTGAGAGTTGATAGATTCGTGAAGGTCATGTATGGCCATTTTTGTATGAGAACATACTCGACAATTATTGCTTGATCTTGACGCGCTTGAGATATTGTCTATGAGTCTGAGATTGACGACCTTCGTAGGGTGGGAGGACACAACTGTAGAATTTTCTCGGTGTCACTGGGTCTGTCTCTGGCTGCTATACGTAAAGGGTTAGATCTGGACGGCATGCTAGTCTTTCCCTAACCTAATAACACCAACCTGGTATTTTGTTTCGCTTTCTCTCGGGTGAAGTTTGGATAGTGCAGGTGCGACCAAGAAAAAATCATTTTAGTTGTCTTAACTCATCTTTGTTTCGAAAATAGCCGGAAAATAGCCGGTCAGAAGTTAGAACGTCGCAACGACAAAATAGAGGGCTTCGTTATATTCCAATTCGAAAAAGTCAAATACCGGGAGATCTAGCTGAAAAACAACTGGCTTTAGAGCGTAAAGAGATGTCATTAGGATTCATATTTATTTAATGAGGGTTCCAGACAAGGAATATTGTAAACAAGAAAGCATCCAATTCCGTTTGTTAGAATCCATTGCACCTAAACAAGGCGAAAAGTAATGCTAACAAAAAGAAAGGAGATCCCCCGACGACGCAGGCCAGTAGTGCAGCAGCAAGGTCATCGCGCCCCCGTGTTGCAAGCAGAGCACAGGGGACAAGGGCGGCAAAAATTAGATAACCAGAAATGGAGGCGGTGCCTCCATAATAGTGGTTAAACTATTAAGAACAGATACTACACTTGATCTAAGCCAAAAGGCCAGAGTGGTAAGGTTTCTACATGCTCGCGTGTGGTTTATATAGGGCGTTGAATCGTGCACGGACCATATTTTAGATCATGATGGCCTCACATGACTCGAGGCTACTTTGCTCGAGGCGCATGAACACATATCCGTTGCATGGCACAATGTCCCGGGCATACGATTGCAAATAAGGGAAATATGTAAAAAATGAGGATTATATACAACTATAGTAGTACAACGCCTGCTGATATATTAGTCTGGTAGATTCCAAGTATATGACTTTCCGGTCTCTTCGCCGTGATACAATGTTTCCCTGAACAAGGCAAATCAGTATCAACTCGTCACGGGAAAGATTCACATACCCAAGGAATTTCAAAGCTGTTACACTTGGCGGCCTTGTAACGCCACGCCCTGCCATCCGAGCTTTCATCGTCCGGATCGTGACAAATTCCCACTGAGCCTTTTCGTTTTCTGGTGTACCGTCCGCTGTCCACGTCCGGAGGGTGATGGAACCGTCAGGTCCGCCAGTGGCCAGAACCCCCAGATGGGAATATTCTCGTTCGTGGAAGGCGATAGCGGTTATTGTGGGAACAAGTGGTGAAAAGGAAGGCGTGGATGATAAATCCAATGTAGCCATTGGCCGGGCATTGATTGTGTGCAGACATAATTTCAAGCGCGAGCAGGTTGCAATGTACCCCTGGGGAAGAATAAATTTAAACGGGATGTATAAAGAGGGGCCGACTTAGACTTACTGTGCTCTCGTTGATGGCGACCAAATTCACCGCAGTCATTTCACCTTGGTCTCCATGCCAGATTGATCTTATGTATACCCCCTTGTTCAAGTCCCAGAGAGCGGCACTCCCATCCTTGGATCCACTTATGGCAACTGACCAAGTTCGTGAAGCGGTAACACAGGTCACTTCATCGGTATGGATCCTCATGATATGTGATAAGGTGACATGCATTGGGGTAGCGAGATTCCCGACGTTTCCCCTCGTAATCTTCCATAATCGAACTGTGTAGTCGCTTGATCCAGTAACAAGGCTACAGGAATCGGCGAAAGTGGCACAGTTGCAGAAGGCGTTTTCGATAACCTGGACCAACTGGAAGAGATGAATGAGATCGGAAAAGAAGAAAATATATTTGCAGGAGCGTTACCTTATGATCGACGACGACGCGTAACTCGGTGCCTCCAGTTTTCCATTCGATCTGTTCGTGAGGGTGCAGGGGGGCACATACTATTCCAGCAGGGCATGGAATGATCTTTTCACCAATACCATCAAGAACGAGTTCTCGGACGGGCACAGCCGAGCCTAAGTCTGAGCTAGGGAGTGAGTCATAGTGAAGGAATGAGAAGTGAGCGCTAACCTTTGAAGCATCGGCTACCTTGGATGAGGAGATGAGGATCCTCTTCTATTCCATGCAGAGTACCCAGTGGAAGGGTTGCAAGACCATGGTTGAACCGTTGGGGGTGAGGTGTGGTGAAGAGCTTACGCGGCGTTTGCCCAACTATAGAACGCGTCAACACGATGTCAAAATCAATAAGTTTGTAACAAACAGTTGTGAATTATTCCAACCGTAGCCTCTCGTTCCAGTTCATTCGAGATAGAGTCGAGGTCTGCAAGCCATATGAGCGCGGGAAGGGGTAGAGTGAAGATGTTACAGACCAATAGAACCCTCATATGACAGTGGATGGAAGACGTTCAGTGATTCGGGGTCTCTTTGTTTGCAACCCCAGATCAAGTCTATCCATGCCGGGAGATTTTCACTGACGTGCGAACTCTCCAGGGCCTGCACTTATGTGAGCAGTGTACATGGTTTTTTCTAGAGGTGACAGCTTACCCTCCGGTTTAGAACGATGAACAACATTGGGTCTTGACGTGCCCAGGGAGGTAGTTTCACGTCATGTATTCGCTCTCCGTTATTTTGCTGGACTCCAAAATCGAGATTTGCAGAGTTTTCAAGGAACCTGCAAAAAGTGGCTCAGTCAACTTTTTGGAATTTTCCAAAGGAATGAACTTTCTCAGGGCAAGTGAAAAATTCGGGAATCAACTCCCGAACATCACCTCGAACGTCCTGGGCTGCGGACTCGTACGCTCTTGGAAGGTCACTACATTGCACGGTTAGTTTTTTGGGCCCGTCCAGTTATAAATTGTACCTGAAAAGCCTATCCGGAAGGTCCCAATCCCCTCCTTGGAGCGTTTTGAACATGTTCGTGAAGGGAGCCATACGTATAAGGAAGTGACAAACAATCATCGAAGAACTAAAATGGGTGCCATAGTGGAACGGTTCCTCATCAACACTCTTCAAGTTAACATATCGTGTTTCAGCGGCGTCTCTTCGCGCAGGTGTAAGTGCACCCATAGGTTTATTTAAACTGGAGATGTGTACTTAGTGGTAATTTACACGAGTCAAAAAAACGAACGTACTCGCGATACGAATCGGGTGAGGTGAGATCTAAAGTCTGCGATGTATAATCTTTGAGAACCCAGGCTAAAGGCAGTTTTTAACCCAAAATTCTCGTATTTGGTCACGAAACTTACGGAACACGGGATATTGGGTTGCGTCGCTGGGCGTCCTCCCTGATATCTGGTTTAAAATGCTGAGGTATGTGAACTATTGAGTATGTAAGTTGTTGTAACAAGAATAATAACTTCGCAACCCACGTTGCTGATTTCACGGGCTTGCCATTTTCGTTGAGCAGTCGATAGCTCATCTTCTTTGAAACCCAGCATCAGTTTGGAATTCATGCGTCCCAGCATGGGAGTCCGGCGAAGGCCAGGTGTTAAGATGATATCAGAGGAATATCGGTTGATGATACCGGCGAGCCGCTGGTCAATCTCGAGGCGCTTTTTTTTCTCCAGGAAGACTATCAGAAGCGACCGACTGTCTTTGAAGTAGATTTCAAGACTGGCAGACATACATCAAAAAAGCTCTCGGCCTTAGTAGGCCGGTTAATGCTTACCCAACGTCGCGAAACAAAAATGTTTTATTGCTGTATGTTGAGATCTGGGCATGAGACCTGAATTTTGATAAGAGGCGAACTGAGTTTTTCGTAGAAAATGACATTACCATCGTTGTGCCCTTTGAGGCCCATCCAGTTCGACGATACTGCCAGGGACAAAGAACAATCGTTTTGGAGCGTCATGTGCATCAATAACTTCGCCATCATCATTCTCTACAACGCCATCCAGCATATAGAGGTGCGTGCGCCCGATAATGAGTAGTCCGGCTAAAGATCGCGGAAATAAAGAACAAGAAAACTTCTGGAAAGTAACAACGCACGAGATGAGTCAACGCCTGCGATTCGTGCCACTGTTCCCACAGCTTCGATCACGTCACCAGGTTCTAATTCATGTCGAACTCTGCGATGCTTGTCATCGGAGATTTCTTCAGCTAGTTGTCTGTCTAGATGGTAGAGATGAAGATTAGCCAACGACATCTGGTCATATCGGAGCGGAGGTACTGCTGACCTTCCATCTCTGTAGCGGATATTTCGTATGATTCAGCCCAAGGTGGGACTTCGACCTGATGCAACGATGTTGTATCAATATCTGGAGCCTGCACGTCTCGGATATTCTGATCGTTCGTGTCAACCCTTGAACTCGGCGCGGTGTCGTTTTGTGGCTCGAGTTTCTTGCTGGAACAGTTTACACGATTAAGCAAGTCTAATCACGAACCAGAAAGGGTTTACCGTATTCGATATGGACCCTCGGTTTCGTCTAGCCTCCATAGCCGAGTTTTGTGTTGGGGCCACAACCCGCGTTCTGATGTTAGCAGATGGGTCCATTCATATAAACGAGATATTTGTCGTCGATTTTCCCGTCTACATAATCAGGATTAGACGGGTTTTGCGAAACCAGTTCCATGCAGACGCACAAGTCCAAGACATTTTTGCGTAGGCGCTTTTTCTCAGATACCTGTATTGTCTTTCGCCACTCCGACATTCGAGCTATTGTTTTGATGATCGTTCGCTCGCCAACCTGCATGCTGAATCTTGCCGAAGCAATGCGTTGACGCACAGTCCGGCCATCTACCACGAGACTGGGGTCAATTACGAGCTTTTCAGAGCTGGGGTTCAAAACACCGTCGGCTGTTTGGAGGGTATCTAGGATCTGAGCATTTTTAACACGTTTTCAGGTGGCAAACAAGGATAAGACGAACCTCTCTTTTTTGAGCACCAGCGATGTGATTGTCAAGGGCCAAGGCCAGACCAAAATGGGTCAATTTCTCTAGGATTCGTCGTGTCCATTGGTTAACCTCCGATGCTGCCGAAACCTTGGAAACGAAGGTCTTGTAGGCGCTCACAAACAACTGTGTCGTTTGTTGCGATTTGAACACTTGGCGAAACGTTGGACTTGATGCATGAAGATCCATAAGTTCCTCCACAAGAACCTCCATATTTGACTCTGTTGCCCACGAAAATTGAGCCGACGGTGCTGGAAGGGAATTTAGGCAATATAATTTAGAAGCTAGATCACTGAACGGACCGTCTTGTGCATCCGAGATTTCGCAATTGCTTGCGACAGACGAGAGCCCTGTTTGCATTGCAGATAAGATGGCAGGCACGATATGGGCGCAAACTACGGTGTTTGATTCCTGCGGCGTCAAGTTCTTGATGTGGGGAAACCGCCCAAGCATAATGTCAAATGCAGCCTCATTCACACTTGGGTCCCAACAATAGGGGAGCACCGTTTTCAACACGCTCCACCCACTTATCAGTTCGAATTTTCGACTAAAAGAAGGTGATATAGTGATGCTGATACCGATGAGGGTGAGGATTTGGGTGGCAACTACCGACGATGGCCTATCACCTAGCAACAGAAGGCATATCCTGGTCAGAGGGAGTGCAGCAGCAAACTTTGTGTGGTAAGACTGCGTGGACACTGTTGAGACCAACATTTCTAGGACCTGCTCCGCCTTTTCCTGCGAACTCGCATAGTCGATACGCGAGATAATGGAATGTGGTGAATCTCCACCTCTAGAACCTGTGGCATTATTAACCAAGAGAGATGGCGTACAATCCAGCAGAAATATTCGAACCTTCATGCAGGTTCGCAGCAAGATAAGAAACAACGGGTTTTATTGTGTCGTCTTGTGAAAAATGAGCTTGCATTGCGACCTTCAGAGCATCCATGACTTGTGATACAGTATCGTGATTATACCAGTCCGTTTGTAGAACAAAGAGAAGCTTTCGTACAAGGCCCATCTTCGCAAATCGTTGTCTGCTATTAAATTTCTTGTATCGACTAGTCTGCAGGACCGTGGTGAAGTGCTCAAGATGCACATGTTGTATTTCTTTACGTGTCCTTGACCAGAGTTCAAAGTCAAGTGCAATAGCTTTGTAGGCAACCGTGTTTACCACTGTTGATTGCCTACATCAAATTATGAGAATGATTAAAACACCCTAAAGAAAGAAAAGTACTCTGGGAATCGGAAGTTTAAACCGAGGAACTCGAACAGAGTTTCAAAACCAGTGATATTAATCATCTGACTTTTTCCGCGAAGGATATCCGCAAGAATTTCATATCCGCCTAGGAATCCTAAGAGGTTGATAGATGAAAATTTTGCTCCGAATGCTTACGAAGTCGTTCCATATCCTCTGAGTTTTGCCAACTATTCTTTAAACCATCGGTGAGTACGCCTAAAGCACGAGATATTTCATGAGGTGTCTACGTGGGTCAATGAAGAAAAATAAAGACGTCTATACTTGTAAGTTGCTTACGTTTGCCAGTTGAACTAGTCTCAACGCGAGTGCCGCTCCACCAATCTTCCATAATGCCATATCGAGGCACATGGCCTTGACGGCAAAAATATCGCCCTCAAACTTGAATTCCCTGGTTGACCCATTAATTGGGATTGAAGTGTTAACTGTAGAGCCCTGAGAGCGAGGAGTGGAGAAAGAGAATTGGATAGCGCTTTCGGGAATGCCTAGTCCATCTTTCACAGCTTTTATGAGCTGTACAAGTGCCGATGCAGGTGCTTGTTTTGATGCAATCGTCGACAAGAACATGTTGAGCGATGTCGACGCTTCGTAAGTCAAGAATTTGACAAGTGCTGGGTCTTGGAAGTTCCCACAATAGCGTGGCCCAAGGTGATGAATTAGCCTGGGTAAATCGTCGCCTAAATACGAGGGGTAAGTCAATTAAAAACATAAGAGAAACGGTAAGGTAAACCTAATGGAAAAGAAATAAAATATGCTGATGCCAAACACCAACTCATCCTTGCCGTACTGGAAATATCACCAATTATAAAAGTACCACTTTGAGCGGTTGTGTCTCCCTTAGGATAAATCCAATTCAATGCATCGCTCAAAACGCCATCAACGAACAAACCTACGTGGCGATATTAGTCGAAGAAAAGAGTAAATGAATCAAATCCTTACGAATGGTGGGATTAGACACTTTATGAGGGTAATGAACTAGCGTGACGTGTGTCCACCGGAATCTATGAAGCTTTGACTTCGTAAAAACTACCTTCTCCGGATTTACGGAGGAAGAAAAGTCGAGCTTTCCATCTGGATGAATACTTAAAGTCACCAATGTTCGCGAAGGTAGAGTTACAGTAAAGATAGGATGCGCAGTAGCCCGTGGCATTTCAGAAATCCACACCCATACCTTGAAACAATGTCGTTAAGACAGAAAACCTCATACAAAAGCTACACACCATAAAAGTAAAGCCGCTGACTGGCAACCCCTTCATACTGTCCTCCTGGAGAACCAACGCGGCCGGAGATTCTAGAGAAATATGCTCAAGCCATCGTGACTTCATTCCAAAACGAATCACATCAAGGACCTCGGTGTCAAGAGTGTCGTCCTCCTTAATGGCCCTCTGAAATATGACGCGTGCTTCAGATGTGGAAGCACCCATGTCCAGTAGGCGTCTCAATAGCTTCTGGAGAACCTGTCTTTCTCTATCGGATACTGTGGGATCGCCGCGAGAATCGTAAAAGCGGCGAAATAAAGATTTGACTAGGCCCAGGCTACTCAAAATGGCTTGGTTTCGATGACTAACATGCGAAAGGAGTTCAACGAGTTTGAGAGTGGCGTAGCGCATCGAGCTATTACCAAAGGTGAGTTCGGAGATTTTGTCCCACAAAATCGACATAGCGCCTGGCCGCCTGATAATACCCAATTGCGGCTCAAACTCCGAGATAACTAAATCGAGTTCATCCTCTGGCGCGATGCGAAGACGCGTAAAGATGTCTTTGACTTCAAAGTTGTGAATCGCCAGCGAGAATACCAGCCCAAGCGTCCCATCCGCCGTCTTGGTATCTGAGACGAGGCCGCGTATGGCATCCGCTAGAGATTCATAGCCAACAACGTTCTATGATCATTCTAATTAAAAATCGCACCACCAGATATCAATGTTTAACGCACCCGAAAGTACGTCGCGTTCTCCAAATGTTCATTCATCGCTTCTGACATACTCATGAACACAAAACAGGTACCTTCCAACACTTCCTCCAACACTTGTTCCTCAGGTTCCACGACCAATGCACTCGACCCATCCCGGATACTCGATAGTACGCTCATCAGGATTAGGAATCCATCAAGCTCGCGAAAAACATCTTTTGTGTGGCCATCCTGAAGAAGGATCTTCTGTATCTCCGCCAGAACCTGTAGTCCTGTTAGGTGGATTCTGCAAAGAAGGGACAAAATGTACTTGTGTTTTCGTCCGCGTGTCCTCTGCCAGCTTAAGGTTCTCCACCGAATTCCTCATCAACTCTATCATCACATCTCGGGCAAAATCCTCAGGTGCGAGTTCGTCGTCATCCCGGACTGGTGACGGAAGTTGAATGGAAGGGGTGCGTGGAGAAAGATCAAACCGAGCGCGTAGTGGCGTCAAAAGCGTTCGTAACATAAGTTTCAGTTCAGGAGCATACTAGTCGAGGTTCAACCTCGATTCCCTTGCTCGTTGCGCCCGACGTCAAGCGGTCTGACTTCAAACTGATCGGGGTAACCGTGCTTGCCCTGGCCACGTGAGAATCAAATAACTTCAACGACTGCCTCCAGCTTCCTAAGTTCAACACTTAGAATTATGAGTTTTAGAGTCATTTATGTAGATACTGAAATTGAAAATACATAGCCTGTTTTACTTAGGGTCACTCTTATAGATCAACATTGAATCCTTGATCCAAGGTAGGCAATGAGAACGTCGCCAATCTCCTCAGGTAATGGATTTCAAGTTACTATTTGAATAACGGATACGGTGTGAAATCGACATTCGGGACTTGTTTAGATATGGATAGAAAATGAGTACTGGTTGCTGGATTCCGAAACTCTTAGGGAAGGCGATTGGGTGACACTAATTGTTCTGCTTTCCAGAAATGTGAATTGACGATGGGACGAAGTCATCCGCGCCTCAACTTGGGAGCTCTTGTAAAAGATTGGCTCTTATATGGAATTTGTGACTAGAGCGTAAAATTTATGCGATGTATAACATCAATGACACGACAGAACTTGAAGCTTGAAGTCCAACGTCTTTGTTATGTATCCCGACAAAAATAAAGGCACTCTAATTATCATTGAATCACCTTAACGATTAATGTTGACTTGATCAAAAAAAATTTGACCTTTTAACTAACGAGATCATGCAGCTCTGAATTTAAAAAAACGATTGGCAGTTTATTTAGTCCTTCATTAGGGTTATGTTCGACCATATGTGGTTGTTATTGTGGGTGGGCCTGGGGTGAATGAAATTGGTCAATATGTCAATCCCAGGCCGCAAATAGTAGATGAAGCAACATGGTCAGATAGGAGCGAAAGACGTAAGATGCATGTTTATCAACACAATTGATTCAGTGTGAACTATGCTGTATTCGGTATGTATCATCCTGAGATACGAGGGTGCACCGTATTGGCACTTATAATTCCAAAGTAGAAAATAATGGAACGAAAAGATTTTGAATTAAAATCTGCTTACATCTGGCCTAGTCCTGCACCCGGAACCCCCGATATAATCTGCGGTACATCAAAGAGTAGGTGAATGGAGGTGGGAACTATAAAAACAAGCCATGGCCAAGAGAATTTAAAGGAATGAACGGAAAAAATATTCCCAACATTTTTAAACAATTAAACCAATCTCCGCTCTAAAATGGTGATCCAGGCTAATTCAGACCAAGGACGGACCTACTATAAAGCATCTACTATTTCTGAAGCATTCAGCTAGACTACTCAAAACTCCTATTGACATATATTCATTGATTGGAACGAGCTTTTTTATCCCACCTACTCTCCTGCTCCACGACACTCTGATGCTAATTTATAAGCGTGTCATGACCGCGACGTATATATCATGTGATGGGAAGAAGGTGCAAAATGCCGAAACCTTAATTCTCCTTACTGTACAGCTTATACACAACCGTCCATCATCGCCTAAGACGATCTCCGCAACCTCAAGACAACATGGGAAAAGGTACTTCACACTGCAAGAGACTACAGACTAGCTCTCTGATGCCGCACAGTTCACGGATCGCTCGCTCGAGCTGGTAAAGTCAAATCGCAGACACCAAAGGTTGAGAAACAGGAGAAGAAAAAGACTCCCAAGGGACGCGCAAAGAAGAGGATCCTGTATAACCGTCGGTGAGCACATCTAATACGACTTATGCTTGAATAAACTCTGATGGCAAGAACAGTTTCGTGAATGTAACAACGCTCCCAGGAGGCAAGCGGCGGATGTGAGTCTTTTCAATCTTGATTTTTAAATCAGCGGCTTTCGATTCAGATGGCCCTCAAGCCATCCTACTGTGATGATACAATCCGAATACAGCATAGTTCACACTGAATCAATTGTGTTGATAAACATGCATCTTACGTCTTTCGCTCCTATCTGATTCATTCGATTTCATTTTCGCGAACCTAGTGCTGATTACCTTTCCCAATTACAGGAACCCCAACCCCGAGAAGTAAAAGTCCCTTATATTGGGTCATCTTCACCGAACGCACATAGACCTTCACACCTCGCAACTGGAGGAGGGCTTGGTTGTCGGGGTGATTGGCAGAGAACAGTTCCGGTGTCCATTTGTTTTTTTATTGCTCTGCATCACATTCTCCCATGCAACACATGCCACCATATATGCGAAAATCATGTCAATATTTCAAGTTCTTCCGTCCGAGATAAGCACATCACATGCCAGTGCCTAGAGGATACCGCGAAATGTTGCCCGAGATATTTCTTTTCCCTAAAATCTCGCTTCTCACATGAACTTATATCGTAGTTTCTTATTTGTTTCGCTCGATGGGGTTTGTTGCAACCTTTCTAATTTTTAGTGTTCACTCCTCACAAGAGTGTGAATTAATTTGGGCTACAAAGCGGCCAGCTGCGTTACTTCTGATTATGTAATCCCGCGCTTGTTTATGTTCCACCACCATCCCAGGTGGTTGAACATCGGAATTCTTGTTATATATCGCGTATCCTCGATCGTTGAGCGGCAGATTGAGGGAATTGGCTATCGTTTTTACCTTCTCTCAGAACCGCTGCCACCAGTACCATGGGTGGAGAAGGAGAATCGAATCTTGACGTCTCTGAACCCGAAACTCAATTCATCCCTCAGGAAAACGACGAAGAAGAGCTCTGGGAGGTGATCGAGATTACAGCTGAAAAAGGTAGAAGGTACAAGGTGAAATGGGCGGGCACCGACCCCAAAACGCACAAGCCATGGCCACAGAGTTGGGTTGCGAAACACGATTGCACAAATGATCTAGTCAAGACATGGAAGAAGGTACAGGCATTGAAAAAGAAGGAGGGGGCACAGCGAAAATGTAGGTTTCGATAGTACATTTGTCTTGTTACCAATTGACGTTTGTGCAACCAGCTGGCAAAACTCTTTCTGCGGTTTCCAAAAAATCGCGTTTGTCAAGCGTGGCCAGAGGATCAACCGTGTCGTCGTCAGAGACCTCGAAAAATGAGCGTTCGAATGATACCACGCCCATAGCTGGTCCCTCAACTTTAAATACCAACTTAAAACGGAAACATTCACCGCTTGAGTCAGCCAAGTCGGACAACCTCTCTAGCTTAGGCGCTGTTGTCGAACCACCACCAAGGAAAAAACGGAAGCTCGAAGTTGATCTGGTGGTAGAATCAGATGTGTCAGACGGTGAAATAACACCAGTGATGAGGCCTGGGAGGGTTGGAGTATCCAAGGCTGCGTCTGATAAAGGAAAACAGAAAGCTAACGGATGGATGGATATTGACGGTGTAGAAGAACAAGACAATATTAGTGTGGGCGGGGGGAAGAAAGGAAATGTATTGGGAGGGAGGAAGAATCTCTTGGTTGGTGGTCGAAGTAGTGTTACGTCGGGGCAGAGCAAGATGCCCGCCACGAAGAAAGTCAAAACGGAGGCATCTGTTTCTGCGAGTCGACGATCAAGTATCACTCAGCAAGCTATCTCACCACCGTCAACTTCAGGTAACGATTCCCCAAGCCAGCCCGAACCTCTCTTCCTTGCAGACCGCCCTGAAGATTCACCGGACCCACCAAAACAACGCCCTGCTTCAACACCTCACCAGTCTATCATTTCCGGAACCGAAGAGAGAGCGCGCTCCCCAGAGATTGGGGTACCGGTGAGTCCAGTGATCGACTTATCTCGACTCACCCCAACGGGCCGGGCTCAACTGGCCGAATTCGATGCCTTCGTGGCAAATACAACAACGGATGGAGTGTTGTTACACTCCCATGAGGAAATTGATATCAACCACATGTATGATGAATATGTGGATTTCAACCCCCGGAATGAAAGAGATTCATCTAACCCCAGAAAAGCTAAAAACAGGCTCTCGAAGGCTCCTACCTCTTCACCTCCTACCTCCCCACCCCCCCTACCTGAAGAAGGCACGGAACCATTAGTCAGTGATGAGGAAGATCTCCATCCAATGACCTCCTCACCCCCTCCACTTAAACTAAAACAATTACAAGCCAGGAGTAGTTGGATCCCCAATGTGGGTTCGTTCCGTCAAGGAGTTGTGCCAGAGACTGAGACGGAGTCGTCCACTAATAACACTCAGTCCCAAACCAAGCTACCACCACCAGTACCTCAAATCATTGAGCCCCCAGTACCTGATCCGGCGACAACAACCCCTGCGCGCGCCTCTCTTATTCGAAGGATGAGGCCCAGGACGCCCGGCTCGGCAAATGGCTCGAAGCTATCCCTTATTGATGAAGCTAATACATACGACCCCCTCAATCACGACTATGATGATGGAGATGGCACAATCGCTATATCACACGAGGACTGGCCTATCCTCACGAAAAATATCACGAATCTCAATGGAAAGACTCTCCGCCCAATACCTATACTATCGCCTTCAAAATTCGTTCCGCACCTTCCTCCTTCCTCCATTTCAAATCAGCCAACGGAAGGAGTGGAGGTAGAGGATCTGATAAGCTCTATAGAGCAATTCAGCTCATCAGGAGATGAGGGCTCAAAAACGGGGCGCCATGCAAGGCGGAAGCAACTGCGAAACAAAGGAAAAAGAAAAAGAACAGAGCCAGAGCAGGAGCCAGAGCCAGAAGCCGAATCTCAGGTTCAGGCCCAAGACATATCTATCACGGAGGATGAAGATACCATAGAGATGTCTGTTATGGAGCGTGGACAGAAGATGGCGGAAGCTGCGAGAAAGGAACGTCTAGTGCGAGAAAAACACCTAGCCGGGAAGGCTATTAACCAGAAGGTATCTCTAGTGGATCTCGTGAAGGCGAACAACAAGAGGAAACAGAAGAGATCGAAGGACAAGAAATCACTATATGAACATCAACCTGGAAATAAAGATAGCTCGGCGCCTCATACTAATGAGACCAAGCCCAGTACGCCAGAAGCCCAAACGAGGTCAATAACTCCAGATGTTCATTTATTCATCCCAGAAATTCAGGTTTCTGAAGGTCCAGAACCGGGTGCAGACAATCCACATGAACTAGGGGACGCTGACGCCGGCGCAGAAGATGAGGAAGGTGTTCCACCTGCCATTGCTCTGCGCGAGGAAGAAGAGGAGTCTACCCAAGATATAATGGCAGACATTGCGATTGCAAGGCGGGGGATGGATGAGGTCGATATTAATATGGGTTGGAACTTATCTGGTTCTCCTGAAATACAGGCAGTGCAAGGAGACCAGCCAGAATCTCCAGCACATATTGAACTTGCCCTTGACGAAAACGAACCTGCAGAGGTGACTTGTTTCTTGTTGCACATCACTCCATCCTGCATTCATCAAATTTCTGCGATATCTTTTACAGGCTCCAGAAGACTTCGAACCCCAGCCTCACGACTCTACTGATGATGTAATCATGGAAAGCGTATCAATAGCCATTCCCCCTCAGTCACATCCGCGGTTGCTTTCGAGATCGAGATCTGTGTCGGTTCACCCTGAATCGCCGAGACCAGTTGATGACGAATCGCTGTTAATCTTACCGACTACAACCTCTACACGTCAAATTACACCTGATATCAACTCTGGGGTATGTTGACGATGGCTCATCTTTGATTGGCGCTGACCCGTGGTGTGGTATAGGCTGTACCTCAAGACGAACTTGAACATCTCGGAGCCGCCATGGCACTACTAAATACGAAATCTCAGGAAATCGCCAAACTGGACACCCTCTTGGTCGCTGAGCAGACAAAAAATGAAACATTATCTCGGGAAATGGAGGCTCTTAAAACCGCACTGATCGCTGCCACGAATAAACCCCAACCAAAGGGAACTGAGCTTGAGTCCGAATTGAGTGAAGCCAGGTCACTCCTGGTCCAAGAAAGGTCTGCATGGGACAGAGAACGTTCTAAGATGTCCGCCTCTGTAGAGGCCCTCACTCGAGAAAAGGCTAGTGTCCAGAGTGACCTTGAGTTTTTCCGCGAACAATATGCGAGAGCTTCCGGGTTTGTGTCATCTGTCCGCCGGGAGAACGAAGAGCTCAAGGAGCGTGCTCGCATTGCAGAAGAGCGGGCGACTGCTGGTGTGGCGATGGTCAAGGCAACATTCGAGAAGCGTGTTGATAATCTAGAAGGCAACACCAAAAACTGGAGTCGTATCGCAATGTTCATGATGGAAAAGGACCAGCGGACCAACGACGACATCCGAAGGCGAGCCGGAGAAGAGCCTGAGCTCAGGGCGCGGTTTGTGGAATTAGAAGGGCGGTATGAGTCTATGAGCGAGGAACTTATCGACCTGGTCGAGAGGTTAGATCAGAAAGATCAGATAGGCGAGCGACTCAAAGCTGAAGTTGACATTTTGAAAAATGAAATCACGAGACTGAATGTCGAACTCAATGACGCCCAAACGAAGTATGAGAGATCTAGCAAAGGTGAAGGATCTCAAAACGAGCATGAAATGATCTACCGATGTCAATGGAGGCCGGAGGGAGGAAATGACCCTTGTGAGGGTCTTTTTGTCAGTGTCGAAGTGCGTACATCAAGTTTCTTTTCCCTCTGATCCAGCGTATGATATCTGATATATAATCATAGGAACTTCAAGCACATCTATTTACTGAAGGACACCTGCAATCCTAATCCTGTATACTTCATATCTATCTCGGTTGTTTGTATCTATCGGAGGGTTTGTTTTGACTTCGTCAATGTAATGGAATTGTTTTGCAGCGCTTCCGATGCGACTCACCACGGATTTCCACTCTTGTACCGATACACCTTGTGCCATATCGGTGGCTACATCTGGCTACGCTAAATTTTGGCAGGTAGCGCAAAATACAAACGTCCCATCAGCAATTATCTAGCTGAATATTACGCCCCAGACAGGTGAGTGGATATATTATTTCCTTGGCTGAGCCAATTATAGACAACCTGAACAGTTCCTATATGTGCAGCGCGAAATAGATGCGATAGCGAGTTTAATATGCGCTTTAAATCTGGACTAGAATAGGTGTTTGACACTAGATCTCTCTATCATCAAAACTAATCATCAAAATTGTGCGCTGAAATACCCTAGAGACGACGTGATCAACACGGTGGCGGATGTGAATCAAGACTTGAAGCAGCCTTGAAAAGCTTAACCTCCACAGCACGATGGCGTACTAAGCCTGGCAAACTGATGCCACTAGTAAAATACCACTTGGGGAACTCCTCAGATGCAACGATGTTCGGATTCTCCTTGGCAAATACCATTACCCTCGTTTGTGAGTGGCGTGAACAGTTAAAGTCACGAAAAACACAGAGCATATCGACACAGTACTGATCAAGTTGGACCTTCTCACCATGGAAACTTTAAAAATGGAACCAATTACGGGAACATCAATAGCTATGTACTTTGACTCCTTGGTAACATATCCAAACATATCCAACAAAATGGAGGATGTGAGATGACACTCGAAGCGGTCTCGAAAAAATCAACCTCCGCAGCACGACGACGGGCGAGGCCTGGCAAACTGGAATTTCCTGCTAAGATGCCATCCGGGGAGTCCTTGGGCGGTGACAGTGTTAAGATTCTCTTTCGCATTGAGAGCGAGGATCAAGAACGACAACTTTACGTCCCCACAACCGACATTGGATGCCCATGAAGCCAGAGCTCGGCTGAGCGCACATTGATTGAAGTTCAACTTTACAGAATTGGCGACATCATTGGAAACGCATTTGGTGGATGTTGTGATGTCGGTCTGTAACAAGGTACCTGCGTGCGCATTTGCCAAAGAAGAACGAGTACAGGGCCCCGGCACAATTTTTCTCCTTGCACAAGTACTCAGCCCGACAATGGAAAGGCCAACAGGATCAGGACAGAGGCTGGCGATAAACTCCTCGAATTTTTTGATCAAATTGCGGTAATATTAACAGGAGGAAGCCTATACGAAGTCGGGGGAGAGGAGGGCTTTGGTGGAGGCGGTTTGGAGGAGGATGGCTTAGGGTGGAGGTAATCTGGAGATCAAAGAGGCTGACGAGGATCTGCTGCGGGTCATATTTGTGGGTAGAGGGTGTGAGAGTGGCGGGGTCTCGATTTAGTGGAGGCAGTACTTAAGGTCATCTGGACAGAAGCCTTGGAACAAGAAAACCAGGATGGTGTCACCGCCAAGTACAAAGCTCCATTTTCTCACTCAATATGAATAACTGGGCCCCTTGAATGCCCACGTAGGCTTTTCCGGAAGTATGGTAAGGCTTCAAAACATAATCAGAATCTTGGTCGGTTCCTTGCTTCATGGCACATCGTATGTTTATTCCATTCGGTCTGGGACGTTCAATTTTTACCAACTAGCAACATTATACGCTGTCGAGCTATTGAATCACGGACAATCCCTTCCCACAAAGCCCAAGGATACTATACCATCCAAATTTATCAACACCTGTAGCCAAGTGCGCACAAAAAACGCACCTAGCATGGTGGGGGATGCGAGATGACACTTGAAGCGGTCTTGAACAGAGTGACTTCTGCAGCTCGGCGACGAACGAGACCTGGCAAGCTGACGCCACCAGCAAAGTGCCACTTGGGAAGCTCCTCAGACGCCACAGTGTTGGGGTTCTCCTTGGCATTGAGACGTTTAATCAAAGTTGACGACCCCACATTCCCACACCCAACGTTGAATGCCCACGAAGCAAGGGCACCATATTGGTTGGCATTCAATTTGACAGAATCGACGATATCAGCCGAAACACACTTTGTGAAAGTCTTGATATCGGTCTGAAGGAGAGCAGCTGCCTGTGCCTGTGTCATCGGGAAGGAGTATGGAACTTCTGCACAATTGGTTTGCTTGCACAGATGACCGTACCCGACAGTGGGGAGGCCAATGGGATCAGGAGAGGGGCTGGCGACGAAGCCCTCAAACTCTTTAATCAAATTGACTGTGGCAGTGTTAACAGCTGGGGGCGCACAAGTGGCGCCAGGAAGGCAGCATTTAAAATCAGCTGGCCCAGGGCAAAGTCCTTGTGTTTGTGAATAAATATGGGCGGTTCTCGTACGCGAATATCAAGGAAATCTCACCAGAAACGGTGTTGCCAGAAGCACATGCGCTAGTAAACCGACAGTTCCCCCCACTGCCACAAGCAGTCTTAGTGCAGCACAGGACGTTGTTGGGATCGTTGGGGCAGAAACCCGTGTGTGTCGTTCCTCCAGAGCCAGTGCAGTCGGTATTGACCAGACATACGCCGGGGGTGCCGTTAACGCTACATGCGCCATTGACTGCGGCACGCGCAAAGCCTGCAAGGATAAAGAGTAGAGGTAGGGAGATCATAGTAAGTTTTGGGCCACGGGTTGATTGATAAATAGGTAAGTATTGCAGCAAAACTAGGGGTTTTATACCCTCGATTTCCCTACTCTCGCCATATGGAACGTCAGTGCATCGAATAGCCGATGCATCGCGAGTTCGCAGATGCCACAAGGTTGTAAGTCATCTGTCGACGAGCTGTCAAGACGGGAGAATAAATCGAGAAAATCAAATAACGTCAGTCGGGATGTAAAACAATCAAATTCGGGCCCATGACTTATGAGCTTTCGAAATACCTTGTCATTTAATACCGAGCATTCTGAATTTCTGAATGCTCAATATAATCCTTCAAACTGTTGGGCCTTCTGTGTAGTTTCGTTCACAGGATTATATATCGCATCGGCATGAAGTCGCGATGGTGACTCTGTGATGTTTATCCAGAGGACGGAGGGAGATCAGCCAAGAAAATTAGAAGAAGATAAAGATCGAGAAGCAATGGACATAATTCTTGCGCTCTACCATAACTTGATCGTTTCCATCCTGAATCTTGTCATTTTCAGTCGACTGATCACCCTCAAGCGCAAGCTCCGGCTTGCACAGGACCTCCTGATTTACATAGCTGACGGTATTTATCCCCATTTTGACTCCACCGTTCCTTGCGCAAAAAGTCCCGACTAGACAATTCTATGCGGTCCCCTCTTCGGCCAAGAGAAAAACCCACGGGGGATCGGACGCTCGATTTAGAGCTCATGGACAGCCATGCAAACAGGAGGGCCGCCATGGCTCGGGAACAATGCGACCCCAAGTGCTGTATTTAACACTACTATTCGTATCCAGGGCAGCGTTGTAGATATATATACTCCCAGCCTCCGTAGATATTAGGAGTGCTTGGGTTTATTGGGAAGTATGTAGAGGAGAAGGGTATATGTACTTAGTGAATACTGTGTATATTCCGAGTGGGGTGCTAATATGAATGGAGTGGTGAGTATTATATGGAGTCAAAATATTGGGTATATAGTTTGAGGAGTGAGTGTGGGTGCTAAGCTTGCGAGTGCGATTACCAGTAAGCATCTATGGTGGTGGTGCCTATCAGAGAAACGATTAAGTTGGGGGTGGTTGGGCGGCATCGTGGTCTGCTCGTATGCGTAGAATATCTGCTCTCTGAAGATTGGCTTCATTACAGAGAGATCTGAATATCGAGGTCTCATTATCGAAAAGATTGAGGACTGTGTCGAATTCTGCGATCTTGCCCCCATCCATGACAAGAACCCGATCATAGTAAGCTAAACTGGTTGTAAGGTCAACGAACGAGTGTCAAATGTTAGGGTAGTACCAATTGTGTTTAGGCGATGGGCAATGCATAGCAATGTTGAGGTAGCAAATTCTGTTTGAATGGTGCGCTGTAGCTTGGCGTCTGTCTCAACATCAACACTGCTTGTTGCTTCATCCTAAAATTAATAAAGGTTAAAAATGCCTTTTATATGTAGAGAAAGACAGTAAACTCACCAAAACAATTATGCGACTATTCTTGACCAGAGCGCGGCAGAGTGCGAGTAGTTGTTTTTCACCAGCACTAAAGTTAGATCCTTCAATGCAAGTCAGTTCATAAACTGTCATTTAAGGGCTTGGGGCAGGACAGACCTTCATCCCCGACAGTTGAATCCAAGCTAAACTTGGCTTCTGCCACGGGGTCGGAAGAGCCGTCCTTTGGGAGTAGCCAGGCTCGTTGAAGGACGGATATTAGCTCAGCATCGGTCCGCAAGCGTTGGGGATCGCTGACATGTATATGGTCAACGAGGATGGGGCGGGTATATTAGTCAAGGCGTACAGGTTTTCGCGTAGCGTCCCAAGGAATAAGGTGCTATCCTGAGGAACTAGAGCTAGCCTCGTTCGGAGAACGTCAAGTCCAATCTTGCTGATGTCATGACCGTCTATGTCAATTTTTCCAGATTGTAGCTCGACAATTCTGAGAAAGGTAAAATTAAACCAAATGAATCATTATACATACGCCAGCTTACCGGAACAACGCTTGTAACAAGGAGCTTTTACCGGCTCCCGTTCGACCAACAATTCCGACCTAGATGGGAAGTGGCCTTAGTAGTGCAATAATTGGAGTACACTGTACACCTACTTTCTCGCCAGCGTTGAATTGGAAGGTGACGTCTTTGAGGACAAGAGGCAACCCCTCGCGGTATGCCATTTTGACATTCGTGAAAGAGATCTTCCCCTTTTCTGGCCATGAGGGAGGTGGGTCGTCTGGGGTGGAAGCGGCGCCTTCTGGAACCAATTCGGAGTAATGAAGTACGCGTTCTACGGCGTTCATATTTTGCTCGTTTTTAGCAAATTGTGCGACCATTTCAGCTAGTTGGCGGTCAGAAAAGTTTAGTATGAAGTATATACGATACATACCAAAGACCTGGGTGACTAATAAGGGAGGTAAGAGGTCTGGTACGTTGAGGTATCTAGGGACAAATGCAACTTACTTCCTAAAGTGTAAGTCAGAACGACCCCAACTTTGGCAGGGTTGACGGTATTTCGGAAGCCAGCAGCGAAAAGGGCGATTCCAAAAATAAGAATATTGCCAAAGAAATCTAGCCTAACAGCCAGCCAACGTTGGAGGGTAACTGTCATATAGTATGCTCGATTCTCTCTATCCAATCCTTGCTCGGCACTTCTTACAGAGCTCTCCTAAGGGCGCGACTTTATTCAACATCCACTCAGGACCGTTATATAAGTACGCACCTGTTCTCTGTAGGCCCGAATTGTGGAGAGTCCTGTCAGCGTTTCTGTCGTGAAACATTAGTAATATGGGTGGAGTAAGAGATACTGTTTTTTTTTACCAGAGAATGAACTATACAGCGCCGATCGTAGCAAGGAGTCTAGACGCTTTGTCTCCACCGAGGATCTACGGTAGTACACTGAAGCCAGAGAATATAGAACTAACATGGGCGCAAAGATAATTCCGAGGAGCGGGAACGTATAAAACACAAGTGCCATTGTTCCCAGGACCGACGTAAACGTAGATAAGAACTGGGAGTTCAGTCAATTACTTGGGTGAACAAAATATGGGCTGTTTTGACAAACCATCCATATAGTCATCGCTAGCTCGCTGTCCAGAGTATCCTGATCTTTGGAAAGTCGCGATTGTATCCGCCCTTTGGGAATGATCAATACGGTAGACAAGTTCGGTGAATAAATATCTAACCCATAGGTGTCGTATCAAAGAACGATACTGGTGAACGAAGTACTCCATTTAATGCAGCTCTAAAAAGTTTCAAGCTCGCAATCAAGCCTAGAAGACTTTTTGAGCGTTAGCAATGATTGCCTTTAATTTATAGACATTACCTACGCGAATGCATAACTCAGAAGGTAAGAGAAAACTGCTTGTGCAGCGCCTGGGTCATCGATTAGTTCTAATCCAATTAAATGAAATTGCTAGTCGTACCGAGTCCTCCATATACAGCCATATACTGGCCCCGAGTAAAGCCTTCGATACTGTCTGCTGTCCAAAACCCGAGGAAGAGATTGTTTCCAACTATTATAAGACATACATTAGTATTAGCGCATGCTCACAATATGATGAAACTACCTTGGGCGGCTTCATTGAGTGCCAACAGTAACAGAATAACAGGTGCCCAGGCAACACCGCCAGCAAACTTTAGATATTTTCTGTAAACATCCCAAGTCACTGCACCAGTATTACGTTCCTCAGCTTGCATAAGCGCAGCTTCAATTTTCTTCTGTTCTGCTTCATTGGTGTCACTAGCGGCTGCGTGTCCTTTACCACTTCGCGCTCCCAGTCTTACGCGTCCCTTCTCGTTTTCAAGACTTCCGTACTCATCCATGAGTTTTGAGAATACAATACTATCCTTCATTAGGTCCTACAGTTGATAACCACGTTATTAATCAAGTAAATATAAACGTTGTAAAAGACTTTACAGAATAGGTGCCTTGTTCAGCTATAACGCCGTTTTCCATGACATAGATGTAGTCTGTCTTGTCTAAAACGTGTAGAGAGTGGGTTACCAGAATTCGAGTACGATCAGCAAGGGGGCCGCTGAGAAGACATTGATCCAGGATGGTTTTTCCAACATAAGCATCTACGGCAGATAGAGGATCGTCGAGAAGTGCTATGTCACATTGGGAATATGCTGCTCGAGCCAAAGAAACGCGAGCCTAGGCTGGAGCGTAAATTCGAGCTCTGTAACATGTTTGTGCTTCGTACCTTCTGTCCACCTAAATAGGTCAAATTATTAGAATAGAAGTATATGAAAACATGATTAATAACTTACCACTGAGGTTGATGCCCTTTTCTCCGATCTCTGTTCGTTCACCATGAGGAAGCATTTCAAGGTCATGCTCGAGCCCACATGCACGGACGGCATCCCAGAACCTTGTAGTATCAGTCAGGGACTCACGATAGAAACAGTCACAACGTTGTCTAACCTGTCGTCGTCGTCGGCCTGACCGAAGACGATATTTTCCCGTAATGTTGCATTGCGAATCCATGGTGTTTGTGGTACATACGCAACGGATCCTCCAAATACAACCTATGGACAGTGTCAGACCGAGTGACAGATGAAATAACTAAGGCTCACCTCGCCTTTAGTTCGCCGCATTTCTCCGATCATTGCCTGAAGAATAGAGCTCTAGGTAGCAAAAGACTGAGATTTCGGTATCAGAAGATCACTATAAGAGGCCTACCTTTCCGGAGCCCACTGGTCCAACAATAGCGACAAAAGTACCCTTCGGGACATCGAGTTTTAATTCCTTCAATTCGAAAGGTTTTTCATCCTCCTTTGGAGTATCCTTGCTATCCTTCTCTCTGGGAAGTTCTGACCCCTCTTCTGCGGTCGTCGGAAGGGCCTCTTCGCCTTTCTTCGCTTTCTTGGCCTTCGCCTTCGCCTTTTCCTTTTCTGCCTTGTCCTTCTTTTTCTTCTCGGCCTCTTCAACCTTCTTATCAGTGTCTGAAGTGAACTTTGGCTCAACAAGCTTTCCAGCCGTCTCCCATGTAAAGTCGCCATCAAGATGAACTGCACTCTTTTGGGTGGGATCGATGAGGTATGGTTCAGCTAGTTCCTCGGCCGAAAGGAATTTTGATATACGCCCGAGCGCGACGAGGGCGTCTGCCAAACTTGAGAGAACGATCGGGAACATGATGAGCGGGGTCCGAATGATCTGCAAAGCTCTGCAGTCAGGAATGGATAGAAAACACAAATATCTAAAACAAACATTGAAAAGCTGCAATGAACTGAAAATGATGGCAATATTGAGATCATGCCCAGTGAACGCATACGTGATCTTCTAGATATTAGCCTTCGATGCTTAAACGAGCGGTAGAGAAGGCTTACAAAAGACATAATTGAAGCCAATATGGGCACGAATGTAACTGAGGCAATTAGGCCGGATGAGGCAATACTACAGGCGATGTATAAGAAAATATATAAATATAAAGAGTAGCGCTTACGCAGATTTCCTGATCGTCGCGATTTCGCCAGCCCGGAGCTTTCCAATCTGATCCGTGTAGAAAGCCTCCCAAGCATATAGTTTGAGCAGTCTGATCCCTTGTAAGACCTGCGATAACGTAAAGCTTCAATTCGACGTTGTGGTAGTATTTGATGGGACATACTTCTGTTGTAAGTCTTACACGGGTGTCGGTGATCTTCACACCCTTCTCTCGTTGCTTAAACAAGATGACGACAAGGATTAATTGTATAGGAAAGCCAAAAATCATGACCTGCAACAGAGGTCAACAGAATATCAGGCAGGGCAGTCCGAGAACATACGCCAAGTCCCACGAGTGCAGAGTAGCCCAACTATTCCCATGTTGAATAAATAAGACAATAGCATACAATGATATGTGAACTGACATTTCCAATCAAAAGGCCAAATCCAATAATGATCTTTTGAAAATCAGTGTATTATGGGGTAAGGGTTGGGACACGCGTTCTTACCTGTATAGGTGATATCCAAAGGCTAATATTTAGTTAGAAGAGTAATACCATATATCTGAATAGATAAAAACTAACTGATGGAGAAACACTGATAGCTGGTCAAGTCTGGTTGCATCTGTTGATATCATTGTCGTGATTTGGCCAACGCTATGCTCCAGTCTGGCGCGTCCGGAGAGCCGTAACGACTTGCGGAAGATATTGCCGACCAACTAGCACAGATGAGAGATATTCACAACCTAGAGATCGACATACCCACCCCTGTCCGGAGATAAATGCCAGTCACCATTCCAACTGAAAGTGTCGAAATATAAAGGTGGGAACGACGAACAACTAATATACTACTCACCCTGCATGAAGTGGTTCGTCATCTAAGGAGTGAATTAGTCGAAAATGGTGATACGACAATGACATCGACGTACTAAACTGGAAACCTCTGGAAAGATATTAAGCTCAAGAGCAAGAAAGATGGATATTCCGCACTTACCCTGCATCACGAAAAGGGCAACAGCCAGCCCGATACCATAACCAATCCCTCGAGGCTTCTCCAAGATACCAGACGCCTTCTGTTCGTCGGTTAGCCGAAAGTAGACGTAGGACTGTGTCAGCCAGGTAAAAATGACTTTGTTGAGAAGAGGGGTGGTCGTCTTCAAGATATCTAAGGCGGCAATCAATTTATCATATATATGCGAGGAGAACGACCACGCACCAGAACACAAATTGAGCATCCCCGCAAACCAAATACGCGTGAAAAACGTCTTGTGTAAGGCCTGGAGTAACGAAGCATCGTACACAGGTTTTGCCTCTGGAACCGGTCGTTTCTTTCCGAACCATGTCTGTTTGAATTCTGGTCCAGCAGCTGCCTCAAATTCGCCCTTCTCTTGATCCGAATCTTCAGACTGTATGTCATCCGGAAAATTGCCACGCAGGAAACGAGGGCGCGTCTCTGGTTCACATCGCATATAAAAATTTCTCTCGACATCGTTGGTGACAGCATCCGTCAACCGGCTCTTCGGAAGATGCCACAGATCTTCATTGAATAAGACTCAGGGGAAACTAAATCCAACAAGGGAAGCACAAACCATCCTCCTCCAGTGGCCTCGAAAATCCTACACTTAGAAACGGACCAAGCCAATGAAAAATTAATTGAGAAAGGAACCTGGACAAATACTAATGGTGAGTAAGAATGGACTCTTTAAATGAAACATACGGTGCTTGTCCTTCTGGGAGAACCTTGCCTGCCCCAAATGCAGGAGGCGCTGGCGTTGGCTTGAATGGATTCCAACGGATTTTCATGGTGCCAAGGCGGCTCAGAAGAACTTCCGTTCCTGCTTTTTATCTGTTCTCGCAATTCGTATCCTTGGGTACGGTACCGCAGTATCAGTCCCCCGGCGCTGATTCTGTGTTTAAAGGGCTTGGGTGTGACTCATTCGAGATCCACCGTAGATCATCTAATCTCTACAGCACTGCTGGCACCAGCGGCTATTTCTAACACAAGGAGGACAGCATCCAAGGAACACGTCTCCTGAACAGAAATGTGCCTTTTACGGTAAGACCGAAGTGTAATGCAACGTGTTCCAGTGTTCCACGAGTCTGTTTCTCAGGGAGACATCGCCAAGCCCCAGAAGTGCAACTTCACAGGGTAGTAATTTCAGCCCGGAATCACTTCAGAATGGAATAATTGGCATGTTCATCATACATCATTTTCCAATCCACATAGAAGACTAGGATAAACCTCCAACCCCCCAAAAGACAGCGTATAGCGCGCCATCTATTCAGGGCGTCCTGATAAATCGTCGAACTCGCCGGATACTGACACACCTGTATGACATGACCAAAATTCACGCCTTCCGCCTCGGGCCGGCGCTACGACCTCATTCGTTCTTACCGCAACCTCAGATTATATTACTGTGCAATCTTTTAACTAGAAAGAGTTCGACGGAAACGATCTGGCTGTCTAGTACGGCCAACCCGCGGGCAACATTCAACTTCGACCACCACTCTACCATAAGTTAACCTGCGATTGAGGTTCGAACGCTTAACCATGAACAAACTTTCGAGTTACTCAGATTGTCCAGTATCATCAACTACATAGCTTACTTTGCTCTTTCAGACATTCATTCCATCCTTGCTGCGCCAGGAACCACGAGTGCACCACAAAAGACTTAGTGCCGAATGATGCTTTCATACTCCTTACCCTTGCATTGGTGCGGCACCCCTCCACTGTACTGCCCGATTGAGTCTTTTGTGATACTCATCGACGACGAAACTCCACTTCTCTTAGCACATTAGACGCGACTCCCGTTCGAAGATGGATAGATAGGTGCAGTTTAGGTCCGTCGGTTAAAAAAGATGCAAAAGATTCACTGGAGGTTCTATTATCACGATCGACTACCCAGCTTCGATGAAAAACCTGCTTGTCTAAAATGGTTACCTGGGGTGCTTCATAGAATCCCGTTGATGGGGTTGCTAAAACTCCGTTCAACACCAACGCTATAAGAAATTTCTCCAAATTCGATCGATAAATATTGTAAAAATCGCATAAATTTACGGTCTGTATTAAGTGGTTGAGCTATAATGAAGCAAAGAAAATCCATGTAACATACCGTTATATACGCGACCTAATCAAAATTGACATTACATATAACCTCCTTCCACTCATCCAGGACCTCGAGTGTCTTCGTGCACTTAGCTCTCACATCTGCTTCTGCATCTCCTCCAAGCACCAACAACCCAGGCCATGTCTTTCCCTTCGCAACGCCTTCTCCTCTAACTATATCAACCACAACCTCCATCGCTTTCTTCGGGTCGCCTTTCTGTGTACCCGCAATGCTTCTAAATCGTTTCCCACTAAGCTCACGCAGGGGATTGTAATCGGCGATATTATTGTCAATAAAAAATTGCTGGCCGTAAATCCCTTCTGTCCGGAAGGATCCAGGCGCTACGAGTAGTACGCGGATATTTAACGGGGCCAGCTCAGCGGCAAGAGTTTCCGTCAAGGCTATACACCCGTTTTGATCAGAATGTTGTCAGTCGTAATAATGTTAGTATGTACTTGCCGTGCACAGCTGCCTTTGATGAACCATAAGGACCTGAGAGAAAAGTTAGTTGTAGAATATAAGATCCCCATTTTGAGCAGTACCCAAGCCCTGACAGAAACTTCAGTCGTTGAGTGTGTGCAGGATTCGCAAACGTACTGGAATCTCCGTCCTATAGGCCGACCTACTTCCCACCACGACCATCGTAGCCTCTTTCCTTGCCCTAAGGTGTGGCAAGACTGCTGTTGTCATGTCCATTAAGCCGAAAACATTAGTTTCATATTGTTTTCGAAGTAGTGTGGAGCTGGTGTTCACATCAGCCCCGGAAGGACTGTTTATTGGATCGATACAGCGTACCCTGCTTCCTCTAGTAGTCCCGGGTAACCAATTCCTAAAGTAAGGGAGGGGTTGATTCCAACAAAAGACAGTACCAACTTGAAACTTACCAGCATTATTCACTAAAACATCAATCTGGCCCCAAAATGCCGCGGCTTCGTCCGCCTTTTTCTTCAACGATGCTTCGCCCTCTGTGAGATCTAACTGCAGCGTCCTAAGGTTATCCCGCGCGCCCGCATCGCACTCTTTTAGGAGTTCGTTGAGGTTGTTTTCGGATCTAGCGGTAGCAATCACACGGTCTCCTCGCGAAAGAACTAGATGGACGAGTCGCTTCCCGAAGCCTGAGGATGTTCCTAGGTGAAATAGGAGAGAAGATAAATCAACGTTCGACTCTCAATTCAGAATTCAAGGATCGATGGATTGATTTCCTTCTCAAGAAGTGGTGTGAACTTCGAAGATCATTTTCCATGTTTATAACAGTTCTGGCCTGATCTGGCTCGCTAAGAGAGGTAATGTGAAGAGATCCCCGCCATACCTGTAATGAGCCAAACCCTGGAGGCCATGTTTGATTTCTTTACACGATTATGTTATAACTCAGTGGAGAGGAATGGGTCACAGAGGGATTCCTTGTCCGTGATTGATTATCTACCTTTTATATGCAATATACCCGGCAATAGCTGTTAGGGGTATGGAGGTTTGGACAATCCGTCCACCCTGATATATCTATAATGGCATTTTCCTGGAAGACAATCCCAATCCCAAACCTTACACTACCTTATGAACAACCATGAGCCCTTTGTACTCTACGACCATAAACATCGTTCCCGTGCAATGAACAAATGTCTATATACTATAGAGACTTGAATCGGAATTTCATGGGTGAATACGCTTGGGGGGTCAACTTGGGCCCGTCACTGTGCCGACAGATCCGGTGGCGTCAATTCAATATGGATAACGTTTGTATAGTGATCAACTAGTCAGCTTAAATGACAGAACATGTTTGTCTTAATGGCCACCTGGGATACTCCACCAATTTAGTCCTGTGGACGTGGTTGCTGAGAACTTGATTCAATAACTACACAATTTCAATTGTTGGCAGCGACATATATACATATAAGTATTCTGTATCGAGGAGTTGAGTAGCGTAGTGAGGAAATCTCAAACATCGTACCATTTTATGTACTTCTAGTCAAGATTGACATTGCAGGTGATTTCCTTCCACTCGTCTAGAACCTTAAGCGTTTTCGCCGATTTAGCTCTCACATCTACTTCCGCATCTTCACCAAGCACCAGCAACCCAGGCCATGGCTTTCCCATCGCAACACCCTCCCCTCTAACAATATCAACTACCACCTCCATCGCCTTCTTTGGATCACCTTTTTCTTTACCCGCAAAGCTTCCAACTATTTTCGAGCTGAACTCCCGCATCGCATCGTAATCAGCGATATTATTGCCAGTAAAGAACTTTTGGCCAAAAATTCCCTCTGTCCTGAAAGATCCAGGTGCGACGAGGAGCACGCGGATGTTCAACGGCGCCAGCTCCGCAGTGAGGGTTTCTGTTAAAGCTATACGTCCCCGCGTAATCAGATAAGTGGAATTCGCATCATATCATCACAAATTTACCGTGCACGGCTGCCTTTGATGAACCATAAAAACCTGAGGCGCATAAGTTTCAAGACAGAAGTACTTATATAAGGGGGTTACCTATACCCTAATCAAAGCTTTAGTCGCTGAGGATTTACAGAATTCGTGAACACACCGGAAGTTCAGGTGTATAAGCGGATCTGCTTCCTATGACTACCACCGTACCCTCTTTCCTCGCCCTCAAATGGGGCAAGACTGCTGTTGTCATGTCCATTACTCCAAAGACATTAGTATCATATTGCTTTCGGAGTAGCGCGGAGCTGGTGTTCGAATCAGTCTCATGCAGGATGGCTATTGGATTGGCGTAACGTACCCTCCTTCTTCTAGTAGTCCTGGAAAACCAATTCCTGGACGTAGAGGAACGATCTAACCCCAAGAATAGGGAATTCAGATCTACCACTTACCAGCATTGTTCACCAATACATCAATCTGACCCCAAAACGCAGCAGCTTTGTCCGCCTTTTCCCTTAACGATGCTTCACCCTCTGTGATATCTAATTGCAAGGTTCGAAGGTTATCCCGCACGCCTGCATCGCAATCTTTCAGGAGCCCATCAAGTTTATCTTGGGATCTAGCGGTTGCAATCACGCGGTCTCCTCGCGCAAGAACTGAATGGACAAGACGTTTCCCGAAGCCTGAGGTTGTTCCTAAAATGAATCAAAGGGAAATTAATGCTCAACTCTCAAAGTTGAAAATAGTGAACGTTCATGGATCGTGCGAAGATCACGGGCACTATTTGGCCTGACCTAGCTCGCCAAGGGGATGATGTAAATACTAGAGATTGTACCTGTTATAAGCCAGACCCTGGACATGCTTATAATTCCTTTGTACGATAATCTTAAACGTAGATGAAGAAGAGAAGGTCGTAACGAGCTAGGAAATGACTTGATTGATCATCTAGTACCTTTTATATCTTATATCATATACTCGGCGGAAAATGAGCGCCCACTGGGACAAAGCGGACCAACTTGAGCCCATGGCTTGTTCCGACAGATTCGGATTGTTGCTAGTCCGTCACAGAACCGCATGGATAAGTAGTGCTAGTGATGGTAGAACCATGTGTTGATCAAGCAGGAATTTCCTCCATTCATAAATAATAGAAAAAATATACGGTTGCATGATCAACCGTGTTTTGTGATCACAGGATTTCGCACACATTTTTTTTTTCAGTGATAGATCATGAAAGTATTCGACTTTGGTGAATGGCGCCACGGTTCATACCTGAGCATGAGCTTTGTGAAATTCGGCTAAGAACTATAGTGTAAGTCATTAAGGTGGAGAAGAGATAACGCTCGACTTACACAGGGCGAAAGCTGATCGCTTGTAATTCCTCTCCAGTGTAGTATAATTGACATGTTGGATGCCAAATCTAAAATAACGTAAGTTCCTGTTGTACAGTGATACTAGAAACCAAACGGTACTTAGCGCTGATCCCACTGCCCCACTCAATATTATCCACCATGGCTATACAGATATTAAACAAGTATTTAAAGCGATTAGAAATGAGGGACGAACCCCAGGCAAATGTGCCTGCAATTGGAAGTTTGTCTTCGTGAATGGCCAGAAGGATCTCGCCAAGATAGGTCATGTAATAATCTGGGGGAGGTAATAAATACACCGGCTGACGAGGCGTAGTCGATATAACTCACTTGTTCTCGTGACATCCTCTCTTATCCTGAACAGCTCCGTCCTGAATTCTTCAAAGGGTTCTACGAACCCGAACTCCGAAACATACTATACGCCTTGGTTCACCAACTCTACTCTGAAAACATTGATAATTCACACACCATTTTTTTCGTTGGCCACCTCTTCTGTAAATCTTTCAGAGTGCCCCTCAAAAAGTTAGGCGTCGCCTGCAACCATGACTCGCTCAATGGATCGGGGCTTGGGCCAGCCGCCCACCCTGCACCAGAGTCAAATAGCATCACGGTATGGCACTCCGGCCACAGAGGGTGGGATGTATTTTTCACACAAGCAGCTACACCCCCTGGAGGTGCGGCCACCCATTGGGTGCGATAAGGATCGATGGCGAAGAAATCAGCAGACCCTGCACACACGTCGATGTGAGATCATGGATAAAGTAGGGAATACACACCGAGGGCATCTTTCTTTTCTGACGCGGTCAATCGAGGGAGATAAGAAGGTGGGAGGGTATCTGTCATAATTTTCGGCCAATCCCCAGTGGTATACGCTGGATTAGAAAATATGCCGATGCGGAAGGCGGCATGACGTTCGACTGCTTCAATATCATCCGTGTTGTTTGCCCTCCACGGTATCCCACTAGGGTCACATATAAGTGATCGATGGAATGGAATGGAATAGACAAGTAATGACGCTTACACAAAGTCGTCATTTTTGAAAGCAATTTCGCCCTGAATTTTCATATCCCTAAAAGCTGAAAAAAGATTGGAGTCAGGTCGCTTCGAACTTCACAGTGAAATAACATGCCCTTTACGGCTCCTGCGTGAGCCTTGACTAAAAAAAATGGGGCTCAGTTATGGGCGGATTAATAGAAGGAGTGAGTGTCGACATACGAAGGTTGTACGCGCATTGATATGGGGCCGTTGACGCGTTGACACCAGGTGCAAACGTAGCGTCTATTCCAAAGATTAAGTGAGACCCAGGGAATGTATTATTTCTTCACCCACTGAAGGGGTAGCCAGCGATTTGACCGCAATATACACGTGGCTCATTGAAGGTATACCTTGTACAATTTATAAAACCGGCTAAACGAGTTATAACTGGACTTACCAAGTTTTTACTCGGCCATTGTAGGCCTTGAAAACCGTTTTTGCATAACTAGTATGGAGCGTTGATTCTTAACTTTGTTATTGAAATTTGGAAACACACTTACTTCACGAAGTCGTCAACAATCTTGGGTGATGTAAAGCCGCCGTAAAAGGCCTGGAGTGCGAGTGGCGTATCCCAGTGGACTATGCCACAGTTAACTTCGTTAGTGGGACAGGATTGGGGGACCAGACTTACACAAAGTTACCACCGGCTCAACACCAGATTTGATATGATAATCAATGACTGGTATGCACATTATGAGTATAGATCCGTCACGAGCGCCGAGAGACCTACGGTCCGAATAATGGGCCAACGCAACCTTGTTTACGGGTGAATCAGCAGTACCAAATGGAAAAATTCGAGCCCATGAGATCCTACAAAGAATTTCGTGAGTGTCAGCCGCTACCCTAATAGGAAGTGAGGAACACACGAGAACGAATGAGCATTGATTCCCAGCGCGGCGACGCGTGCTACGTCTTCCTTGTATAAATAATACTGTAAATCGACGACGTCACCTATAAATAGATTTTAGAAAAACTTGGCGATCTATAGTGAATCCGACCCACCGTTACTTCCGTCAGCAACCCCTCCTGGCTGTCGGCTGTTCCAATCCCACATAGTAGGGCCTTTACCATCATTTTTGACCGCTCCTTCTACTTGATAGGCTGCCGTTGCCACTCCGAATTTGAACCCTTTAGGAAGCTTGAGGTTTGGTAGAACATCCTTTGGGGCAGGAGCAAACCAAGACGGGTAAAGTGCTGGAGGGGGCGATGGAACTGGTATCGGGAGGTCTGGAACACGGGTAGTTGTGAATGGAGGTGGTTCAACAGGACCAACCTGAAGCCCTAATTAAACTCCCAACTTAACTAAGTAGAAGGTCTACACGCACCACGTCCCACAGTTTATCAAGGCCTGCAGGTGAAAAGTCACGGGGAATAGAGCCTGCAGGGGGGAAACTGGCGGCAGTGGCCGTGGGGACTGTTGATGTTGTTGTCCCGCTGTGTATAAAGATGGTCGTTTGCCCAGACACCAAAGTTACAAAGCTCGCGCAAACAACCAGCACAGTAATAATTGAAATCATAGTGTTAAGAGTTAGCTGCCACAGGGGTGCCCCTCGTTCTTTTATATTCTCAATATCCCATTTTAACGCTGGGAACGTAGACCCGCTTGAACTTCCTCATGAGAAGAGAAGCTTTTTATTTGAACCTGTGATCTTTTGTAATCATAATTTTCGGACCGCCAAGTATAATTGTTGGATTTTGGAAGACTAGATGGGGTTATATACGCATTCTGGAATGGTTTGTCGAAACATTTCATAGTGACGACACACGAGCAACGTTATCACGGTTACTGATCAAGACAATCATTATTCATTTTTGTGCATGAGCTTTGTAGAACTCGGCTAAGTCACAGGATCAGCCATTGATGGTATTCAGGGGAAAGCGAGATGGGCTCACAAAGGGCAAAAGCCGAGCGCTTGTAAGTCCTCTCCAGAGTGGTATAATTGACGTGCTGAATGCCGAACCTACATCGAAGTAGTATGAACTCCTGATGTCAGAGAATACGATACTTGAAAACGCACTTGGCACTGATGCCGCTATTCCACTCAGTATTATCCACCATAGCTAAATAGAATCAATTTGTGCTGAGGCTAGGTTTTGAGAAGAGAACGTACCCCAGGCGAAAGTGCCGGCAATTGGGATCTTGTCCTCGTGGATAGCGAGAAGGATCTCGCCAAGATATGTCATATAATAATCTTAGGGCACATGATTAGATATAATTGTAGAACACGTATAAATCTTTGTAACAAGCACAACTCACTGGTCCTTGTTACGTCCTCTACTATCCTGAACATGTCTGTCCTTAATTCCTCGAAGGGTTCATCGAACCCAAACTCCGAGATATACTTCAGAGCCGAATTAACTAATGCTTTACCTCAAAGACACGGGAATGGGACGCAACGCACCATTTTTTTCGTTGGCCACCGTTTTTGCAGTTGCCTTAGACTTTCCCTCAAAAAGTTGGGCGTAGCCTGCAGCCATGTATCACTCAAAGGATCAGGATTCAAGCCGGCCGCCCACCCCGCATTCGAATCAACTAATACCACAGAGTGGCATTCTGGCCACATTGAGTGTGATGTGTTCTTTACACAAGCATCTATGCCGTCTGGCGGAGCGGCGATCCACTGAGTGCGATACGGATCAGTGGCAAAGAAATCCGCAGAACCTTTATCAATTTCAGAATATATATAACTGTTAGAAGGAAAATCCCCGCACCATGAATGTCTTTCTTTTCTGCTGCGGTTAGCCGAGGAAGATAGGAAGGTGGTAGGGTGTCCGTCATGATCTTTGGCCAGTCGCCGGTGGTATATGCTGGGTCTGAAAAAATGCCAATACGAAAGGCCGCATGACGTTCAACTGCCGCCATATCCTCTGTACTGTTAGCTCGCCATGGTATTCCGCTAGAATTTCCAATATGTTATTAATCAAGTACCAGACTTTAAGGAGGAAATGATTACACGTAATCATCGTTCTTGAATGAAATTTCGCCTTGAATTTTCATCTCTCTGAAAGCTGTTTATCCCAGGTTAAGCACCCACATATCTAAAGTAGCCGTTGACGTACCCTTCACAGCTCCGGCATGAGCTCTAACTAGCCATGTAAAAACAAAGTCAGAACTCCGAGCGAATAAAACGATTCAGACATACGAAGATTCCATGCGCATATGTACGGCGCAGTCGATGCATTTACGCCAGGGGCAAAACTTGCGTTTACTAGGATTAATTGTGAGAAGGTTTGCATTGGATGAAACTAGCGCCTACCAAAAGGATAAGTTGTGATCTGACCACAATATACACGAGGTTCATTAAAAGTATACCTGACGTCACTAAATGAGATGAATGGATGAGTAGGGATGTCATGAACCATCACCAAGTTTTCACACGACCGTTGTATGCCTTAAATACAGTCTTGGCAAAGCTAAGACGGATTAGCTATTTTTGGTATGATCAAGGAAAAGTACGTACTTGACAAAGTCGTCTACAATTTTGGGAGAAGTAAAACCTCCATAGTATGCCTGCAACGCGAGTGGGAGATCCCAATGGACTAGGAGATCGTTAGCTACCATAGTAGTTAGAAACGAGGGGCATACATAATGTGGCCACAGGTTCAACGCCGGATTTGATGTGGTAGTCAATGACTGGCAGTGAAATCATAAACGTTGAGTGTGAATAGCCGCAAATAACCGACAAATAACTTACGGTCCGAATAATGTGCCAAAGCGACCCTGTTAACAGGTGAATCTGCAGTACCAAATGGGAAAATTCGGGCCCATGAGATACTAATTGCAACCTTTTAAGTATACACTCAAGTGTTAATACACAGTAACTACTCACGAGAAGGAGTGCGCGTTGAAACCCAACGCCGCGACACGTGCGATATCTTCTTTGTATAAATAGTAGTGCAAGTCGACGACATCGCCTATATATATCATGATAACGCCATGATACTCTGATCCAAAATGGCTTACCATTAGTGCCATCAAGTACGCCCCCAGGCTGTCTGCTATTCCAGTCCCACATTGTTGGACCTTTGCCATCATTCTTGACTGCACCTTCTACTTGATACGCTGCTGTGGCCACCCCAAATTTGAAGCCCTTTGGAAGCTTAAGTTTTGGAAGAACGTCCTTCGGAGCCGGAGCGAACCAAGACGGATAGAGTGCTGGAGGGGATGACGGGACTGGAATTGGGAGGTCTGGAACACGAGTTGTTGTGAATGGTGGCGGATCAATAGGTCCGACCTGTAGTGTTTCCTTGAGCTAATAGAACTACAAAATATACTAAAACATACCACACTCCACAGCTTCTCGAGGCCTGCGGGTGAGAAATCACGAGGAATAGAACCCACGGGAGGAAAGTTAACACCTGCGCTAGGTTGTGTTGATGTTGGCACAGTTGTCGGAGTTATCGATGCGCTCTTTGAAATAGAGGTTGTTTGAGCGAAAATCGAAGCCGCGCCAACAAGAAACACAATGGCAATTGAACCCATAGTTTTTGAAGATGATTAACATGATAAGGCTCCTGTTCTTTTATGCTTGACACCGAATTGCTGGCCTAGGGAATGTGTACCCTTTCTTGACGATGTCCGGAGAAAAGAAGCTATTCAACCGGCCTTGTGACCAAGACGGGCCGCAGAACGACACGACAGAGAGCGGTTTGGGGGGCTGAAATTCTTGAATATATACAGTGTTAGTCTAATGACAAAATCTTCAGCGTGTTGGCGGTCGTAGAAAGGATAAGAATTATGGTGCGTCCACGTGGCGACATCCGACATCCGCCCCGCTTCCTTGACTTGCTTGGCAGCCAAAACTTGTTTGAAGACCTGAAAAAGCGCCAAGCCCACCATCTTCATTTTACACGAAGTCTATATATTCGATTCATAAATATCATAAGGTCCGAAAGCTCGATCTGTTTTTATACATAATCTTACGAAACCATTAACCCACTGCTACAAACAACGATTAACCACCTTAAACGGCGGTGTAAAGCGGCATGTCCAACATTTTATTCCCAATTCACCATAGCAAACACCTGCTTTCTGGTTCTCAGCACTTGCCGCCTACTCACGCAACCTGTGAACGATGATGTTTGGAGCTGAGTCCTATCACCCAAGGTGCGAGTTTGCGAAACACGATGATTATGCACATATAGTTAAATTACCTTAAGTCGAAGGGTATTTCTATCCACGGTGATGGTGATGATATGCCGTCATTTATCAACGATGGGCTAGTGTATTCCATTCTGATATAGGTCACGAGGCCCGAAATGTAGACGGCCCTTTTTGCCTCGAGAACTGGAACGTGGCCGATCCTGGGACCGAGTTGGGATGTGGGCGTGTATGGGTCCCGGTGTGCGTGCGTACTCCATTTGTTCTTCTTGGTAATACATAATTCGCAGCCAGCGTTGATGCACGCCGATGCCTTATTCCCTCCCCAGAAAACTCAAGTTTTTATCTATCAAATTCCGGCGCAGCCGCTCGTCTACGGATGGTGAAACCCAGATACAAGGAAAGCTCGGGGCTACAATTCAAGCCCTCACCTTCGCCGAAAAAATTGCCGAATCTTCAAGCGTGCCTTTTCTCAAAGGTGCAATTGGGGTAGCTATTGTTGTAGCTGAATGTGTTCGGGTATGTGATCGGAACACACTTTTCAATCACTGTAAATACCCACAAAAACATAGGGATACCAATCGAACAACGCCGCACTAGAGAAACTCGCCCTCAGCTGTGCACAGCTGATGATCGATATCTCGAAACGCGTTGAAGCTGGCCCGGATATTTCAGAAGACCTCCGCGTTTTAATAGCTGATCTTTTCGGGTGCGTTGGTTGATTGTATCACAGCCCTAATGAGTATTCTTATTGTTCCACAAATGAAGGACTCTGGAAGAAGTCAAAAACTTTGCGACGCGACTCTCTTCTGGTAACAAACTATGGCGGGCCCTTACTCAACAGGAGATTAAGGACCAAGTCAATGACTATCATCGTGACTTAGATCAAGCCCACCGCAAATTTCAGGTTTGTGTTGCTCATCTCAATAAGGAAGGCCCGAAGTAACGTATAGACTTTAGACGCTGTCTATTATTGTCAAGGATCAATCAGAAGCGTCTCAGGTAATGTTACCCCATACCCCATAACATCATCTTGGATGGTTCACCTTGGTTAGGATATTATATACCCACATGGCAACATTGAAGCGGGCGAAATCTACACGACCGGAAATGAATGGGTCGCGTTCTCTGCCACGCTGGTTGATAGTGGAAGGCTTATTATGGTCAAGCGTTATATGAGTGATGACGCGTCAAGACGAAAGGTGCGTATGAGTCTTTTGTCGAAATAAGACGCTAACATACTACTCTAGACTATGTACATACAAGATCAGAAAGCATTCAAGAAGAACTGGTTTGTTATATGCATCACATTTATAATATATTTCTTCCTCATGCGTGTGATGCGTGTGATAAATTAGGTATCCGCACCTTGTTTCATACATGGGAAGCAGCGGTCCGAGAGAGGAATATCCGTACGTTGTATTGTCAGGGGGTAACCATTTTCTTCATGTTATGCGGCCAGTCATAATGATGCCCTGCTTTAGTCACATCTGACCATGTCAGCTCCTTCATTGCAGATCAATTTTTCAAGGATAATCACAAAGGTTCCATAGTGGCCCTTACTTTGGTACTCGTAAAAATTCACTTCTCGAACCCTACTAACAATAGTCCTAGCTCAGGGACCTCACGGTACGTCTACTAAAACGTAACTGAACCTTATTGACCTAAATTTAGAATGCGCTGGCATTCACAGTTGGTATCACCAAATTCTGCTCTTTTGATGTCAGGAAACCTTTTTCAGAGCTCTGCTAAATTTCTTTCTGACCATTCTCGGCTCTAGATTTCAAAAGTGCATTTGAACAATTCTGGGCGACTTGTTTTAGTCGACCTTGAGCCTCACAAGGATGGCTCCCAAATGACCACCAATGAAATGCCATATTGGCGTAGTTGGCAGGAAATCTGCATAGAGGTACCTCGTCACCTGCTAATGCCGCCGTATTCCAAACCGACGACTTCTACAGCTCTTGTCAGGAGATGTAAACTATGAGCCAGACCCCTCTGTTGAACATGTCGCAGGTATGTCCCTGCGTTACGAACACCTTACCCAACCATTGAGGTTCTATAGACTTTGTGCTTCGCTCAAGGCTCGAGTATTTACGACCGATTCTCGGTCATATCCATGCTGGTGGCTTGCGGTTCAAAGATCACATAGACAAGGCTTTCAAGCGACAAGCTCTGATGATTTCCCAGAGTGTTAGGCGGTTGACAGGTGTTCAGGATCCCACCACGATAGAACAGCCCCAACAACAATTCGCCCCTACCCTCTTGCGAGCGCTATGGCCAAATTTACGCGATGTGCACTATGTAGGACACTTTCGAGAGCCTTTGGATATAAACGTCGGGGATGTAGGGTACATCAGGGGCAACCCACCTCAATTTACTCGTTTGGACAACACCTATGCAACAATAGGAAATGCTAAATTTCTGCCCGGTAATGCGATCCTCAAGTTCCGCTTCACCCCGAGTGATAGATGGTCCACTCAAGAAGTCGATGGGATAATAAGGTTGGAACCATTATGTCAATGTATTCAACTGGCTGACGAAATCAGACATGAATTTCGTTTTCGTGACTCTGATGCCACAAATCTTACAGACTGGAGTTCCGGCAGGCCCCGCCTCGACAAAGACTTTAAACTGGGCCGAATTAATAAACCAAGCGAAAATGGTGTCGTCGTGGACTGTACCCAGGCTTGGAGCTGGCTTGCAAACCACGCCGATGATATTGTCTCTGGGCTCGATAGTCCCAATATCAAGGCTTCTAACCTTATTCTTGGTAAATACTCTGCTTGTCATCCTCGGCACCATTTTGGATTAATTGAGCGCCAATAGTTGTTTACCTTAAGCAACAATCAGGATATGCGACGTTCCGACTAAACAGAGAAGTTAATGCTGAAGGATGGCGCAATATTTGGGCCAAGGAAGGATTTGATACTGTCCCGGAGGCGATATACTTTTACGAGACACCTCCTGGGGGTGCTGAGGGGGTATGGGGCTACTTCTCGTTCTCACCCGAACCTGGGAACCCTCACAGGAATTGGACTCCTGACCACGACGTCGCAGGCGAGTCCTGGGGTTGGACGTTTGTATCTGAAGACTGGACGGTCGAAATATCCAAGTCAGCACTTCATCACCCCCACGGACTGACTACTAACCAGAATGTTCTTGTTGCACCCGTGTCTAGGCCCAATATAAAGCAATACATCCGGTATGTACAATTGTGACCAGACTGGCCGCCCACTTTCTTGGGCCCATGATTCCTCGAACTTTTTGGGATTAGTAGGGGCTGGTGAAATGCTGATTCGTCACAAACCTGGCCCTAACTTTGAAGTTTGGCTTTGTGTACACTTATGGAAAAGATCATCCTTGTATTGTCATTTGGAGATTGTGTGTACCCTCCATTTCCTCACAATTAGTTATACCCCACTTATATCCGCCTCGCTCACTATAAATTCAATTCCTTACATAAACATCTTTCATTGTCATGGTCGAATTTCGCGACGCGTTGTTGACGCGTTGTTTGTACACCAAGTAAAGTTCCGGCTTTAGTCCTGCCCGAGCAGGCCGAAACCACCTCTCCTGAAAATTTGGGATTTTTGAAATCATCCAGTACTTTTCACTGGACCATTCCTTGCAATTATATTCTGGCCTTGTACTATCGTTCAATAGCTATAGCACCATGGCCACTGACTTCTGTCTAAAGACCCACAACATTCGTAGTGAAACTACCATACCGTTGTACATAATGACATCATCTATAAATTCGAAGGGGCCCGATCGGTTGTTTGCTCCTCTGACGTCGTATATTACCACTTCATTTTTTGAAATGGCATCACATAACATCAAACTTCCAAGTCGATAGATATCCCGGTTGGAACCCTACAAAAGCCTAACAAACGCCAATCATGTCCTTCTCCACCTTGCGTCTAACTCACCTTCCTACTATCCCAGTCTCCCGTTCTTTTCTTCGTCGACCTAGTATAATCCCCTCAATTCGTCCTGCAGCAGTTTTCGCAACAAAACGCACAATGGCAACCCACAAAACCTTGACTGATGCAATTAAGGAGGACCACCAGGAGGTATGACTCAATAAATGCAAATATATCATTCTTATATCCATAAAATGTCTCCGGGCAGATGTACGAGTATTACGACGAATACACCCGTGCATCCGGCAACAAAGATGCCCAAGAACGTTGGGCGCGACAATTGACGTGGGAGATTGCCCGCCATGCCGTTGGTGAAGAGATCATTGTCTATCCTCTTATGGAGCAGCACCTTGGCAAAAAGGGTGCTGAACTCACCAATCAGGACCGCGATGACCATCAAGTATGTACAACACCTCATCTTATAATTCTCACAGGTTGATCCCCAATTACTTAGTATGTGAAAGAGCGGCTCTACCGCCTTGAATCTCTTACCGCAGGTTCAGCGGAACACTCCAGTCTTCTAAAAGACATAATGGACCACTTGCATAAACACAATGACAGCGAGGAGAAGGAGGATCTGCCCCTCCTAGAACCCGCTCTCGGTAAGGAAGGCAGTGTCGCGGCTTCGAAGAGCTTTTCTCGAACCAAACAATTCGTACCTACGCGGTGAGTACCCTTCAATAATTATTATCAGAATTCTGAACGTACAATCTGGCAGTGCTCACCCTTCTGCACCCAACAAACCCCCTTTTGAAACTCTTGCGGGTTTGATGGCGGCACCTTTGGACAAACTCAAGGACGCATTCGCCAAGTTCCCCACTGATGAGATGAAGGAGGAAGCCAGCCATCATTAGATTGGGTTAAACGCTGATGCTTTCACAACATACTTGAATCTGTTCATATTGTACTATTAGTGTATATGAATAATGACTTTGTTTGCTTTTGCATAGTCACCTTGATCTGTACTCTATGCCGCTTCTAGTATATGCATGATTTATGAACTCGATGTTATTTAGTCGGGTGGATAAAGGAGAATCTGTCAAGATGATAATTGAGAATGGGAATTGTACAAATTAGAGATTTACATCGACCGATATCAAGGCGTGGGTCATGAGAATTATTTCTGAAATTCCTGACATATGAAAATAAAAATAGTGCGTGGACTACAAGTTGGCTTGATAGAAATTTGACCTCAAGGGCTATGATAAGCTTTACTGTAGAACAAAATCGGGGTGGGAGCCTGGGGTAATTATTCTTTGAGATGTGAGGCTTGCCGAAGCGTCCATGGCAAAAAGTGCATCGCATTGTTCCCGTGCATCTAGTGTCGTTCATTGGCCACGATTCCGGAATTAGTTCGTTAGCCGCATTGTGTCCTCAGGACTGATGGGAACGCCACACTTTAGGCCCATCCCAGGCCCAGATACGATAGCATATATCAACTTCCATATAATTTCGTCTGAATTTCTTCCGATGGCCATCCAAAACAAATCGGAGTGGGTACCGTATTTGAAGACAATGGACGCTGGAAAACCAGGCCTCACCGACATGTATAAAGAGTCCCAGATATTGTGAGTATTTCACTACACAACTCTGTGCACTTTTTACAAACACAACATCAGTTATTTCAAATCGTCGGTGATGGATGGTATGTATGACTTACAACTGCCTCTATAGCACTCTAACGACGCCATCCCGCATAGCCTTCGAAAATCATATCTGCAACATCGCCGCATCGGGCAGTCTCCAAGAACGGGAGGATGGCCAGGCCAGGCTCAAATCCATGACGGACAAAGTCGAAAGCCAGCTCCGGAGGTTGAGGGCCCTCCACAATATGCTCACTCCCACCGGGCGGCTTCCGTCTGAGATTCTCTCTGGTATTTTTCACCTTCTTATGGTAGATGAGTGCCTCGAGGACCATGCGAACCAGCTGAGCGCTGCGCGCTTGATACCGCGCTGGATCGTCGTGTCCCAAGTGTGTGCGCACTGGCGAGGCGTCGCACTCGATTGCTCGGCGCTCTGGACACGTCTCGATTCGCGCAACGTAGAATACTGGGCCACAGAGACGCTCGCCCGTACTGGGAACGCACCATTGCGCGCCGATATCAAGGTGGACGACTGCACTTCTATGTTCGAGTACATTCTCTCTGCGAGCTCCCGCCGAATTCGTCATCTCTCCATTACGAAAAATGAGGGTGGGTATTTCAATTCCCCTTCGGTTGATGGCTGTGTTTCGTTCATCGAGGCCACCCCCATCCTGGAGACACTAGATATCATCATGCCCCCTGTGCGTATGGCAAATACGAAGCCAATACCTGCGTCTGTCGTTAAGCTGTTAGAGACTACATCTGTCCTCCGCGAGCTCCGTCTGCGGTACTGCACACCGAACTGGAACTTGCCCGTGTTGCGGGGCCTCACATCTCTCGTCGTGAGGGACGTCTCGTTTGGCACCCGACCTGACGTGGACATGCTCACCTTCACCCTGAAGGACATTCCCAACCTCATCCATCTCGAACTTTCATCCACACTCTCAAACGACGGCTTGCCCATGTTAAACAAAGCCCCGCGGATTGTTCTGAAGCACCTCAAGTCATTGTGCATCAAAGACGCGTGTGTGGTCGCGACCAACAATTTTCTAAACCAGCTCGCGTTTCCCGCGTTGGTCTCCCTTGAGCTCGAATGTTTCTTGATCGAGTCACCCCTCGTAGATATTGGTTCTGCGGTACCGAACTTCACTGAGGAGCTCAAGCGCATGCCATTCGGGCCCATCAAGCGGCTCGAGATAAAGCAGCCCCAGCGGGATGCAGTGATATTCGGGGTCTGGGAAGATAGGGAGGAAGGCATACAGTGCGGCCGTAACTGGACGATTTCCTTGAGGATAGCGCCAGAGGGGCGGCCCATAAGGAACGTGACTCCGTACTCTGTCCACGCTGTTGCACGGATGCTCAGAATCCTCGACCTGGAAGAACTGGAAAGGATTTCGGTGTCTGGTACTGATATGGTATTCACCCGAGGGGAGTGGTTCGAGTGGTTCGGGCACCTGGAAAAATTGACAAAGATTACCATGAGTAATGGGTGCTGGAGTTTACTGACGGCTCTGTCTTACGCATCATCCCCTCCGTATGTTGACGGCACATGGCAGCTGTTCCCGGCCCTACGCGATATCAAGCTCCGCGAGATGTGGACTACTGTCGTCTACTTTGACCACTATCTCTTTGAAGTGAGACAGTTCCTACAGGCGCGAGGAAATATCCAGGAACTCGAGGTTGAAAATTGTTTATATATTCAAAAAGAGGATGTCGAACGGATGGGGAAATTCGTAAAGAACGTTACCTGGAAAGGACCTCCCTGGGAGTACGATGACTGAGGACTTGAGTTGTTACGCGAAGAATGGGACTTATATCAATGGTCAATGTATATAGCGATTTTGTATAGAAGTATAGATAGGATTTTATCACGAAATTCTGCTGGATTGCTGAGCGGCTCGGCGGGCCGGCTCTCCATCAAATATGATAGATACTAAGGAGATCTATTCGAGTCATATTCCGAAGATATTCTTCCCTAGTTAATCAACGTACATCAAGTACTTGTAGTTATTATTCGCCTTAACATCTACCTTCCCAAGTACGATGGCCACGAAACTCAAATTCGTCCAGCTTGACGTATTTACCACAACCCGTTTCCTCGGAAACCCCCTAGCGATCGTCCATCTTCCAAATGACACCAATATCTCACAATCCCAAAAACAAGAGATAGCCCGCGAGTTCAACCTATCAGAAACCGTGTTCCTCCATGAGACAACCGACCTAGACTCCCCCGTAACCATCGATATCTTCACCACCGACAAGGAACTTCCTTTCGCAGGCCATCCCACGATCGGTTCTGGATGGTACCTTCTATCGCAAGCTCCAGAGAGGAGCGCGGTCACGCTTCGAACCAAGGCGGGTGAGATCCCGGTCCTCCGTGATTCACAGAGGGTAGGACTACAAGTCCCGATCAAATTCAAAGTACATGCGCCGTACAAACACCCAAATCTGAAGGGGCTCCAGGCCAAGCTGAAAGACCACGATTACGTTAACGGAGTCGCGGGGGGAGAGGCGCTGGCGTCGATCGTCAAAGGAATGACATTCATCCTCCTCCAGCTGACTTCAGAAGATGCGCTGGCAGGACTCCAGCCGTATCCCGAACCCTTCCACTCGTCCGACCTTGGAGAATGGGCCGGATTCGTTGGGGTCTATGCGTTTTTCGAACGTGAGGACGGTGTGGTCAGGACGCGAATGTTTGAGGGAAGCCTGGAAGATCCTGCTACAGGGTCGGCGGCATCAACGCTGGGAGGGTGGCTTGCGAAACGAAAGGGGCCCGGGCAGTGGACCTTCCAAATAGTCCAGGGTGTGGAGATGGGGCGCCGAAGTGACATTACGGTGATTGCTGAGGTGGGTCCCGACGGCGAAGTGAGTCGGATCGATTTGGGGGGCTCAGCAGTCGAGGTAATGGAAGGGTGGGTACGAGTCTGATAAGGGTAAGAGGTTGGGTAAATCATAAACAGTATATACCAATGTGACTTACCGGCCATATGTGATATTCATATCTAAGCCCACACACTGAGATCGTTTTCTCCCTCCCCCCCCTCTGAGGCCCATTATACTATAGGAAACTATTGTTAAATTATAAAAACACGCTAAAACTAGACAGGGACACTAAAGGTATAACTTACCTCAACAGAATTCTCCAGACTCAAAAACTCGCAGCGTAGGCTGTGCAACCTATATCCTCCACGAAGGAAGCGAGCATTGTTTGCATATTGAGAGGTGATTCTTTCGGTTGTACCGGAAACCAAAGAACGATGACTGGGCCATTATGTCCTAGGATGGTGGTGGCAGAGCGGTGGTTGTAATTGGCTAGTCGCGTCATAATTTTCTCACTGAATCTCAACTGCTAACCGTCATTCTTAGTTCCTTCGATACTAAACCCAGCACTATGTCCACCACTTCCGTGCATATTCCTAACAGATGAAACTTCAGTACTGCCGTTCCAACGAAGAGAACCCTTCGGAAGCATACCAGCCCTAAAAGAAGGAACAAGTCGGGCCAGAGATTAGTGACGCGGTGGCTCGGCATCATATCACTAGTAGGCTCGTATATTTATCTTGAGAGGACCATTTTGTGGAGCAGTTACCAAACCCCTCAGTCTGTCCACTTCCATAACACCGCTCTATCGTCTTTCAAATAACCTGATTCCTCCTTTACAGTTAATATGAACAGTGCAATCTGTCAATAGGCGTCTATGGCAAATCTGGATCCGGCCCGCATGTAATTCAACCAATTAATTATAATTTGCGTGCCATGCGACATCATTCGCCATCTCCAACGTTTCCCATGGTCCCACTTCATTCCGAGATATAGTAGGAGGCAGGGTGATCCCCTGCGGAACAGAAGCGCGAATTCGAAGGTTCAAAGGGGAGGGATACAATTCAGCCTCAGGCCAGATTGCGTATCTCTATCAGCAACGTGTGTTGGGGAGCTTTGTTTTCCGGGGAACCGACTGACAGAACTGAACAGCGACCTTAATATATCGACGGAGGAATCATCTAGTGTTAACAGGTGATTAAGTCTTGAGATCTTAAGATAGGTTCGAATTCGGATCCAAGTTCATGCATAATACGAGCGACGAGCGCTGCAACCAACGGATAGATTGACTAAAATTGGTGGAGAACTGTACAGCCAAACAAGACGTCCTGTGATCACACAAGCATGATTTCCTTGATCCTCCAGTAACTCGTTGTTGAGTTCGGCTCCAATTTTCTTTTTTTTGATTTCTTAAGTCCACGTTCTTGCACATGCACCCACTCTAGAGATATCTATTTTTACCAAACCATATTAAGCGGAGCGCTGGATTAATTATAGATTACTCCCATGACCACTGTTGGCACAGGGCACCAAGCCAATGGGCAACGACACATCACTGAAGAATAGCTCCGGCTCGTGGTGTATACACCATGATGTTCTTCCGCGACTTCATCCCAAGCAGCCCTTCTACCCTCTGACCACCTCCCCAGATTCCCCCCTCCCACTCTCTGTACGATGGAATCTCAAACCGTTCCCTTGCAGATTGGAACTCCTAGAACCAGCAGTGCTAAAACAGGGGATGTACATAGCGACCCGGAAAAGGTTTCGCCACTAGCTTCAGCCCCTGCTATAACGTTCCCAGAGGGTGGTCTGCGAGGTTGGTTGACCGTCTTGGGGGGGTGCGTGCTCTCTCGTTTAACATGTAATCAACCAGCTGATAGCTTCTGCACCACGTGCCTCTAGGGCATTGGTTCTTATGTGCACGTTCGGCAACGTGCAGTCTTTTGGTGTCTACCAAGATTATTACACAGTACGCGGTTTTTCGGTGAAAATCGGATTATGCATAATCGATATAAATACCAGCGCGTGCATCTAAAAAACCATCCGCCCTCCGAGATTAGCTGGATTGGATCACTCCAAATATTCTTCTTGTTTTTCCTAGGTATACCAGCAGGAAAACTATTTGATGATGGCCACTTTCATCTATCTCTAATATCTGGTTCCATTATCTTATCTGTATCGTAAGCGGGGTGTGTCAAAGTCTTCTGATCGCTCCACTAAAATCATTTCCAAAATAGATCTTTCATGCTTTCACTCGCAAAGCCCTTCCAATATTATCAGTGTTTCCTGGCACAAGGTGTTGGGATGGGGATTGGTATTAATATGTCACAAATAAGAGTTTATTCTACTCAAACTCGGTAATATCAGGAATGGGTCTCATGTTTTTACCCGCGATATCAGTCTCATCGCATTATTTTCGGGCTCGCAGATCCCTGGTCATGGGACTTATCCTTGCCGGTGGGTGCGCAGTCTTTTATAGGACCTAGTTAGTGCAAAGGGCTTACCATGCCCAAATAGGCGCATCCTTGAGCGCAGTTATACATCCTATTTTACTCAATAACATATTCAAACGAAAGGACGGTTTCGCCAAGGGAGTGAGGTAAGTTCTTAGCGCCCGTGTCTAAATCCATGTCCGGACAATATCACATCAGATATGCATCCATCATGGATTTGGGTTTCCTTGTAATCGCCAATTCGATTATGAGGACCAGACTTCCTGTTCGTAAAAACAAAATGAGTCCCTTGCGAGTGGTCAGAGAAGTGATCATGCGCGATGGTCCATATCTCACACACGTCGCTGGGTAGGCTAATTCACTGGAACAGGATGATTCGTCTGATTATTGGTGTTTTTATCCTACAGCACAGCGTTGATCTTTTGGGGTTTATTTGTCCCTTTCTTCTATTTTCAATTATTTACTGCGCTTCATGGAATCCCTTCTGGCCTAGTGACGTATTCAGTAGGTGGTTGATTTATTTGCGCCCCCAACTTAAAATCAAAGATATTGTACTCCAGATCTCGATTATGAACGTTGCGTCAATTTTTGGACGAACACTGCCTAATCTCTTATCTGATAGGTATGTCGAGCTTCCCTTCCTAGAAGATCAGGCCCAATTGCTTGTCCAAATTTAGATATGGAGTATTCAACGGTGTGTATAGCCACTACATACCCATATCTTTCCATTCACATGTGCCGCCCTTCGAATAGTATACATACCTTTCGGTCTGATCTCTGCCCTCTTGGTATTTGCGCTTCTTGGATCCTCGAATGTTGCAGGTGTCGTTCTTTTCGGGATATTTTATGGGTCAGTCTATGTTCGGCGAATATACCCCAACTGATCATCCCCCCTTCTACAGATTTTTTTCTGGAGGTGACAACACTACTACAATAAGTCGGGCTGCGGTGTACTGATTTTGATTTCCTAAATTAACTTCAGGGGCTATGTCTTCTGCTACGCCAGCAGCAGTCTCCTTTAGCACCATGCCCGACCTAAGCGATATTGGGCAAGTCTAATTTCGTTACATCACAGGGGCGAAGATCTGATGTCGTTGTCCATTAGGATGCGCGTCGGGGTAACATGCACCGCTCTTGCATTCACATGCCTCACTGGCAACCCCATAGCTGGCGCACTTCTATCCCCCCCTCATTATACGTGGTGGCGGCCCTTGCTATTTGCTACGGTGCGTCGAACCTAAAGTAATATTGGATTCTCTCGAATTGTTTTTAATCTTGGGGAATCGTATAGATCGTGTTACTTTCCGGGGTGGTATTACTAGCTATTGCTCGTGCGGGTCTTTCGAGACGTCGAGGAACGCAAAGGGTTTAGATTATACTGTAAATTATCTTCGGAATCATCTTGATGGTAGGTCAGGTTTCAAGAGACACTGGTTTCCGTAGAGAGCTGAACCTTTCCTTTCTTATTTACGCTCTTCACGAAAAGGAAATGAAAATGTTCTGATATATATTTACAGCATTAGATCTGCTCTACTGTATCGGCATCAAGCACCCTGAATATTTCAGGTCTTGTGTAGGGTAATGGTGAGATCTCACACAAATCATGGCATCTTGAGGGACGATCCAAGGGAACCACAATTTCCCCCTCGAGACGGTTTGAATCGATTGATCCCCGTAGAGCTTTCATTTTGGAGTTGTTGGCTGGTTACGTATCTTGTTCTCCCGCATTGCATTGATTTTTATTTTCGTTTCTCTACCGTTTTTGTGCCTGATATCTATTTGCTGTGCATATGCGATATTGATATACCTGTAGGACTGGTGGAGATTGGGCCTGATCGGGCGCTAGAGTAGCATCATGGTGATTGTTAAGGCGATGATACGAATCGGCTTGTTTATTCTTAGAAGTTGAGAAAATAGAAGGTTGGGTCTAGCGATTCTGAAGTACCAGGTCGGAGGCACTGAAAAGTACGAAAGTGGTGATTGTATCGGTAGCGTTATTGGAATGGCCCCAATAAGGAACAAAAGAAATACCCTTCGATCCACCAAGCTACCAATACCGCCCAACATACATGTTTTAACGCCACATATCATCATCGTGTTTTGTCTTACAGTCGGACTTCATATGTACATCGTTGCCTGGTAACGAGTGTGTTGCAGCCTATCACAAGCTTATCAGGCCGAACTTAGTGTAAGGAAGAATAAAACATACTTGTATTCATACGCGCGATTAAGTCATCAGTGGGGTTATCTGACAGTCAACGACTGTTCTGTATCGCGAAATGATATGACTGGATTACTCTAAGGTCAATCACTGGGTAGCACTGGTGCAAGATTGGAATAGTTGGCTCGAGTCTAATTTTTCCACACGGATGGCTTGTTGGGTTAGTCACGTGAATGAAAGTTGGGCGTTCCGAGTTCGCCTTCGACCACACTGCCTTCAACAAACACCCTCATCCCAAATTTGCTTGGTCCCTTGTGTAGCTCCTGGCTTTATTGTGCGCACCGTCGTTTCCTTTTTGGGAGGCGATATGGGCAACGTCGTTAACAAATGCAAATGACCAACTACAATAACTTTATGGAGCCTCAGCGACAACAAGCTATCGGTTGCGGGGGTAACTAAGCATCGGCTCGCAAACTCCGTTCTTGTTTCCAAATATCTTGAATCGTATTATCTTCCAGCGTCACAACCATGCCCAAGCTATCAATTATACATTAGTGCTGAGGGGGACCTAAGTGATATGAGAACAGCCTCGGTTCCTTTTATGCTTTTCACATTTAAACAATCCTCGATCGCGAATGACCTCAAATACTACAACGAAATCCCAGCCAATCAACCAAACACCTGCCTCAAAGTTTGTTAAAATTTGTTCCTAAGCTGTTGAGTCGCTTACAACTCTTTTTGGTACATTTACCAGTCATCGACATTCCACTTGATTTATTCTAGCCAGGATACATAATATGTTCCGCCGCTTCACACGTCAAGACACCCCACAGTATGGTTCTACCTCGTTCTCGATGGCAGGTGCTCCAAACCCACGGCGCAGACTCAATGTACCCCGCCTGCCACCCGAGATTTTGGCCCTGATATTCGAGTTCTTCGTATCTGCTTATCGACTCAAAACAGCTGGCTATATCAGCATTATGTGGATCGCCATTTCGCACGTCTCGCGCGAGTGGCGCGAAACTGCTTTGAGTTTACCCAAGATCTGGCGTTACATTGACCTCACATACCCTACCTGGGCTTACCAAATGCTTGAGCGCTCTATAAGGGTTCCAGGGCCCGTGACGGTCGCAATGCAGCTCGATCCTAGTATCAACCGTAGAACCCTGAGTAAGGTTTATCAGCTGTTATACATGCTACCACGTTATACATCCGCGAGAACAATGGAAGTACGCGTTGATGGAGACATGACTGGCTTCTTAGCACAACTAGGCGGCACTCCGCAGAGCGGTCCCCTCGTAATCAGTCAAATTTCGAAATTAGCCTTGCATCTAGGCCCGTCAGCACCCCACGTGGCATACCCTACGAGGCACATTTTACAAGTATTTCCTAATCTAGGCTGTCTCGAGCTCCAGGATTGCCCACTGGCACTTTCGCACTTGCTCCCGGCTTTGCAGCGTCTCGTGTCTATCAAGATAGCATTTGATCATCGTTCTTTCCACCGGCAGACACCGGTTCATACCCTTCTTCCTATTCTCGCTTGCACCCTAGCTCTGAGGACTTTACACTTAGAACACTGTCTCATTCCCATTGACAGCACACTCCCCCCTGGTCCTCATGTTCAACTCCCGAACCTTGCAGCACTCTACATTGAATCGTATGATGTGGTAGCGTGCGGCCACCTTCTGGATTACATTATCCTCCCCTCTTCTACCTACATTGAACTTAACATCTTATTCAGAGATGATTTCCTTCATGAGATGAACCATCTACGTCCCATCTTGTCTCGAATTGCCATGTCCTCTGCACCCGGGTACCCTGCTATCCACTCTCTCGAATATTGGGACCTAGACGATAGAGCGACCTTCACCTTTCAAACTTGGGGTGCAGCTACCAAGTATTCTCATGTAAATGCACATGCCCAAGGTGGGCCCCGACTCAAATTCAGAGGGGAAATAGACTATGGCGGTAAGGGCTCTTCTGGCCCAGAAATGCTGCAGTTGCTTCTAGGCACCATACGTCCGGATAGTATGAGGTCCCTTCGTGTGGCCATGTACCCCGAGATTGACCGAAGGCAATGGATCTCATGGTTTGGCCCTTTCCGGGATTTGACTACCTTGCATGTCTATGGGGATAAGGACAGGGGCCTTCTTTCGGCTCTTTCGACACCCCAGTGTCACGGATCAATGACGCTCTGTTTCCCCGCCTTGCGTCACTTGACAATTGAGAACTGGAATTTTGATGCGGTAGACAGGAAAGGTAAGTCCTGCCTTGAGCAACTAAAAATGTGCCTCAGTACTAGGCAACAATATCGGCTGCCGCTTCAATCGCTTACCCTCGTGATGTGTCGGTTCTTATCGGCTAGGCGAGTGCGACATCTAGCGAAACTCGTCGAAACTACATGGGATGGGGTGGTGAACAACACGGAGTCGGACGATGAACAGGATACCGACGACGACGACGACTGATTGTAATGATGGCATGACTTCTTTTAAGATCGGACATGACAAGGATTCTGGTTCAATATGTAGGGTTTGATTAATCTGTTTGTACATACGAAGAGCATACAAAGAGCATTGCTGTACTTTTGTTGCTGGGGTGAGGAGGCATTGTCGATGTGTGGTATGGGCGCGCTACGACTATTGTGGAAGCATTAGAGGTGCTAATGGGAATTCATTCCCTCGCCTATTTTGGAGCTAGGTTGCTTACCAGAGGTATTACAACATAAACAATCCACGGAATGTCATAACTTGGATGTCAGTAAGCCCCAAGCAAAATAAATACCATGAATAGGCAAGGGTTCATATATCATATTTCAATGTTCGAAAACAAATAAACTGTCAATAACAGGTTATTAATGACAGAAAAGACCAGGTCTTCGCATATCGTCACCCTAAGGTTTCTCTAATTCCCCGATGATAGTACTAATAATACATTGCCCGGTTTACTACTTCATTCAAAGGGTTGTTCATGCATAAGAGCTTCAGCTGCACTTGATCGAACCTTGATTATACACTCAAATGGTCCTGGGTAACTAGAAGGAATGACACGACATAGTACATTGGTAAATCAATGGAATCTTGCGTACGACAGTAGGCCAGAAGTGGATTCAGGTTTGAGATGAATTTGATTCCCTGATTTATCCACGGGTGGGCTGATGTTATAAACGGAAAGAATACTTGATGCCATAGCATAAAGTGAGTCGTCGCTGAAGTGTCTCCCAGGGCATACGCTGCAACGAACGTCAGGTAATACTGTATGGAGAAACATAGATATAATTTACCGACAACCGAACTCAAATGCCGCAATATCTGGGTTTGGGATATTAGTATTAAGGGTACCGTATTTCAGCCAACGCTCTGGTTTGTATTCATCGGGTAAGGGATATACTTCGTGATTGTGTAAGATAGTCCTGTGGCGAAAGGCCATTCCATACGATTTGAAAAATTATATGATGACAACTTACCAATTATTCCCCAAGACGAGAGTGCCCTTAGGAATAAGATAGCCATCATACTCATCATCCCTAGTAGACATATGTCCCATAGCTACGGAAAAATCGCTATTGTAAGCCTTTTACGATTCAACTTGAAGAAATATACTCACCTAGCGGGGCCACTAGCTGCCACCGCATTGTTTCCTTTACTATGGCATTTATGTTGGAAGTTATGTACGGAAGTGAATCTCTGTCGTTAAAATTAGGGAGCCTATTCGGCCCAACGACCATGTCGAGTTCGGCTTGAGCTTTTCGCTGGACATCGGGATGCATTGCCATCGCCAAGAAAAGAAACTGAACCGAAGAGACAGTCTACCCAAATAATATGGGATGCGACAAATAAAGATAATGGAATTAGCTCAGTGTCCGCACCAGCTTGGTGGACTATTAGGTCAAATCGATTGAAAGGTGTACACTAGATCCTACCGGCGCAAGCCACAACAGCTGTGCCCTTCGCCACCTGCTCCTCTTCAGCTCGATATTCATCATCTCAAAGCCTCGATTAGTGCTGCAGCTATGGATGGTACTGCAGTTCCAAGACGTTATTTATGAGATTACACACTAGTGTGGGGTGGGAAGATCCCTAGGCAATGAACTTACAAGAGGTTGCTTGACATGTTCAAAAGGCCTCTCCATCATTTCAACATTCAGCGATTTCCAGTATTTAGCTTTCCGCCTAAAACTGGCACCTGGCATCCAACTCGGGACATAGTTCAGAATTGGCAGAAAATCAACAATAAATTGGCCCGGTATAGCAGCTTGTGAAATCCCGTTCACCGCCTCTTCGGCAGTCGAGATGTAGGGATCGTCCGTTTCAGAGATTTTGATCCCATAGGTCACATCCATGATCATCGCAGAAAACGAGCTTGACAATATCTATAAGCGGGTACGAGTATGAGAAGAGGGTTCATAACTTCACTCCCGGATGTGGTACCCAAATTTTTCGGGAGTTCTGAATAAACGGCGGAGGAAGGTACGCGCTTCCCTCAGTTGTGTGGGTTGGTACTTGTATGATACACCCGCGCGAAAGTGTTCGTGGAAAGCGCGCCGGTGGCGCCGCCACCATTGTCCGTAAGGTAGGAGCGAAAAGGCTATGTCCCACTCCATGCTAAGATCCGATTACACTGTTTGTGTTCGACATATCGGATGATATACTCACAGTTCGATGATCATTGGCAATCCTGGGCGATCCGAATAGTTTGCAGCACGTTTCTCGAGAAGATCCTTTGTTCTTTCCACCGAACCAAGGATAAGAAAGCCTTGACCCAGTTCCTTGAAGTAGACCATATCACCTGAGTGGAACTAAGCTCACCATGAGTAAACTACGAACAATCGTAACAACATGCCATAAGCCTTGAACCAACTGTCATAGGTGAGCCAAGTTTTCCCTTGGGATACATCAAAGAGCCTTCCAATGATGGGGTAACCCTTTGGCCCAGGAGGTAAAGGGAGGTGGTTCAGTGCTGATTATTTCCAACAGATATAGCTCCAGAGCACTAGCCCTACTACGAAGCCCGAAACCATGTAAGGGTGGACCGAGTGAGTATCCATGATGTCATTTAAAAGGGGATACGATAGTTGTGTTCACATCTTGTAGATTCTGTGGAGGTCTTCTTATACAGGTGAGAAAACATGTGTTTTGCCTTTTGGAATGAAAGCCACGGTGTCACTTGATCAGAGAGATATCTCGTTATACTTAGCTATAGGTTATCCTGGATCACATCGAACACGAATCGCATTGGGTGAATATGATGATCGAGAGAAGGCGTGGGAGGTCGAGATCGTATCTGTTCTTCCCGTACCAAAAGTCGCCCCGACAGCGACATCCCAAACGGATTCTGGATAATAGATAGCAAGGCGAGGCGGGGGTTGCGAGGCCCACGACCCAATAGAAGCCAACTGAATATTTCGAATAACAGACCATTTTGACGTTCTTCAACATACATGTGTCGAGTTTTCTATCAGAGAGTATCCCTGTATGGAACAAGCCTGACATCCAGGATACCACATCTAGCTTTAGGTTTGGGATCGGCGATATTTGGTCCAAGTACAAAGAAGACACGCAAAATTCGTTGCTCCTGGCTCCATATAGAAGGGCCTTGGCATGATGAACGGGTCAATAGGCCGAGGGCTAAATTCTACAGGCCTAGCCATCCCAACAACCTGAGAACTGAACTTTCCGACTGGTCCCATCGAACGGTGTTGTAGGGGTAAGTTGGGAAAGAGTTAGCCGCAAACTTGGCCAAACCTGGGTATATACAAAGACACACAAGCCCAAAATGAATTACCGGGCTTCGCCGCTGACTCTGCATTACCCACAGGCCAGGACAGCAAAAGTCTGTGCCGAGAACACGGCTAGCTTCCCAAAACAACTAGGAGGTGCCTTTACGACCCCCATTCAGTACTCAGGAATCACGACACTGCAGTGTTCGTTTTCATTAATCGTGAGCAGCAGGGTCGGCGAGGACGTGCCAGTGAATTTCCGGAAGAGTATAAAATGTGGGGACGAGATGCGTATGCATGAGTTGATCAACAGCACTCCAGACTTCGACCCGGAGGTCGAGGTTGGTATATGCTGGGTGATCACTCCTGGTAAAGGACACCTGCAAACTCTCTGACTGGTACTAAAACTATATGCAAGCTACAACAGATTTAGAAAAGTGACTTCTACAGCCTTTAGGAAAGCCCATTCGTAGCTTCAAGGTTACGATGTTGTTTAATGTTGGTCACGCCTGGTAAGAGGTACTCGCCCTGATAAAATATTACTCGTTTGTAGGAACTTCGTTCAATGTCTCATGCAGGACGTCCACCAGCAGTAAACAAACACAAGGACTTGGGTAAACGGTTTTAATCAAACAAGGCGGGGAGAGCAGTAGCCCAAGTTGTGAGCCAGCACTACAAATATTTTATCATAAAATGTTTGGATAATGAGAAACAGTAACTAGCTATATCTAGGAAATCGAGTCGACAAAAAACTGCTGGCTCAAAATGTGGGCTTTTCCTACATATTTAATTCTTGCATAATCTACGGTGCTGTGCTGTATGTCCGGTTATCAGCTTATCGTGTGTCAAAAAGCGCAAAAAGCTCAAGTTACCTTATTCTCTTCAGCCAACTTGGAAGATACTTGCATCTATGCGAAACGAGGCGTCTAGATTATCCGGATCCTCAGAGTTCGTAACTTTATCCCCGCTTGGCACTCCCGCACTCAAGGATCGAGCTAGGGTATTGTGAGATTGCTGTTCGCGGTGATAGTGGCATAAAAAGCCAACCTGTGCCAAATGGGTGGTCCTCCATGCGTACATTTAAGCTGTCCGAAGAGGCGAGTGGAGCAGCCCCCACGAGTAACGCTTCCAGGGCGACGCTGAATAGTAAAGCTAATCTGGTGAACTGCATTGAAGTGTTGAAACTAAAGTGACCTGCAACATTCGCTGTTTTATATACCTCTCTATGCCGTGTGAAATCAGACTGATTGTACATTTTATTGCGCCATCAGCACCAGCACTGGGGCGCGAGTTGCAACGGACTGGTGCAATAGCTGTCAATAATAGATGCAACACTGGTAATTCTAGATCAATAATAATTTGGGTGCGTGAGTAACACGCCCAAAATGTACCCCGTATCATGTCACACTTAGTACAGTAGTTTATTATTGATCATATATTTACTAGTAATGGACGGGCCAGGACGGCTAATGTAGCCTTGTAGGTATAAACATGGGTGATTCACAATAACCCAGATATATCACTCAACGCTCACTCGTACGGTCGCCCATTTTAATCCTGTCTGATGTCCGATGAGACAGGATTCCGATCCTGATAAGACTCTCATTGTGCGACCCCACCATTTTCATGATTATTTTTATCCTCATCAGAAAAGATGATGACGTGAACCTGTTTCATATATAAATATAACCAGACCACCATTGATTTTGAGTCATTGAATGATAGCATTGTATGTAAGACGGGTCCGGAGCCTATTTCTAAATGGGACGATCTTACCCCATGGCCTTTTTTTTATCCACAATGCTAAACTTCCATCATATAGTATCGAATACATGTCAAATGTGCTAAAATTTCTTGTTCCCAGAAAATTCTTCTGTAGTGCTGTGCTATTTCATGACTGGGGAAACTAAATAAAAAATAACAATAGAACCAAATCTGAGTCACCGATTATGATTGTTAGGTGAACTTCCACTATTCCTAAACTCCATCCATCTATACCAGTTGTCCTCTAGCATATTATATACAGGCTCCCAATCCTGACATGTATGCGTAGACCCGATCCTGTCTTGGGTAAAATTTCTCAATGAAAAGTCTCCACGTTCCAGGGTAATGTCGGCCGAGCAAAGGATCCACTGTCGAATATAATTGAAACAGTGATGATGGTGCCCCACCGTACTACTGTTGAAAGGTTCCACTAATGCTGCACGTATCAACCGGATGCAATGCTGTTGGTGAAAATATGCAACTGCAAACATGCGGTATTGTGAACCTAGGCGGACATGGTTGTCTCCCACAGGTGCCGTCCATAGCCATTCGTCATAGGCCTCCAGATCCGTCAAAGAGTAATGGACACTTTCTTCAATAAGAACTTTGACAGGTTTTGTATGGACCGGAAGAAATGCGGGGTAATCATCTCCCAAGAATGCTAGAAGACTTTGATAGTAAGACACGGTGGGTAGCATTGATTGAATTCTAAAAAGGAATTAACTGACAATAGGATTGGAGAGGACGTTGGGTGTGATCCAAATGAAATTTTGGGGAAGATGTTCGGGAAGCATACCGTTTGGAGACATCTGCAGCAAGTTGGATGAGGTAGATATCTATATAAATAGATAAAAATGCAAAGACGGTAAGAATGAGGAAAACACTCGGCCAGTATCTGGCAGTCAAGATAGGCATTGGATGAGATGAGGTATATCAACAACCACCAGCAGCTGTCCAAGCTGATATTTCAATCAGCATTTATATTTAATTGTTAGTGAACCATCAACGATCATGGAAATATCAGTATTAATGTGGACCGGAAATACCATGTGGCCAGCTGAACCTAAGTATTTTTTGACTAACGGGCTTAAAACTGAACATTTGGCAAGCCACAGCACTAGAATCCGGTGACCGGCGACATCTGCGGTGCAAATGTCAGTCAAGGTCAACGTAATATAAGTACGCACTCTTCATTTTGTCGTTATGAATCGCCGTAGCAATGTCAGCCCTTTTTTTAACACTTGGAGAATGGCGCGGTCACCAAAACCAATCTCTCATTTCTTCTCATCATTCCTCGCAGAGATGAAATTCGGCACCACTGCCGTAGTGAAGACTACAATAGAACTTATAACTGTATATTCTTGATATCAACAATGTATACACCCAGATGAAAGCGATATTCTCCAAACCATGAGGACCACCCTGTTAGTCCATGTGCAACTTGCCGTTTTGTCTGGAAATCAAGTAGTTGAATTATCTCCATCGATAAGGCAAGCCATTTGGAGTCTACTAACATCTCTTTCAAGAGCATTCGTGGGTTTCGGGAATATTTTGGTGCCGGTGTACAAGAAGAATGATGATCAAGTGGGGAGTCACCGCAAGAGATGCCTGGTTTTTTTTGATTTTGCTCTTTAGGAGTCGGACGTACTTAGGCCCTATTTGGTAACCTGGGTTAGGTGGGGTTCGGTTATCAAAATCTTAACTTTAGGGGACCTACCCTGGTTTCGCAAACTGTCACGCTCTAGTCAGATCTTATCTTACATCCGATAACAGAATTAGGTTAACACGTAAATAGCTCCTCCCATTGCAACAATTACAGCGGAGACATTATGGCAGGTGAGGTTTTTTGGGCGGTCATCACAGGTGTGATAATAAATGATAAGAGACAATAAGCTGTTACGAGTCATCAATTTTGAACTTCAGAACTGTCACTAACTTGTGACTAACCTGTGACTAACTTGGCCGGACAGTTCGGACATTTGACCAAATTTCTCTAACCGAACTCCACCAACCCAACCAGGGTTACCGAATGGGGCCTGAGGAGTGTTTTTATGGGTTTGTGGCACCACAGTAACCATACGACTGCTCCCATCTGAATCTCTCTACAAAGTACAAATTATTACGACAATAGAGACGTTCTGCAAGCCAATAATTTTTCTCACAAAATGATCCAAAAACTCATCTGAATTTTGAAATTATTACTCTGCCTAACTATCATACTTTGTGCGCGCAAATTGGATGTGCTCATAGGCCTTGTAATTCTTTTCGATTTCATCATACACTGCTTCCCAATCTTTGCACTCATAAACTCCAGTCAAATCCACTGGACCCTTGTTGTTTGATGAAGAGCGAAAGGGTTCTAGAAATGTGTCGGCACGACATGTCACCATCTGCCTAATATAGTTCAAACAATGCCTTGTGGAGGATACTGTTTTCGCCCTGCCTGCATCATTGCTGACGAAGTACTCTCGTATGATGTCTAGGCAACGAAGTTGGTGGATCATTGAGACAGTGAACGGTTCCCCAGCCTTTCCAAGGTGAATGACTCCACCATTGGGAGGTATCAAGGAAGCCCATTCAGCAATACCCTCGGGAGAATCCAGGTGGTATCTATTGGAATTATCAAAGGCCCCCAGTACTCGTGGCTGCTCTATAGGCCACCTCTCTGGATGATCAGCACCCAGATAGCCTGCACATTAAGGAGCATTCACTTCAATTGCAGACTAATGGAAACGAACATTTTCACTTACTGTAATCAGTATGGGTATCCAATCTAGAGGCGAGGAATTTTAGACCAAGAAAATTTGTGAGTTTGAGTACGATCCCAACACCGATTATGAGGGTGGCAAGAGCTGAGGAGTTTGGGTTGCCTCGCAGAGAAAAAACCATAAGTTATGGGATTATGCACAAATTTCTAGTGAATGTCGCTTGTATTTGTAGCTATCATTGTGCCCATCTCCAATCTTAGCGGTTTTGATTCCTCGTTTAACACACCCTTCAATTGGAAGGTCGAGGCGTAACAAAAGACCCCGAGAAGTGCGAAATAATATTTATAATTCTGCTTTTCAATTGTAAAATGTAGGACAAAATGATGGGTTGGACAACCAACGGCTATTTACGGCACACAACGAATCAGAATACGGCAATAAATGTCACTGAGATACTGCGTAAAAAACCGCATTCCCGATCACACAGTTTGAAACTGATACATGGCCAAACCTGCCATTGACAACATCAGCCCTATGAATACACCGGCCAGATAAAGAATGGAAAGCATACCCCAAGCCGCATCCTCATTGGACCATATATCGATACCACATTGAGGGGTCTCTGCTGAACAAGATATTTCAAATGCATGGAGAGTTCCCCATTTGCATGGGAATGTGTACGAGTCCGAAGACCCAGACGATATTAGTGGGACTTCTTGTCCTGGGCGAGCTATGAAAGTTCCGATATCGTGCTTGCACCGTGGGCGGTGTGCCCATGTTAAGACCCGCGTATCAATAGGTTGGTCGATGTCTAAAGAACAAACGTCCAGCACCGTATTATTGTCGAAATGAAAGCCGTGCGGAACTGATGCAGATATTGGTGGTAGGCGCAAAAAGAGTGAACACTTCTCCATGCCAAAATCTATCGTACGAAATTGAACGAGAGTGTGCGTCTGGAGGTGGTTGATCAATTAATAGGCGAGATTACAGGATCGGTCAGACATACATTGGGGTTGACTATGAGATGTTTATCTGGAGGAGATAACGTCCCAAATTTTGGCTCGTAGATGTGATGCTTTGGATCATATAAATGGTCTGGGTGCAAGGAGCTGACCTGTACTGCAAGACGAGGCGTATTTACAATCGGCTTGTAACGTGTCGTACTATTTTTGAGACTATAGAGCTTTTCTAGGTTGACGTATGGGTTGCGATATTCGGATACTTCAAGGTCTTGGTAAGAAAGCGCAATATGAAGGTAATATCCAATGTACAGGCAGGCGCCAATGTCCACGGTGACCAGAAGTATGAGCAATGCGATCACAACAGCCATTGGACTCCGAGGTTTGCGCTCGACGACAACACTGCTTTCTAAACCAAGTTCAACATTAGGGTGCTAATGATACAAACCAACCGACGTAGGCGGCGAACCTAGGCTTGTTGTGCAACCGTCCGGAAGGAGTCGATCTTGCTCCTCATCTCCGTACATAGTCTCGAGCTGAAATTCTCCTGAAGAGTTAACCAGGTGCATGAGCCGTAGATTACAGGTAATAGTGATCTGGATGTTACTTGAATCTGCATTTCGGCATTTACAGGTTTTTCAACTTAAAATTCTGCAGCGGATTCAAAGAATAATATTTAAAAAATGATAAAAGGTAAACACAGCTTCATTCAATCATTTTAAGAAGGTTGTTGGGGTCCCAATTCGATGTAACAGGACAAGTGTATTGGTCCCATGATGATCGGTTACTTGGAAAAATGAACATCAGCGCACAATTGAAACTTTTCAAAGACCCCAATGATCGTAGCGCATGGACAAAGCTTAGTAAGAAAGATACTTATAGAAGCAGCTCACAATTACAGCTACAGTCAAAAGCCCTTCCCGCGAAAGACAGAAAACGGGTAGTTTTTCGGCATAGTTTTTCCAACATTACACCGTCAAGGCCAAATATCACCGCAAGGCCCCACACCTATATTTGTGTCAGGCTGAACGACGCATCGTAAAAGGGCCTTACATACTCAATTTCTCAGGGAAGTTCCCCAGCCCGACCGACGACCTGTCAACAAAAAGGTTATGGTCACATTTTCAGTTGTTAAAGGTACCAATTTCCTCGTTCATCGGTAAATTTTTTGTCGCTCCAGAACAGGAAAGCCCGATACACCATTGCTGAGGGTGATGGATTGTGATGGATCTGGAGGTTGCAGTCGCAACCAGCTCGCTATTCCGCATCCCTTCCCAAAGTTGTGTATTTTTGAGCATTTGAATTTTTGAGATAGATACGTCGTAACGTGATCATTCGTGGCCTAGTTTTGTTACCGAAAAATTTAAATATTTTTAGCATGCGCGCGCGCGGGGCTGTGTTGTTGGAGTTGAAACAGCAAAGGATTCGTGGCAAATGCTGATGAGCAGTCGCATGCGAAGAGGCATTGGATCGGCACCGGAATTATTTCATATGGTGGTGTGTTCCCACGCTTAGTTGGACTCACCACCTGATATTTTTATCTTATGGGAGATGTATCACTAGCACGACCCCATTGAGGAATAGCCTAGGAGCCCTTTAATCTGAAAATTTATTAAAGTTGCTTATTGTCATTAGCCTCCCCATTAAATAAAGTTTTGAATTCTTGAGTTTTCATTCGGGGATCATAAACCAGGTTTCTGGTGCCTATTTTTGCTTGTAGTAAAGAGAATGGTCACTATTTAACGGGGATAATGAGAACGGTCTGTTCGAACCCTTCCCATGAACCCATAGCGCCGAAGTACAGAAGGTGTTTGCAGATCCGATGGTCCCAGCCGAAACTTCGATGAGTGTAATGCAATGCCGAGTTTGCAAGGGAGAGTAGTGGATATAGAAGAAAAGAAAATTTATTAGTGTTGTGTCAGTGAGGAATCAGAGTTTTTGAGGCTCGGTTGAGTAACAAGTGCCTAGTGCCCGAGGAAGTTTAAAGACCTCAAACCGAAAGTTAGATGATTTGCACTATACAAAATCAACTAAAATCAAGTCTCATAGCTGAACACGATCAAGGGGTAATCACCCCAGGGCGACTTTAACTCCGATCGACCTCTAATCACGAAACCCTGGTTTGTATATACTGGAACCTAAGATTTTTTCAAGACATCAGATTCTGCTGCAAGAAGGTTTGCAAAGGAATGTACATTGGCCTCTTGAGTAACACTGAGAGCGAGCTGTTGGTGGTTTTTCCCAGCCTGCATAGGTATCAGTAATATCAGTAAGAGCAGCTGCAATCAATAAAAACGAACCTTTTCCTTCACCACATTGATAAGAGATGTTGCAACACCTTGGCGTTGGTTCTCTGTACGGACCATAATCTGGTGTAGCCACCAGGAATCCCGCCTTCCCTGATAGCATACATGTGTGAGCAGAGGTACGGCTTAGAATTCAAATGCCGCACAGTGGGTCCCAGACAACCGTTAACAAAATCCGGGAAGTATTTTAGATACTGAAAAAGACGTAAGGATGCGAGGGGAGCTTGTCGCAAAAGAGTGAACAAAAACCGTATCCTTGAAGAAAGCCTTTCCGGCATCCGAAAGACGATGCGAGAAGTCATCAAATCCAAGTTTACGTTGGGCTTCACTACCAGGGGATGAGAATGAGCTTGCTAAAACTTTAAGGTGACGAGCCTTTCTAATAACTCATGCCCCGTTGGCATCCATATCGCATATCCAACCAGTGCGCCACTCCCCGGCTCAGTGGCAGTGTAGAACTCGCCTTCAAGTGCGCACGCACGAATCAACGAAATGGCCATAGGTCGGATAAGAGATGGGTCGCCACCGCAGAGACTAATCCCCGCCAATTCTTCAGATTGTCAATGTAAGGATTATGATCCAGAGGTTGTAGATAATAGACTACCATCTTTCATCAAATCGTAGAACAAGTCAGCAGCTTTGTCAATGATTTTATCTATGTTAATCATGAACTTTGTTTGAACAGATTTCAAACGTCGGAGGGTTACCGTTGACATCCTCAATGCGCTGGATACTCGTAAAGACCATCTGGGGGGTTTTCGGTGTCGGGTTAGACGATAGAAAAAACTGAAGTTGACTTATGTGATTGACAGTTATTTAAGCTGGACAGGACGAAAATACCTTAAATTCATGTAATGTCCATTGAGGTCGGACTTATTAGTATTGACGATGTGTGAACAGATATGGAATTTCGATAGAAACTCTCAAATAACCCCGATCCACCCATCAGCATCGGGACTGTGTTGAAAAGCTTTGGCCCGTACTCGCCTGGTAGACGCATTTCAACTTTTACTACGTCTTCTTCGAATGATCTTGATGCCGAACGATTCCTGAAAAGAAGTCTGATGCAGGCCGTGGTGCTCGTGTTACCTTGGACTTGCACATTGTCGATCGCAGTGAATCGATCAGTTACGACTGTTCAACGCGACTATTGATCATTGTTTCAGATGATAGTGTGTGTATGAATGGTTTATAATAATGGTCATGTTGTTGAGGACTATTGATCGCGATGAAGGCCTGATGTTGAAATAACTTTGTGATGGTGATGGAACGACCGGCACAGTCGGATGTTCAAATCGTCTGCACAATTGATCACGAACTGTCACACAAATTGGGTATCTGTTTCTCATGGCATTCTGCCACATTTGATGACCGTACCGGCGAGTAAGTACACTTTGTCCGTTGATAACAACACTCACAGATCTGTGGTCAGTCAAGGGGATCGCATGGGCCACACCCTACAGCGGCGAACTTTTTCAATGCCGTTTGTCAGTTGACCAAGTCAGCTATAGAGCGCCCGGACCACTTGAATCTCTTCAGATAAATTTTATGGATCTGACTTCAGGCCAAAATCTAGTTCAAAATGGGGGTGACCTAACATCAAACTCAGCTCATTGAGACTGAGATATATAAAGTACCAAATCCCATGTTTGTTCTCCGCTGTCATTAATGTCGACTTTCGAACACGCATACTACATTGGCAACGGGCTCAGCCTCATATTGTATGGCCTGGACATTGCTTTATACTACTCGACGATGCGGAACCTCTTCTTAACTAGGAATTCGTCGTCCCGGAGATATTCAGCTACCATCCTGAGCACAGCGAGTCTCTTCATGCTCACCATAGATGTGTCCACGAATGCTATTTACGGTGAACAAGCATGGATCACCTTCCGGGACAGCACGCCAGGAGGTCCGCCGGTGTGGATTATCGAGAATTTCTCAGTATGGTATCAGGTGTTATCCACTACCTCTGTTGCGGGTCTTATCTTCATGAGTGACGGTTTCCTTGTTCGTTTTAGTTCATATTGTGTCACTGCCTGTATTTAACGACCTCTGACTAGATATATCGCTTCTACGTAATCTGGGGGTCACGTTGGGTGCCCATCATGTTCCCTGGCGTTATGTATCTTGCGGGCCTAGGTAAGTTGTTGGATCAGCTTTCACTCTACTATTCTAAAACCGCCGCCTTCTAGCACTCGCTATCCTTGAAATATACACAACTGCTCTTCCAGGATCGCTATTCTTTTCAGGCAGAGCAATCAATTTTGGACTCCCGTATTACACAATCTCTATTGCGCTTAATGTCATCCTGACCGTTGGTATTGTGGTCCGTGTGTCGCGCTTAGCACGCCGCATGCGCCCTTCGTTAGACCAAGAGGGCCTGCAAATTTACACTGGGGTAACATCTATGCTCATCGAGAGTGCCGCACTATACTCTCTCTTTGGGATAGTTGTAGTTATTCCATACGGTCTTAACGTTCCAACCGCTGTTGCATTTGCACAGGTCTGGACTAAGCTCGCTGTAAGTGTTTTGTCATTGTGTCCCTTGTATCTCTTGTCTTTGGTCATTAATCATTCTTGCCTAGGCCATTGCTCCACAACTTATCTTGATGAGGATATCTTCTGGCAAAGGATGGTCAAAGGAGGTTGTTGATCGTGTAGAAAGTGATTTGGTGTTCAAGAGTCCCTCCGATCCTATAACCAGTACCACTGAATATTCGGTCGCTGGGAACACGGAACAAACGCTTACTTCGAAGTCAAGTAAGAAGTGGGGGGATTCACGAGAAGTAGTTTAGATCAAAATAATAAGTGTTTAATAATTGGCAAATCAACAAGTGTTTGACTGGGAATGATAAGCTTTTACATTGATTTGCGTTGTTAGCTAAATAATGTATGCAGCGGCCTGATATCAGCAGGGAAGCAAGCTGTGTTCCGAGCAGGCCGAATAACAGAATCAAACGATCAGTGATTGGCACTCAACATTTGTTTGTTACAATATACCAGTCGGAGACCATGCTTTTCGGCTGGTGATCAACTTTCTCCTAGCAATAACCTAACTAAAGCCTCACGGGCTCAGAGCGAGGTCGAGAAGGCATTAACTGGGGCCAAGGTGTTCGGGTTCTTATTATTTTGTGTCAAAGTGCTCTACAATTTTGTATTAAGAAGAAACATAGTGTACTTAAAAATATATCAAACATATCAATGTTAGACTAGAGCAAGGCACCTTTATTTTCCCGGATTTTCGCGATCTCTTCTCTAGAAAGCTTGGCATCATTGCACAGGGAGCGAAATATGGAACCTTCGATGTCGAAGAGATTAAAAACCGTGTCAAACTCTACCACCTCTCCAGCGTCCATTACCATGACCCGGTCATAATAAGCTATATATTTACTTGGTCAGATAATTGTAGGTGATAAGTATCGTGAATCCGAACCTATGGTTTTCAGTCGATGCGCAATGCATAATAAAGTTGATGAGCTAAATTCGGTCTGGATAGTGTGCTGAATCTTGGAGTCCGTTTCAAAGTCGACACTGCTCGTGGCCTCATCCTATATTTTTTGATTTATTTATTTTAAATCCAGCATTATATCCCTACTTACGAGAACTATAATGCGGCTTTCCTTTACGAGGGCGCGTGCAAGTGCAAGGAGTTGTTTTTCACCCACGCTGAAATTTGTGCCTAAGTTTGGGATGAGTTCGGCAATCCTTTGGACCTCGGATTTGTTTCGACACTCACCTTCCTCACCAACCACCGAGTCGAGGCTGAATTTGGCCTCCGTGGCAGCATTTAAGGTGCCGCCTTTGGGTAGTAGCCACGCCCGTTGCATAACGGAAATTAACTCTGCATCCGTGCGCAATCGCTGAGGGTCGCTAATTTAGCAGTTAGCTTCTCTTCGTGCCGATAGGATAGGATTATAGTACAGGTTCTCTCTTAAAGTCCCTGAAAACATTGCGCTGTCTTGTGGAACCAAGGCCAACCGATTTCGCAATACATCAAGTTCAATACTACTGATGTCAACTCCGTCAACCTCAATTAGACCACCTTGGAGTTCGACGATACTGATCAAAGTTAGCCTAAGACAAAGTACCCATTCTACAACATACCGAAAAAGGGCTTGAAGGATGGAACTCTTGCCTAGAAAACTTGAATAAAAAACATACAATATCAGTGAAAGTTCATTGTATTTACCTGCTCCTGTACGGCCAACAATGCCAACCTTGAGAATTGGTCAATAATTATCTCTAAAATGAGTGATAGCGTTATACCTTCTCTCCAGGTTTAATCTGAAAATTGACGCCTTTGAGAACGAGTGGTAGGCCCTCTCTATACGCCATCTGGACCTCCTTGAAAACAACACCCCCATTGCTTGGCCATGACAAAGGCGGCCGAATGGAATCTGGAGCGCGGCCTTCGGACGGAAGCTCTGAGTAATGGACTACACGTTCAACGGCATTCATGTTCTGTTCATTCTGCGCAAATTGAGCCACTGTGTCAGCTAGATTATCGGGTATATAATAAGCAGTCTGCGAATTTGATTGAACTGGAGCCCTACAGAATGCTTGAGTAACTGTGTAGATATAAATGTGAGATCCTGAGAGATTTAAACATTAAAAGAATCCACTCACGATTGAGCGTAAAGGTCAATACGACGCCGACTTTAGAAGGATCCACAACGTAGCGGAAATCAACGGCAAACAGTGCGATACCAAATATGAGGAAACTGCCCATCAAGTCTAGCCTTACAGACAGCCACCGTTGTATCGAAATTGTCATATAGTATGCTTTATTAGCCCGGTCAAGGCCCGTTTCAACGGATTCTATAGCAGTATTCTAGATAGGACAATTTGTTAAGGAAGCATAAAGTTTCAGAGACAGACAGACCTGTCCTTGGAAAGCTCGAATAGTGGACAAACCAGTCAGAGTTTCTGTATATGAAATTAATATGACTGGAAGGGATGTCTCATTGAACTCACCTGAGTAGGAACCGTATAAGACAGATCGTATGACAGACTCGAGACGTTTTGTTTCCACAGAGGTACGACAATAGTAGGTAGATATTAGTGAATAGAACAATAACATAGGGATAAATATGGTGCCGAGTAAAGGGAATGTGTAAAATACGAGGGTCATAGTACCAAGAACTGAAGTCAGTGTTGACATGAACTGTGGGGGTAATAAGAGAAGGGGATGAGTACTAAAGTGTAAATGAGGTCAACATATATACCTTCCACAGTGTTGTTGAGAATTCTATGTCAAGTGTATCCTGATCCTTAGAAAGTCTAGATATGATACGTCCTGTGATGTTCTGGGTTAGGTTTATTCAAGGCTATAGAAGGAAATGCATACCCATCGGGGTTGTGTCAAAAAAAGAGGTGGGTGATCGTAAAACGCCAACTAATGCAGCATTAAAAAGATTTATGCCTGCGACTAAACCCATCGCTCTACATCGGATGAGTGATTGGGGGTTGTACCAAATTCGAGGGCTTACGAAAACGAGAAGCTGAGCATGAAGGATAACACCGCTTGAGTGATGCCTGTCTATGTAAATAAGTAAAAGTTCTGGGCGCATAAATAGCTGACTTGCCAAGACCAGCGTACACTTCTATGTAATTTTGCTGATTAAATGAAGGAATAGCCTTCGAAGCCCACATCCCAAGGAATAGAGTGTTCCCAACTGTAACACGTATCTTTAGCGTGGTATCTGAGATGCAGACGTAGTACTTACCTTCGGCTGTTTGTGTGAGTAGTAGCAAAGTAATAATGAATGGGCCTAGCATGAGACCTCCGGCGAATCGGAGATATGTGAGATAAAGCATCCATGGGACTGAGCCAGTTTTACGCTCTTCGGCTTGCATGAGGGCTGTATCGGCAAATTTCTCCTGATCTTTGCTATCCAATGAGGGTACATTTAAGGCTTTTTCGAGCTCTGGTGGATTTTTTAATATCATACTTCTTTCGCCCGACTCAGTGCCCCTGTGTTCGTCCATCATCTGTGAAAACATGGCACTCTTGGCTAAAAGAGTCTGAGGCGGCTTTGAAAGTGCATAAAGGGAATAGCTGAATATTTCATACCTCGTAGGTTCCTTCCTCAATGATAGCACCCCCGTCCATGATATAGATATAATCAGTTTTGTCCAAAACATAGAGCGCGTGAGTAACGAGCACACGTGTCCGCTGCGACAGGGGTCCGTTCAGGATGCAATCTTCCAATATTGACTTTCCGACGTAAGGGTCAATCGCTGAGAGGGGGTCGTCAAGTAGTACGATATCCGATTTTGAATAAGCGGCGCGCGCTAAAGAGACGCGAGCCTGATAAAATTGTCAGCCTGTATGGATTTCTCATCAAATCAAAATCGTACCCGCTGGCCACCTATAAAAAGGAAACTTTGTGAGTACTATTCCCCATAGTGACATATTCATACTTACCACTAAGATTGATACCCTTTTCCCCAATTGCCGTGTTCTCCCCGTTAGTAAGGCTCTGGATATCACGTTCCAAGTTACATGCGTGAATGACTTCGCAGAATCTAACAAAAAATCAGGTCATGGTGACTATTTCAAAGAAACGGAGGTAACCTCTTGTCGTCATCTCCTTGTCCGAACACGATATTTTCTCGGAAAGTAGCATTTTGTATCCAAGGAACTTGGGGCACGTATGCGATAGGACCACCAAATACGACCTGGTAGCGTAAAAAAAACTAGGAAGATGAAGTTAAAAAGCTCACTTACCTCACCTTCCACCCGACGCATCTCCCCAATTAATGACTGGAGTAGCGAGCTCTGAAGGAATTGTGAGTTAATGAATGATTAAGTAGGTTTTTTAATGTTACCTTCCCTGAACCTACTCGCCCAATGACGGCAACAAATGCGCCCTTTTTTATAGTTAACCTGAGGTCCTTTAGCTGGAAAGGCGCATTCTCGTCAGAGGAAACGACGGTGAGCGTTTTTTCTTGATCAACCTCTGTATCACTATTGGTAATAGGCAGAGTCTCGTCAAAACGTGGTTGGTGGCCTTTTAAAGGCCTCGGTTGTTCAGGCTCAGGCTCTGTCGCCTCCCAGGTGAAAGAGCCATTAACTTGAACAGCATTATTATCTGGCATTTCGCAGCTGATGGTATACGGGTCCTGAATTTCTTCTGCCGTCAAAAAATCGGAGATGCGCTTTAAGCCTACAAGAGTTTCAGAAAGGCTCGACAGGGCCGTTGGTAATGTTTTCAGGGGTGTGCGAATATTCTGGGAAAACACATCGATCATCAGGTCCTGTTATGAGATAGTAGAGGTGGGGCCTACATTGAAGATTTGGAGGCAGCTAAAAATTATCGCAACATTGAGATCGTGGCCACTTAGTGCATAGGCGATCTGATATTTAACTTGAGTAATACGGTCAATTTAAAGTGGCAAGAGCTTACAAAAGACAGAGCAGAGGCGAGTATGGGAATCAAAGTAACAACTCCAATCAGTACAGCGCGCGCAATCCTATCACATCATCATTATGTTTATCTTAAACTACGAGATTGGTCTCACGCTGATTTTCGGATAGTGGAAACTTCTCTTGTCCTAAGCGTACTTATTTTATTCAGATAGAATGTTTCCCACGCGTAAAATTTCAAAAATCGGATGCCTTGAAGAACCTAAGCAAATGAATGAGATGGGCTTGTAAGATATATTGAACGGATGAACCTCGGTCATGAGTCTGACTCTTGTATCTGTGATTCTTACACCCTGTTTCCGCTGATTTCTCATAATCCTGACAAGTGATAACTCAATGGGAATTCCCAAAACAATAACCTAAAAATGACTGTGTTCAGTTTGGCCTAGAGCAGGCGAGAGATAACACATACACCCAGTCCAATGAAACCTGAATAGCCAAGCTGTGGGAGACAAGTAAAACACCAATAAAGCAGTATACATAACAGCCAGACTCACATTTACAACCAGAAGAATAACAGCAATGATTATCTGTACATGTCCTTGTAAGTCAGGCTCCACTAGTACTAGAAAAAAAGTGAGGCACCTGCAGAGGAGCCGCCCACAAACTTTTTTTTAAAAAATTAGGGAATTTTAGTTCCGCGGTATGTGTTGTGATTAAAGCCAATACTGACTTGTGTCCATATGTAGCAAATCGATCCAGACGTGAGGCATCTGTCGAGATCATCGTCGTAATTTTGCCAGTGGGGTGAATTAGCCGGGCCCGCCCAGAAATGCGGAGGGATTTGCGAAAAATAATCCCAATGACCTATGTAAATAGTAAGGTGATGTGTAAGTAAAATACTGAGTGGGCGAACCCCTGTTCGCATAGACAGTCCCATAGTCATGCCCCCTAAATATTAGGCAACATCAGCACTTCTGAAAGTCGACAAACGATGGACTTACTATGAATATGATGGTTGGCAAACTACTTCACGCGTCAGATGTGTTCATCTTTGTATATATAAAAATGTACCAGGCTCGAAATTCCTACGCGAATACATTATGATCAAAGAACGACGTCGTGGCGTAAAAGCTTACCTTGCAGCGCAAATAGGCCAATAGCGAGTCCAATGCCATATGCGACCACACGAGGTTCAACATTATTGGGAGAAGATCTTTGGGCATCGGAGAGGACATGATAGGAAAAACATTGGGTAAGCCATGTTAAAAAAGCCTTGTTTAACAGAGGTGACATGGCTTTCAGGACGTCTATTATCTCTTTTTAGTAATTACAATGGTTCGTAAATATATGAATACACACCAGAACCAAATTTGAAGAACACAGAGGTCCACAGTTCGACTAGAAAGGTGCGGTAAAGGGCGGCAGGGAGTGGTGACCTAGAGGTGGGAACAGGCGCGCAAGCTTTTGATGAACTGAAGTTTCCAAAAGCCTTCACCAAGCTTCCCATGGACTTCGTCGCAGTCGCTGCCGTTGAAGTTACGGACGATGTAGATGCCAGGTCAGACTTGGAGAGTTTACTTTGCAGATATTGTGGTAGGTCTGTAGGTGCACATCGCATGTAAAAGTTATGCTCCAATGCATCTGTCGTTGCCGATGCCTGTCGGTCGCGTGGAAGCTCCCATAGATCTATCATAGTAAGATTACTAGGAAGAAGTGAGAGATGAAGTTGCGTACCATTCTCCTGTAAAGGCCGAGAATACCCAACATCAAGAAAGGGCCCTAGCCAAAGGAACACAGCTCTTGAGAACCAGCTACACCATGTTTCTACGTCAATTGAGTTTGAGTTGATGTTGATATAACTAGACATACGAAGTCGTTCTCTCTGGTAAGATTTTACCTGCCCCGAAGGAAGGTGGTGCTGGGTTGGATTTTATCAAGTTGGCAAGCCACATTAAAGAGATATATGTTATTCAAAAAAGGAGTGGCAGTTGTTCAGTCTTGGTCAAGGTGGCACCGTTTCTCTCAGTCCGCCAACGGTGGTGGGGAATTGAAAAAGGAGAGTTTGTTCCGTCCTCCTCCCAACGAGCCGAATATTGACAAACCATGAGCGGCGACGAATAGCTGGGCCATGGTGGAAGCGAGATGATCGAGGTTAGCGTCGCATGAAAAAATCTTGGTCCATACCGAATCGAAGAGTACACTCGATCCATTTACAAACCGATTCCCCACTCCGAATCGAAGAAGTCTATACTCGATCCCTCTAATCCATCAAGAACCCAACCAAAGAGACAAGTCGTCAAAATCAGGCAACATGACTTATATGTGTCAATCACTGATTTATCCATTATTGTGATATTAGATAATAGACATGGGGAGCGTGTGAATATATTTCTCTATAAGACTACGAGGCCATTGTGTCGGCTCGGTTGGCGGTAGATCACAATTTCATCGAAAAACGTACCCAAGCAAATCACAAATGGGTACTCTATACTGAGCAGTGAGTGATGCTCAGAACGATGAACACCCATGGCCATCGGATGTCCTAAATCTGGTTTTAAACCTCAGATGCAGCTCAGATGACTCACGGAGAGCCGGCTAACGTAATTTTAAGGATTTCTCCGCTGGGGCATTAGCGGCTCAGGGTCATGTAAAAAAAACGCAGAACACCAAAAGGACTTACGGATTACATACCAGTTAAACTTACTAGCTCAAAGGTCTTTGACTGTAGCAGAATTGAACAATTTCCTGTATATGCTATATTCTATCTAATAATTAACCTGTCTAAGCCAAGTGGTATAACCCGTAATAAAATCTATATCTAACCCCACTTATTCAAGTGTCTTCCCGGTTGTATCATTATGTTCTGCCCGTATCCTTAAAATATCGGATCTTTGGAGGTTTGCTTCGTTGCAGAGAGATCTAAAGATGGACGTTTCGTTATCATAAAGATTTAGGACTGTGTCAAATTCTGCAATTTCGCCTGCGTCCATTACGAGGACGCGATCATAATAAGCTATGTTCTGAGTCAGACTTTTTAAGAGTGGGCTTTTAAACAACGTACCTATGGTATTCAGTCTGTGTGCGATACATAATAAAGTCGATGAAGCAAATTCAGTTTGAATAGTTCGTTGAAGCTTGGCGTCTGTTTCGACATCCACACTACTCGTGGCCTCGTCCTGAGCGATAATGTATTAGTTTGAACATTTTATTGCGGTCTATATAACTTACTAAGATTATGATCCGACTGTTCTTGACGAGGGCGCGGCAGAGAGCAAGAAGTTGTTTTTCTCCAGCACTGAAGTTCGCACCTGCCAGGATTTGTTAAGCTACGATAACGACTGAGTCATGGGGTAACCAACCTTCATCTCCAACCGTTGAATTGAGACTAAACTTAGCCTCAGCAATTGGGTCCGAGGTACCATCTTTAGGGAGAAGCCATGCCCTTTGAAGGACAGAAATCAGCTCGGCATCCGTCCGAAGGCCTTGGGGATCACTAATGGATGTTATTTAGCATTGGACGAATGAAAATGACCTGCTTATACGTACAGATTCTCGCGCAGGGTGCCAAGAAAGAGAGTACTGTCTTGAGGGACCAAAGCCAAGCTACCCCTGAGGACTTCGAGCCCCATACGACTGATGTCATGGCCATCAATTTCAATTTTGCCGCTGTGAAGTTCGACGATGCTGAGGGAAAACGAAATAAGCATGATATACGCAGAAAAATAATGTAAAATATCCTCACCGGAATAGGGCCTGTAACAGAGAGCTTTTGCCTATGATTTACCATGAGCTTTATTCGTGATACAAAAAAACGTCAAGAATTTACCTGCACCAGTTCGTCCAACGATACCAACCTATGGAAATCGACATTAGAGCACACACTTTTATAAAAGATCAGATATTTATTTACTTTTTCTCCAGGTTTGACTTGGAAACTGATATTCTTCAGCACAAGCGGCAAGCCCTCCCTATAGGCCATCTCGACATTGTTAAAAGACACATGGCCTTTCTCGGGCCACGAAGGGGGAGGATCGTCAGGTGTTGATGTTGCACTTTCAGAGGGAAGTTCGGAGTAATGTAGAACTCGTTCAACGGCATTCATATTCTGCTCGTTGTGCGCAAATTGTGTGATCATTTCGGCTGAATTTAAAGTCAGGGTTATTGTTGATCAATATTTCAAGAATGCTCACAAAACACCTGAGTGACTAAAAATATATACGTAAGTGAAAGTCCCAAATGTTGAAGGATCAGACTTACTGCTTAGAGTGTATGAGAGCACTACACCGATCTTCGATGGGTTGACCGTATTACGGAAACCAGCGGCAAATAGTCCAATGCCAAAAATTAAGATGTTCCCGAAAAGGTCTAGCCGTACGGCCAACCAACGTTGAATCGAAATCGTCATGTAATATGCTCGATTCTCGAGATCGAGACCTTGTTCGGCACTGATAACAGACTTTTCCTAGAATACCGTAAGTGGTGCTCACGAATATGTTAGGTTCTTCGCTGACCTGTGCCCGGTAGGCCCGAATGGTCGAAAGGCCGGTTAAGGTTTCTACTTCAAAGTGAACAATGTGGCAGCCTAAATTAGATGTTGGGCTTACCAGAATACGAGGCATAAAGTGTGGATCTCATCAATGAGTCCAAACGTTTGGTCTCTACCGATGACCTCCTGTAATACAAGGCCACCAAGTAGTAAAGCACGGCCATGGGCGCAAAGATGATGCCAAGCAGTGGGAAGGTATAAAAGACGAGAGCGACTGTTCCGAGAACGGAGCTAAATGTCGACAAAAACTAAGAATCGAAAGATTAAAAAAGTATAAAGGGTATTTGGGATGCCACAATATACCTGCCACTGTGTCATTGCAAGCTCAGTATCTAGGGTATCTTGATCCTTGGAAAGACGGGATAAAATCCGCCCTACGATACGTTAGTTTTCACGAATTTATTTAATGGTACGGCACGACATACCCATAGGAGTGGTATCGAAAAAAGAAGTCGGAGAGCGCAAAACACCAGATAACGCAGCCTTGAAAAGGTTGAAGCTTGCAATAAGACTCGCCAAGCTGTAAAAAATATTAGATCGAGCTGAATCCAAGGAGGGCCGAAGTACTCACGCGAAGGCAAACGACAGAGTAAAAGAAAAGATCGCTTGCGCAACCCCTGCACAACATCTCAACAACAAGAATCAATAGAGCCTCTAAAACTTGGAACGTACCAAGCGCTGCGTATACCGCCATGTATTCCCCTTGGCGGAATCCACTGATGCTACGTTGTGTCCAAAACCCAAGGAATAAATTATTCCCAACTAAAAATTCATCAGCACTAAAGCCTTGATTGGACAGGGGCAATACATACCTTGAGCTCCTTGTGTCAGAGTCAACAGTAAGATGATGATGGGTGCCCACACAACGCCACCGGCAAAGCGCAGATAGTTGGCGTATACAGCCCAAGTAACAGACCCTGTGTTGCGTTCCTCAGCTTGCATGAGGGTAGCACCGGCTTTCTTCGGGTCGACCTCGACCGAATCGTCATCATCAGCACCCTTCGCCTTCACTTTCTTACGTTCTTCTTGCTCTTCTTGCTCAAGATTCCCGTATTCGTCCATGAGGCGTGCAAACACCGTGCTGTCTTTCATTAATGCCTAGCAATGCAAATGGTCGTCAGTACCGTAACGGGAGAATGACCCGAGAAATAGAAGGTATAACTACGAACATCGTATGTTCCTTCTTCAGTGATTACTCCGTTTTCCATCACATATATGTAGTCGGCTTTATCAAGGACATGAAGCGCGTGAGTAACGAGAACACGTGTTCGATCAGCAAGGGGCCCGTTGAGAAGGCATTGATCCAGGATTGCCTTGCCCACATACGCGTCAACAGCCGACAAGGGATCATCAAGAAGAATAACGTCAGATTTTGAGTATGCTGCGCGTGCCAGAGAGACTCGAGCCTGAAAAATGGATGATGAGACCCAACACGCTACTTCTACGGTCGACAGTACAAACCTTTTGGCCACCTATACGGGTAAGTCCATGAGTCCATGCGAACTTCCAGGAAAAATAAATATTCCTACCACTAAGATTGATACCCTTCTCTCCAATCTCTGTTTGTTCGCCATGTGGGAGCATTTCCAGATCGTGCTCCAAACTACACGCTTTAATAATTTCTCGAAACCTAAGGAAGAGTAGATGTTAAAGTTGGCGGAGGTATTAGATAGCAAGGCATACCTTTGTTCATCATCCTCCTGACCAAACAGAACATTATCCCGGAGCGTCGCATTACGGATCCAGGGTGTTTGTGGTACATAGGCCACGCTTCCTCCAAACACAACCTAAACAAATCATTAGCGCTTTATATTATTACGCGATACGTTAATCTTACCTCTCCTCTCACCCGGCGCATTTCACCAATCAATGCCTGGAGCAACGAACTCTGTAACCAAGTTAATCTCCAATATCAACAATCAAGAAGTAAGATAATATTTACCTTACCGGAGCCAACCCGCCCAACAATAGCAACAAAAGACCCTTTCACAACGTTCAACTTGAGATTATTCAATTCGAACGGCTTTTCCTCTTCTTTCTCTTTCTCTTTCTCTTCTCCGCTGCTATCTGCGACATCCCCAACTGTCATCGGTAACACCGGGGCCTCTACTGCTTTCTTCTCGACCTTTGATTTCTGCTTCGCTGCTTTACTTACTCCCTTCCCATTCCCCGAGAACTTCGGTTCTTCAAGCTTCCCTGCGGTCTCCCAGGCAAAGTCACCATCTACTCTGATGGCAGTCTTGTGCTCGTACTCGATTGCGTACGGTTCAGCGAGTTCCTCAGAGGTGAGAAACTTTGAGATACGTCCAAGTGCGACAAGGGCGTCTGAGAGACTGGAGAGAACAAAGGGGAAGAATATCAAGGGCGCACGGATGATCTTGTGGGACATTAGTTCCCGCAAGAAAAAGTGTGAGTATGGACGTACGTTAAAAAGTTGGAGAGATGAGAATATGATAGCGACATTGAGGTCATGCCCGCTCAGCGCGTACGTGATCTAGACAGAGTGTAGGTGCATATACAACAGATAAAAAGAATTGACGCACAAAAGATAAGATTGACGCTAAAATCGGAATAAACGTGACCAGTGCAATTAACGCCGATCGGGCGATCCTAAAACCAAAGTCAACTCTCAGAACTTCACATATAGCTCCAAGTACTTACGCAGACTTTCGGATAGTGGCAATTTCCCTTTTCCTCAATTTTCCAATTTGATCAACATAAAATGATTCCCATGCATAGAATTTGATGAGTCGTATGCCTTGGAGAACCTGCAAGACAAATTAAATATGTAAAAATGTTTTTTATCTATGAAACAAACCTCTGTAGTGAGTCGGACCCTTGTGTCGGTAATCTTCACTCCCTTTTTCCGTTGTGCGAACATAATTTTCACGAGGACAAATTGAATGGGGAATCCTAGAATAAGAACCTGAAGAGAAGGAATTGTGAGTTCGTAAGTCCTGAATGAGAAAAATTAAGGTCAAAAACTTACACCAAGGCCCACTAGAGCAGAATAGCCAAGCTACTAAAGCGTCAGCTCAAGCCCCATCTCTACTAAAAATAAACTCACATTTCCAAGTAGGAGCCCAACGCCAATGGCGATCTGGAGAATGGATAGATATCGTGAGGTCATGGCACGTCCTTGCCTGCTAAATTAAGACCCTTACCTGGATCGGTGAAACCCACAGGCTACAAAACGTCGTTAGTTCGGTGATTGTGCGGAGATTGCCGACACAAGACGTACTTATGTGCGAAGGCCGCAAACAAGTCTAGTCTTGTCGAATCAGTTGAAATCATCGTTGTGATTTGGCCGACGCTGTGATCCAGCCTCGCACGTCCAGAGGCTCGCAATGACTTTCGGAAGACATTTCCAATAATCTGTCGCTTGCTAAGAACCAATAAATGCCGTTAATATGAAGCTGAACATACCCCTGCTCGTACGAGAAGGCCCGTGGTCATACTCGCTATTTGTTATATTAATGAATGTAGAATCTTCGAATGCAACTAGGACAGGCTTTACCTTGCTGATAGTGATTCGTCATCTGTATATCATGTTAGATAAGATCTTCCTATTTGAATCGTCGTTACATACCAAACTGGCGACCTCTGATGAGTACGTTAATAAAAGTTTGTGAAACGTGGTGAAGGCACGTACCTTGCATTGCAAACAGCCCGATTGCAAGACCGATCCCATACCCAATGCCTTGGGGCTCAGCTACTCCACTAACAACTCTTGCTTCTGGCGAAAGTTGGTGATATATATAAGAATTTGTGAGCCATGTTAGTAGAACCTTGGTTAACAATGGGGTAGTAGTTTTCAGTGTATCTAAGCCCATGTCAACAGCCTAATTCTGCCTAGAATAACTTCAATCAAAAACGAACCGGCACATAATTTGAGGATCCCTGCAAGCCAGATACGGACAATGAACGTTCTGTGTATTGCCAAGAACAAAGAACCATCATATTTTGGTTTTGCCTTCTTTTTCTTCGAAAATGAAAACCAGGATTTTGAGGGCTGTGGTTGAGGCTTTTCCGATATCGGTTCATCGCCACCGTCCTTCGTAGATGAAGGCGAGAATTGTTCTCCCGAATCCTCCGAAGTACGCAGACTCCGAGGTCTGGTATGTGGCTCACATCGAGCGTAGAAATTTGATTCCACCTCGTCAGTAATTGACGTTGTCAGTTTTTCTGGGGGTAATTCCCATAAGTCTAAATATTGATTAGCTAGGTCCCCAAATGATGGCTATTCCAGGCGTACCTTCTTTCTCCAATGGCCGCGAGAACCCAACATCGAGAAATGGCACTAGCCATTGAAAAACGAGTTTTGATGGCCATCTGTTGTACCTCATTAACACATTATTATATATATAGTTCAAACAACTGACGGCGCAGTGTCTTCGGGCAGCACTTTACCAGTGGCAAAGGCAGGAGGTGCAGGTGTCGGTCTAAATGGATTGCTGAACCTCATCGAGGAGGCGTGTGGTATGGGATGTTGAAAGAGTTGCGAGTACGAGTCAGTACAGGGGGTTCATGCTCCGGTGCCGTTTGTGACTGCGAATATTTCTATTCTTAACCTCATGTTGTTTTTCCATAAGATACATCTCCAAACGGATGACGACGCGACACGGCAAATCGTGACGCGGCTATGGAACTCCCCGTAAGCCAATGATCGCTCAGCAATTTGAGGACCCGCACAACATTTTGGCTGACTCATGCTGAATATCAATTACGGCCGCCGCGGAATTAAATTCATAAAAATTGGCTTGAAATCAGGAACCACTATCAGAGTCAGCTAATGATGTATACGCGTCTAGGCGCCGTACTTAACATACAAACTCACACCATACCTAAAAATACTCGAACTCCTAACACACCTCCTGGATCCGCAGTGATGAGTTTCGATCATATGTAGGGCAACCGGGACCGCAGGTCGAAACGACAGGTAAGGTGGAATTACATATAACCATCTCCGAAAATATGATGAATCTAGGCGACAGCGTTAGTTAAAGAAGGACCCCTTGACGACGAGAAGACTTACGAGAGCTCGTTACCCAGACTATATTGGAGCTATAGCCGTACCACGGCTCAAATCAAGACTCCCTATCATCTTCAAAAGTTCTGGTACCACCGTTGGATGAGAACATTCCCGCCGCACATCGTTGAGTATCTGCTCAACCTCCTCGCGTTTCTTCCGTTCTTGGGACAGTTCCAACGACGCCATCGTAAATTCATCCAAGTCCTGCCGACCCTCTGAAACAACAATCAGAACTGTCAAAGTGCGCACAGATGACACATACCGTCAATTTCCCCAGGAGACAGCCTAAGCAGCGAGTCTATTTGCCTTTCAAGGCGTGCCGCTTTTTCCATGTTCTCTGCGATTTCTTTTCGAACTTGCTGAAGCTCATCTTGAAGACGCGGGATGGCGTAATCTCTTCGATCAGATAGTACAGGCTTTGCGGGGATCGGGTGTGCTTTCTTAGAAGTGGCTTGTGGCTCATTGGGAGGCTGTTTCAAGGTTTCGTGTAATTCATTGGTTTCAACCTGAAAAGATGTGAAGCTCAACATTGACGGGACGAGAAAACGGGGCGTACATCTCCTTGAGTAATCGAATCCCTAATTTTGCGCAGAGACCGCATCACATTATCGATCTTGTCTACGCTTTCAACTCGTCTCATTATGGGGGGTCGTAGGGGAGAGGCCGAGCGTCGGCGGCGTGGGGGTGTACTCTCTCCCCGACTCCTCAAACTGGGGTTGTGTAGCTCTTTCAAGATAAGGCCGTCACTGGACTTTGTGTCAAAGCCAGCACCTCAGAATCCTATAAAACGTAACTCACATCCGGCACCTATACTTCGCTGTCCTCGTGGGGTAGTCATCTTGCTCGTCAACTATTCGCGTTACGGTTCTGTATAACGGCTATATTATGTAAGAACAGAGTGCATACAGGGATATAATGCATAGTAGGACCGTACTGTGTCCGCCCTCGTGACCCACGATACAGTAACACCGTCGCGCTCAGGCCTTCGAATATTCTCTTGTGGTGGGTGGGGCAGTTTCAAATCATCAAAATCAAGTCGAATCATGGGCCCAATTTCTCTGCTGTCCATCGCAAGAAATTCGTTGGCCCTTTTTGCATCGTAAGCCACACGCAGCACGAGCTCCACGAAACCCATCTTAGAGGGAGCGGGGTATCTCAAGACGCAGAGATACACGAGGCCTGATAGATCTTCATTTCTGACAGGGTGGCGCGTTGACGGGAGGTGATCGAAGCCCAAGATATTTTCGAAAACAAAGGTATGGGTCCATGTTTGGCAAAACTTCGGGAAGAACGGAATAGAAAATATTTGGATCAACAAAATAAATTGCGTACTTGAAAAACTGAATGATTGCTGTATTACATAATTATACCCGGATATCAGTGCCTGTCATTGTTGATTGACAGGGGTTCCGCTCAGACCGGTGACCGATCTCTAAGGCGCCCATCGAGAAATTTATTATGAAGTCTATGGTCACGAGCCACAATCTCGCTGGCTGAGATAGGCCAGCTATCTAAGGATTCAGAGCTTCCTTTGGTGGAGATTAACGACCCCTCGGCCCACCGAGGACCAACAATCATGGGCATACTTGGTACAACCGAAACCAATGGGTCAGTAAAACTATGAGCTCTACAATTTAGCTTTCAATTTGAACACGCTTACTAGCTTATATCAACAATGCTAGAGCCGCCTCGCGCATTTCGAACTTCAAATGCTTTTCTTGCTCTACAGAAGAGACGATGACGTTCATTCCAAAGATGAACACGGAGCATAATTCAGCCGTCAATATATCATCAACATTGTTGCTAATCCTCCGTTGATTTGGTGTATCCCATTTGGTGGGCTCTACAGTGTACGTACCCCGCGCAGATTGCAACGGGGAAATGTGACCTGGCATATATCGATACTAGCATGTGCCTCTAAACACGCAGGATGACACTATGGAACAGGAAAGGTTATAAAAAGCCCCAATTTGCCCGCCAGATGTACACACACCCCGAATTTACTCCTCAGAGTACACTTCTGACATGGATACTCCCAACTTCATACCGATACCTCGTCCGTATATGTTCTTGGGTGGCATCGTCACCGTACTCGTACTCTGGAGCTATGTCGCTAAGCGACCAGGTCCGAGATCTCTTCCTTTACCCCCTGGCCCGAAGGGCTTTCCAATCATTGGAAATCTATTCGATATGCCCCATGAAAAATCATGGCGCGTCTATGACGATTGGTTTAAAACTTATGGTAAACCTTTTCATATCCGTGCGGGACTCACTGATAACCGACTCTGTTCCATCAACCCAGGTGACATGGTGTACTTCAAGGTTTTTGGCCAGGGCTACCTCATCCTCGGTTCAACAACGAGAACAAGCGACCTCCTAGAAAAACGATCAGTGAACTATTCTGATCGTTCAAAGATGCCAATGCTCATCGACCTGTGAGTAAAGTTCCCGATGTTCTGTGTCACTCACACTGAAGTTTTTGGGTATCAGGATGGGATGGTCCTTCAATATGGTTTTTATGCCGTACGGATCTTGGTGGCGGCGTCACCGACGCGCGTTCCACGAACACTTTCACGCTAACGCAGTTTTAAAGTATCAACCTATTCAGCAAAGGGAGGCGCGTGCATTTCTCCGCCGTCTTCTTGTAACGCCCGAGACCTTCGCTCATCACATTAGATTGTGAGTAATATAATTCATGGTCTTAATTTCAAGTAATCCAACTCCCTCAAGCACTTTCGCAGCTATGATAATGGATATATGCTATGGCATCAAGGTCTCTGAAACAAATGACCCTTATATTTCCATTGCCGAAGAAGCCTTGGACGGCATCACACAAGCTGGGATACCAGGCCAATTCTTGGTTGACCTGTTACCCATATTGAAATACGTGCCAAGTTGGATGCCTGGTGCTGGTTTCAAACGGAAAGCAGCGTACTGGAAACAAATTAACATCGAAATGGCAGAAAAACCTTTCCAACATGTGAAAGAAAATCTTGTTGAGTCTATTTCACCTGACCTGATCTTGATCTCTGCTAACGGCCACCCGTTAGCGCGCCGGAAATGCAACGCCTTCAATCGTTGCGACATTTCTAGATTCGCTGCCTCATACAAATGACAAACGGCAAGAAGAAGAAGAAACAATAGCGAAAGACGTCGCCGTTTTAGCCTATGCGGGTAAGGATCTTCAGTTCAATTAATTAGTTTAATACTAACGAACCAGAAAGGCGGGGCGGACACCGTAGGCCACCTTTTCTAAAAATCATCGCTCACTTCTAACAATCAGGATATTCGCATAGACTGTCTCAGCAGTCCAATTTTTCTTCCTCGCAATGGCGATGTACCCAGAAATCCAGCGGAAAGCTCACATGGAACTTGATGCAGTTGTCGGGCCGAACAGGTTGCCTGACTTCAATGACAGACAACTTCTGCCGTACATCAATGCTATAGTTAAAGAAACGATGAGGTGGCAACTAGTAGCCCCCTTAGGTGAGGATCAATTTTTGAAGGAATGGGTTGATCTAAATAAAGAATGTGGGGTAGGTGCCGGCCACATGTGCACCAATGATGACGAATACGGTGGCTATTTTATCCCGAAAGGCACACTTGTCTTGGGAAATGCTTGGTGGGTAATTCTAACCACGTTTGTCTTCCTTAACTTATGTGGCTGTTTGCTATAGGACGATCTTACACGACCCAGAAATATACCCTTCCCCCGAGGAATACAGACCGGACCGCTGGCTGAGGGACGGCCAAATTAATCCTGACATTCCGGACCCGTCTATTGCAGCCTTCGGGTATGGGCGTCGGTAAATTGACAACCCCTTTTATCCAGATCAGCATTTCAACACATTTTGTAGTATTTGCCCAGGAAGACACCTAAGCGACAGTTCTCTCTACGCTATGGTATCACTTATTCTTTCAGTGTATACTATCATACCTCCAGCGGACGAACGAGGTAATCCAATCCACCTCAGACCCAAACCTACGTCTGGATTGCTGTCGTAAGTATTATAAAATAAACAGTGTTCGTCGCGTTGACCAAGTTGCCAGGTACCCCACGCCCTTCAAATGTATAATTAAACCGCGTTCAAATGCTGCCGAAGCCCTTATTCGCGAACAATACACCGATTGAAACAAAGAAACGCACTAGGATCTATAATATTGAGTGTCTTTGTATATTAATAATGCTGCCTTACTAGAATCTCTAACTATGATTGGGTGTGTATAAGATATTTATGTTTCCTAATCACTTGTTGCTCCTTTAAGAATTTGGCTACTGAGGCGTGCTATCTGTAAAAGCAGTGAACCTGTTCCTAACAAGCATCCCTAATATATCTAAACGACATTTGTATCTGGTTGATAGTAAATTGAAGCCTACTTTTGTCCCTGACCTGTATCATCTGATATTTTTGTGGTTGCATCTATATCTGCTTGAATGGGGGCATGTGTGATAACCCATGTTGTTACCACTGTACTGCTTGATTTTTTTTTCGCAATACCAATAAAGGAAAAAGGGGATATGTATTGGGATGGACTTTTTTTTAAAGTCTATTCTATGCCTGGCTGTTGTGAGGAGAGGGGAAACGAGCCGTGGTTGTACACGGATATGAGTTTGCAGACAAATATGAAATTTGGTCGCCCAAGCTCTTTCGCACGGACTCCACAATGGGAGGCCAAACTCAAGCCACCAAGGCAGGAGCGAAGGGAAGGGCCGGAGGAACGAAAGGCTAAGCGTGAGGAGCGGCCAAATGGAGACGGGCAGAGAGTCCCAGTATTCAATCATGCGAAACACCAATGTACAGCTTGTATGCATCACTACGCCAGCGGCCAAGAAGCTGAATCTCATGATCAGCATAACCAACTGCAGCCGCTGCAGAGGCAGCACCACGTCGGAAGCTGTGACCTGAGAATAACGACGCATCAAAGCCAAGTAAAGTTAGGCAATTCTTAAGTGTTGAGACGAAGGTGGAGCGGGTGAGGGGGGTGCCATCAGGCTCGGAGAACAGGTGGGATGTGGGAGGTTGAGGGTCAATGGAAAAAAGGTTTTGGAGAGCGGAAACAGCACAGGTTGAACAGCCTGTAGGTGCCTTGGCAATCAAAACTGATAAACCTTTGCAAAAGGGGTCAGTTTTTGATGCTGGAAGATCGAGGCGTACCACCTGACATTGGCAGAGTAATACATCAAACTCCTACAACTGTAGCAGAAGTATTATACATTATTTGCTACAACTGTAGGGCCAGTGCAATATATCATTCCGTCTCAATTTGTAAGCGCATTTGTTACACATGCAGCGGCACTCTGGCGGTGCATCCTCGGCGATTCTACTGGATTGGGCCTTTCAAATCAAATTGTCACCCCACCTGACAGTTTGCCAAATTAGGATGGAATTGCGGTCAAGCTTTGGTTACAATTACAGTATGTTTTAGGTCATTTTAATTCTGCCTATTATCTCCAAATAATTTTCGAGTGAAAAACATAAAACATACACTGTGAAACTAAGAATGGATGAAATTCAACACCCAATTTCATCCTGCTAAATAATGAAATTAATATATTAAATGT
>MU150245.1:0-22170 GCA_015584075.1 Collybia nuda
CGAGCCTCTACACACCCTGCTAAGATAACATGTTCGCTTCAGTACATTAAACATATGCGGAAAGTTCATCGTTCTAGTCTCTGAACCCTTCGGGTAAAAAAGAACCGTGCATCTCACGACGCTAACTCTTTCCACCTATGGAAGACAGAATATAAAGTCAACCGATGATCCTTTCAATACTTCAGTAAAACCGCAACCCACACCTTACACTCGTATCGCTCTCAACTCTACTCTCATTCAAAGATGTTCTCTAGAACCGTTCTTTTCGTCTCAGCCTTCATGGCTGTTATCGTTGCTGCGTCCCCCGCTCCAGATAACTATGAATCTTGTAATACAGGTACCATTCAATGTTGCCAACAATTCCACGATGCACAATCTACCTCGGCCACCACATTGTTGGGCTTGATCGGGATTCCGGCAAATGGTCTCACTGGTCAAATTGGGACTTCATGCACCCCAATTACTCCTATTGGTCTGGGTAGCGGAGCGAACTGGTAAGCAAATGTACAATCTAAATTATGATGGGGCTTACCCTTCGTACTTTCAGCCGTCAAGCCCCGATGTGCTGCAGCGACAACAAATACAGTGAGCACTTTTCAGTTCCTATTCCTATCATAAAATGAGTTTGTACTTACCCTTATTAGATGGACTTGTGGTCGTAGGATGCAACCCTATCAATGCAAGTTTGTAATTGATTCAAGATTGGAGAGGGCGGCGATGCAACGAGAAAGAGTAGTTAGTGGCTTGAGTTATGATAATGGGGATATTATACCCGACGTACTTCACTTTCTTTTGTGAATACATCTCGAAGATGATGGTTTTTTTGATTTGGTGGTTCTTAGTTAGGATTCGTATTCTTAAGAGACAGCGGGTTTTAAAACGAGAATGAGAAAAACAATTCCGGGAGGGTATTGCCGGTTGAGGAGTCCGAATATTTACTGCCGATGAACCAACTGACCCAGCCTGGGGAATATAAGCCTCATCTCTGCCAATGACCTTCAACTCACCCAACACATTTTATCTTGGAAATAGAAGCTGAAGTTGGTCTGAGGCTGGTTTGGGCCCTGGGGGGGTCCGAAGGAAAAATAATTGTCAGGTGACGTTACGGCTGCATCACGGGAAAAAGTGCTAGTGAGCAAGAAGATCTTCCCATCACGTGCATTCAACTTTTGACACGTTTGAGCAACACACGTGATGTTCCGCGTGTGGGCACTTTGCTTGCAAGCTGGATATCATTAGCATACCGTAATGTTCTTTCCCTTTTTCTTTGGCTATTTCACTAAATTCAAGAGCGAGATCGACAAACAAGAATAGCATAATTTTGGATACCATACACTATACTCTACAACCAATGTTTGCGGATTTTTATCTGACTGTATTGAGAGAAAGTTATTCTCAGTGCTTAGAAGTACACACACGTAAGTGGCTCTTCATCTATAAATCATCCTACGAAATTTCTACTAGTATGAATTTGGCTTCTTTATCTTCTCAGGAATCAGAAGCCCACTTACGACAACAAGAATCAACGAATACCCTCAGGCAGGGGTCACAAATCCTGCCTTAGCCATCGTGGTTGAACTACATCCCCCACCAGGCGCCGTGGCCAGCTGTAGGCATTGATGATGATACTCGTTAAGGACGGCGCAATACCATCCGGGAGTGCAGATGGTTGGTCCCGCCCACCCAATACCTCCGCACTGATTTATGGTAGTTTTTCAGCCACTACCTTCAGTAATATATGAATTAGGCTCACCTGTCCCCACTGCGGGGCTTGGGCCGATACTTTTGTTACAAGGCAGGCTATGGAGAGAATCGAGGCAATTCTTAGCATGTTTGTGACCTTAATAGATTACCAAGTATTATCTTAGATTTATAGTAGGAAATCACTGGTTCATCTCTCAATAACGGCTCGAGGACACCGACCAAAAGCCTTTTCTTCGGATGCACCCTCTTAAAGGATATTCTGATCGGTTCGACTAGGGCGGAACTTGTTCAGCAGGTCAACGAGATCTTGTTGAGGTTCTTCCTTCCCCAAATGTCCACACCAGACGGGGCTATCTAGAATATACATTATCAGGATTCGTTGATTTGCACACATAAATTGCAATACATTGTTGCGTTTAGTGTAACAGGCATCGGCGTAAGCCCTCGAGCGAAACAATGTTTTCGAAATCCTTAGTATGCTAAGCCTGTCATTGTTAAACCCCACAGATTGTTTGATTCCCTCTAATAAAGCATCAAGTGATATGATCTGATCAGCCCAGAAATACGATACCCCTCCGGAACACTGGTACAATTTAAGTAGCACTTCTCCAAAATACGTAGCCTACGAGTTGTTATCAAAATTAACTTAGCTTCGTATACCTTCCAAAATCCATTTACCATGGTTTAAATGAATGATAACCTCAAGCCGGGGTCGCAGACCCCCCAGTTGCTGTTGTCGTCGTTGTGGTGGTAGTATGCGGTAAGCATTGATAATGATAATCATTGACATAGGTACAATCCCATCCAGGAAGGCAGGTGAGTGGCCCTGTCCACCCGAAACCCCCACACTGTTATTCATGACGGATTTCTAAGCGTCATATATAATCAACCATGGTATGAGCTTACCTGCCCCCATTCTGGAGCCTGAGCCGACACGTTGACCAACAGACAGGCGACAAAGAGTATTGAGGTGATTTTCAACATCTTACAGGTGACCAACCAGGTTTCATTTTCGATTTATAATGAAAACCATCGGCGTATCTTGAAATAGCTCGAGCCTCATGCCGACCAAAAGCCCTTTATTCGGAGGTTTTATTCCATAGGATTCAGACTGGGTTAAGCGAGAACGGAGCATGTTCGGTGAGTCGATACCTACTTACCTAAGAAGGTTCTCCGGTAAGTGCTCATGGCCATAAATGGCGATTTTCAGTCCACACAATATCAAGATCTGTCTCTCGTCAAATATTAGTAGCGTGCCCTTCGTGGCCTGTTGTGTGGGCGAACGAGCTGGTGGCTCGCCTGTTCTCGCCTTTATGCTTTCAGAGACTGCCTCAGTCTACCTGGTACCCCATAATAACGATGTTTCATTTTCCTATCGTGATATTAGAGCGACCTTATACTTCCGGTTAACAAGTCAAGTCTGGATTCCGCGAACGTCCATATTCCTTTTTGAGGATTTACCAAGACCCCCTATGGACTAGACAAGAATGGGTACCACTCGTCAAGCTTTGTGAGGCGAAAATACTAAATGACATGATAGAAAGGCACAAGTGGGCCCTTCTGCCCCACCAGACATCAGGCACATAGTGGTAGACGTCCTGATTAATTAATTTATGGTGTGGTGCACTGGTGATCGCTCAATCCCAGAGAGGCTGCGCGAAGTTGGGCTCCTGAATCCTGATTAGACATCTAGCAGTGATACTCGGATAGTGGATTCAGGCGGTCTGTAGCATATGTTAAGTGCTCGGGTACACACAAAATTCAGGTGGTTGTGGTGGTTCGAGCAAGGGGGGCTTGAACAGGAAGACCCTTTCCAAGTTTCACATCACATGTATGGTGCGACGCGCCCAGTCACACTGGGGGAAATGGCATGTTTGTTCGCCGAATATACTTTGAATATACTTTATAACATACCTGTCGGACCCTCAATGTAAAATAAATGAGATTACTTTGAATATATTTTAAATTTATTATTCAATAAACGTGATGTATAATCCCTGAATATACATATAGTATGATCAAAGATATATCCGGAGAATATACCGTTGATCATATTACCCGTATCATGTTCAGGATATTCGGGGAATATACTTCGATTGTACGCTGGTTCGGTTCACATCCGGCTATGCTATGCCAAGACGAACCGCTCACGAACCATTCGAAACGTCTCGACGAACGACGTTCATTGATTTAAGCTGGTCCCAGTTGTAGATATTCGTATATGTTAAATTTTCATATGTTTTTATACAAGTTTACATTATTGAATATATCTACATGCCCAACAATGTGAGCTCTTCCAAGAATCCCAAGAAACACTTCAAAAATAAGACATATGAACATGTATGATTGGAATTATTATAAGTGAACGAGCATCGTTCGACGCGTCAATACTCACGAACCGTTCACCTTGGCGTTGCGTGGGGTTTCTCTTGGCGAACCGAACCGAATGCGAACCGAACCAACGTATATGCGATGTATATTCCGTGGATATCCTGTACGTGATACAAGTCATATGATCGAAGGTATATTCCCCAGAGATACCCTTGAACATACCTTGCGTATATGCGACGCTTATACTTTGACTTTACTTAGGAATAAATTTTATGTATATTCAAAGTATATTCTATCTTATTACATTGGGGGTCCTCAAGATATGTTCTACAGTATATTCATTGTATATTTGGTGATAATACAAGCCATTTACCCCAGTGTCACGTGCCGATCAAACCCTGGTGTGCTCCCTAAGCGCTTGTAATATTATATTGAAATCATTGAACTTTCCCAAATTGATTGCGGCATTCTATTCTTCAATTTATTCTGACACCCCTCTCAGATATCATTTAGTGAGAGAAAGACTATCAGAATGTCGTAGTGTTGTAGTAGGAGTTATATATCCAAATCTGCATGAGGGTGAGGGGGAACAAAAATTTCTACTAACATAAGCTTGGCTTATTGTAAATTTTAGAGAGATTCACATACCAAGCCGTACTCTCAAGCTTGAGTGGCGGGCCCACCAGCTGTTACTGTCGGTGTCGCACTACACCCATCTGTTGATGTTGTAGGAGCGGCTAAGCGTAGGCACGTGTACGTATAGTTATCGCGTATGAAGCAATTCAATCCAGGAAGGCAGGTAGTTGGACCTGTCCATCCAATACCCCCACACTATTATTAGACTGTTAGCGGCTATCTTAAATCGAATGTGATGCAAACTTACCTGCCCCCATTCCGGGACCTGGGCGGAGACGCCTGCCAACATACAGGCGATGGAGAAAAATAGGGTGATCCTTAGCATGTTTGCAAGTGGCCTGATCATTAGGGGGTGCTTTTGATATATAGTGAGAACTAAAATATATCTCGGAATAACTTGAGGCCGGCCAAAAGCCTTTTCTTCGGATGGACTCTGCGACAGATGTTCATGTTGAAAGAAAGATAATGGTATGCTCAATGAGTCAATACACATTTTTACGTTCACTTTAGGTTGTTCCGCAAGTGCCTACGACCACGGAGTAGTTATTCCGGCTTACGAATTATAAGAACCTGCTAATTTCTAGATATCACTCGAGCTCTAACGTATTTTGCAATCAATGGACCACAATGTTGATGTACATTTGAGTAGCTTACTCTGGACCCGAAAGATCTAAGCGAATTATGCATTGTGCATTAACCTGAACGTCGAGGGATTGTAATTCCCCGAAAACTGATGCAGAAAAACAAGCAACTTCCAAATACCCTACAGAGTCACCAACTGTATAAGCTTATTCACATAATTTGAAAATCTACTTACCAGAACATAAATGAGCTAATACCCTCAAGCCGGGGTCGCTGATGCCACCACCGCTCCCCCACCAACTGACGTTCGAGTGGCGAAACGTTGTTGACATTGGCCGGTTGCGGTTGACATTGTAGTAGATACTGCTCGTAGGCATTGAGATATATATATATTAGCGGGAATGCAAATCCATCCAGGAGGGCACATAGTTGGTCCGGCCCATCCTTGACCCCCACACTGTTCAAAATCGGTGTTTAGGTGTTCTCTTTGGTCAAACGTGATTTGGGATTACCTGCCCCCATTCAGGAGCTTGCGATTGGGCTGAGACGCTCACTAGCGTACAAGCGACGGAGAGGATCAATGCGATTTTTAGCATGCTGTGAGTGTCCAAATCCTCAAAACAAAATTTCGGTTTTGTGGAAATAAGTTGAGCGACCCAAGTAATTCCAGGACCCCGACTAAAAGCCCTTTCTTCGGATGGAATTTGCTACATGACACGATGAAGTTGGATGCAATGAGAACGGAGCATGCTTGGTGAGTGATATAATATAAGCTTGCATGTGGCTCGAGCCCTCGTGTCCATCGGGTTCACACTATGGATCGTGAGTCTATCAGACACGAGATTAGCACCTGGTGGAAAGAAAAGTGAAGTGTTTTCCCGAGCTTCACCAGTACAAAAAATATAAATTTTAAAAAGTTCGGGTTCGAGGGGGACAAGTTCGAATTTTCAGGAACCATCATTGTCAGATCTTAAAATATATCTATAGTTAGCAAACATATAAATCAATTTATTTATTTATTTAAACTTACTTTCAAAACTATCGAAAACCACGTTACCTATTCTCCGCGATATTCCGGGCCCAAAGGCAAGACCAACTTCTCAGCGCACTAATAATACTCATCACAACTGGCTGCCTCAAGTGTCTACGGGCGGCACTAGAGAGCGAAAGGTGGTCATATTACACTTCGCCCACGATGTACAGGCTTCAGGCAACAACTATACCTTTGCAATACCCCCAATACGACTAGCAAATTCCCATCCTCAAGCTCAATTTACGATCACTTCGACTTCCTCCAATCAGAACCTGATGCAAATAATCTTTGGTTACCGATCCTATCTGTCTCTCTTCTGCCTTATTTTCGCTTCGGCCTGTATTTCGAATTGGATCCTTCGGTGACTCCTCCAGAGTTCAAAGCCGAATTTGGAGCCCCGCCTCTCGGGGGACATTGGTAGTACCGCGATAGCGCCTCCAGCTAGTCTTCCTTTCTTGTTGTGATACTAAGCCAGCCTGGTAAGATTCTTGATAAGATTGATAATCGTTGGGAACTGAGAAAGTTTATTTCGTACATAGCTCCCGCGCCCAAGATCCTGTGGGTCAGTTTTATTTTTCATTGACTGGTTAGACAGTCGTACATCCCACATCAGTGACAGATAATAGCGCATGGTGAAACCGAAACAAGATACAACTTCTAAATCTGGGCGAAGCACATATCGTGTTTATGGTGGTATACCTCCTCGATATTTTGTAATTTTTTTTAACACATACATAAACGCAATAGGGTAGGTCGCGTACCACTCCAGTCGCAATACTTAATCGTTCGCACACATACCCGGACTCCACCTGCTAACGAACTTAACAAACATCAATCAAATTTTATCCTACTTACCCAACACACCCTCTGGAAACCATGGCGTCTAACGCGACTGTGATCACAACAGCCTTGCCTCCGATCCCACCAAACATTACCCAAATGTATGCTCGAGTTTGTCTACATGATGTCAAACCCTACTGACCGCACATAAAAGAGCCGCCCCTGTAGTAAGTTTACTATTTTTGAGTGCACAAACTAGTCGCGACCATTTTTCAAGCTGGTCGAAATTTTGGTCTCATGGGCCTTCTGGGGCATGCTCTTTGTTCAAGTCTGTAAGTGCCTATTTAAGTTTATATGGCTGTTGAGCTCAATGAGATTCCAGATGCCTATTCCACCCTCTTTCGAGATAAGATATTAATACAATGCTTCGGTGGGTACACAGTGCCGTCTACCGTCTCTGTGGACCTCCCCAATGACGGCGTTGATTTTTTCTTGATAGTTTACTCCGTTTTCATTATCGATACCCTACAAACGATTATGACCGCGGTCGACGCTTACTATTGGTTTGCTTCCGGATTCGGGGACTTGACACACTTGGGCACAGACATTCCTTTGTTACCGGATTTATGTGCTGAGCCAGAGCAAGCCGGTGCCGGTTTTATTGCTTGTGGTAAATATATCGTAGGAACTGTTTTTGTAAAAAGAAGCTTACATGAATTGCCTTTCAAAGATTTGTCTTATATCTATGACTGGAGCGTAAGTATTGAGGCTGCTCAAGCAACCATTGATACACGAGCGCTATTTGTAAGTCATCCCAAAATCCAGTAAATTTCACGATATCAGACCTAAACTCTGAAGGTGTGGCTGATCTCTGCGGTCGTTGGGGACTCTGGGCATCGCTGGGTACATGGCATATCTGGTATGTTCCCTTTTCCTTAGGCGTTCCTTGTATGTTTCTGAATGTGTCACCCCTCGAAGCTCATGTGCGATCGGGGAAACTACAGGACAACAGACGCTGTCCTGAATCGTCTCGTCATACTCACGATGGAAACAAACAGCGTTTCCGGTGAGAAAGGAAAGTCTACTCTTGTGTGGCATCTTCTGATCCCTTTGTATCATTTTAGCGAGTCTCGCCATACTCACACTGATTCTTTATGTCGCTGCGCCGGTAAGAGTCGAGTATATGTCCCAGAAAGTGAACTGTCTGAAGAGCCTTGACTGTAACAGGGCACAAGCTATTTCCTCGTTCCCTACGTTTGCCATTTTTTGTTTAAATCTGGGTTAGCACTAACGAAATAATAATCGCCCTACAGTACTTACCCACTAGGAAAATGGTAAACCACTTAAAATTCACCTCGGAGAACCCCACGCTCATATTACCTACCCCAGCTACGCGAACGCACTCCTTGTAACTCAAAACAACCGGCACTTCCTCCTGGTAAAGACCCCATCGACAAGCAGCGGCGCCACACTCGGTGGCTCGATGTGGTCGGATGGTGGGAAGCTCCTCTCGCGTACAGCGGATACGGGCGTCAATATCAGTACCTTCAAAACTAGTACTGCTTCAAATGGGGGCTCGTTCCAGCTTGATGATACCGAGGTGGGTCACTTCGTTCGTGTCCGGAGAATTATCACTCATGTTTGACCGTTGTTGGCAGTCGCACGGGAACAAAGCTTCTCCTCGTTTTCTAAATTGCGCTTACATCTTCTTGGTAAGACCTAGTGGGGTAATTCGTGGATTGAGGTCAGATGTGTATGCAGCATTAACATAATTTATTACCAAAAACCTGTTTTGGAGTGCGGGAATTGACTGACTATAACCCGTGCCAGGGTGAGTAAGAATCAAGTAGTTCGGAGTCGAACGACACCCTTGCCAAGTGCGTACTTCGAGATCAATACGAAGAAGGCGGAAGGGTAATGTATTGCTCACAGGCCGTTACTTTCAAGATATTTTCCTTCGAGATTCCACCCACGTCATCTTCGGTGATCTGATCTCTACACGCTGCGTTCTCACCGTGAGTTAGCGATGGACCTTCAAAAACAAACACCTGACATCTTTGCAAACCTGGCGCAATATAATGCTGAATCCGTGTTCTTCTGTATCGGGTCACAAATAGAAGGGTATTCCGATTACACCTGTGAGGACGAGCAATCATACCATACACGATGGACCCGCAGATATCAAACTCGCAGAACCCATAATTTAGTCCATCTCAGAATTCGCAGACCTTGTCCCCCGGCCTCCATATTTCGACCAGGAGCGATGCTTTTGATAAATCCTTGTACAGACTCCTCAGCTTTCGAGCCGTCGCCGCGCGAAGGCTCGTGGGTGTGCTGGAGCTGAATGGGAATAGGGGTCGACACGATTGCATATATCGCAAGATTGATTAAAACGTGCCTCCTAAAACACCAAAGTCCCGAGTTCATTTAAAACACAAACTGCGAACAGACCTATGAACGAAGAATTAACGATAATAAGAATAGAGCAGTTCCGGATACGTACCAAAAGATCAAACAACGCAGTGAATGTTCGACCAATCGCAACCACACCACTTGGGCTCCATATGGGTTCGATGAATCAGGCATTTCCGTTATGACTTCCAAGGGCCACCATCCACCTCCAAAGGCCACAAATCCCCGTCACCACTCACAAAAGCACTCAATCGACACCTCCCGAACCTCAACAAGGACCCTCATCTCGTGACCAGGGATATGTAGCCAATCACCATACAACCCCCCATTACCATGCACCCACACTCCTATCCGATCCCCCGGCTCCGCCATCCTCACCAAATCCATTTTATCCCCAACCTCTACCATCTTCGACTGCAATTTCCCATTCATCGGTATAGCCGACACCAGCGGCACACTAACGCCCACCAGCGGCTTCCCACCCCTCATAATCCGGGCCTCAAACCACACAAGTGCATTCGGGAGCTTAGCGGGGCAGAACCGTATGTAGATCTTCACGCGGCGCAGGGGATGGGTGCCGACGCCGCTTACGGAGGAGATGGGGGACTGGAGGTGGAGGGTGGGGGGTACGAGTTGGTAGATCCGCTGGGGGGTGTGGACCTGGCGTTCTCTGTATGATGTGGGGCGGCGGATGCGGGTGAATGTGGTGCGGCGGTGCATCGCGGCGATTGAGAGGATTTGGAGGGTGATTTCTGGTGGGAGTAGGCGTGTGAGGATGATCTTTGTGTGTAGGGAATGTGAGATTGGTATTAGAGACCGTCGGGCGGGAGAGACTGGGCTTTCTGGGGCCTTGGACTTTGGCGTTGGAGATTTTTGGGTAGTGGTTCGCCGTGGAGTCGTTTCAACAGCATTGGGCGCTATATTTCGAGGTGTTCGTGGGTTAGTTGTTTTGATCGGGCTATAGCTATTCGGATTCGTCGTGGCACTTTCCAGGGACACTTTCCTGGAGGGTGTTGATAATGAATTCGATTTATGTTCATTTTTTCCCTGAGCGGACCTGATAACGAAAATCAAACGTGAATAGGAAATGAGAAACAGCAACATGTGTACATACTTTCGAATAGGCAGCTCCTTTCCTTTCGAACCCGAGACCGACATCTTTCAATGAATGCAAATTTTCAACTACTCTCCACCGAGTTTCAATGCAAATATTATCTTTGTGGTTCATTAACGGTCATTACTCACATCCTAGGAGCTTTCATATAGCTCAAAGCCTGAAACCGACATGGATTGGACGAGTGAATCAGAGTTTCTCATGTCTGTCTTAGTAGGCTTCCATACAGTTGGCCAGATGGCGGAGATCAGGGTTTTTAGAGCGGAGTCTCAATGTACAGATGATAGGGGCAACGCAGAATTTTAGTTTCTGACCCTTGAGATACTATTTAATCTTACTCTTACTCTGAAAGTATAGTGGAATGCTCTTATGGCTGTATATAAGATGGAGTTTTTATCTTTTTCTCTCCTTGCGCAATATCGAGGGCGTACCATCCTATCTTATCTTATCTCACACACTCTCAGTTCTTGGGGATACTAAGGAATATACGAAATATCTAAAGATCACACCCCAGCCGTCCATATAGTCACAGATCTATATATTTCAAACTAAATCGACCACCATAAATAAGCATTCTAAAATATAGTTACACCCGTTATTTTACAACACACGACAAAAAGTCCACCCCACGGCCTACGCAGCAGAGAACGTAAAGATCGACAACTCATCATTCTTCACCGACTCCAACTTCCAATTCGTCGCTTCTCCAAGCTCGATGAACTGCCTAATATTGCGGCCTTGCCCATTGAGGAGGTTTAGCATCTACGGTGCGTCCCATTCGTTAGCGATTCCATCACAGCACCCCCGAAGAAAAAAAAAAAAAAGGGAACGAAAAACGGAAAACGAACCTGCATGTCCACATTCGTAGGGTTCATCCCACCGCCCTTCCCGAGGTTCGGGATGAGGGGGTACGGCGCGCTCCGCTGCTCGACGTCGGCAGTATAACGCGTCGGGTCCGCACACGCGTAGGGGATCCCGATCTCAAAGAGGATGAGCTTGGACGAAGGGCCGGCGGCTTCGCGGATACGTTTCAGGATCTTGATGCATTCGGAATCGGGCCAGTCTTGGATGATGAACCGGCAGAAATAGACTGCGGCGCCTTTGACGGGCTGTGGTTGGAAGAAATCGTGTGCTGTGCAAAAATAAAACAAAATAAAACAAAATTTAACTCGATTTAATTTTTAAGAAATGAGGTAAGATGGGGTTGGAGTCGTACCTTCGAGTTTCACTCGTCCGTTTTCGATCGCTTCTGGGAAGTTGGCTTGCCAGAACTGTAAAGAAGGGTTTGGTCTTTTTTTAAAAAAAATGTGAACTAGGCGGAGTTGGTTGGTGCGTACTGGTTTTGCGCCTTCGATGACAGGAGGGAGGTCTTGAATCACAAACTTGGTCTCTGGGAACATCTTCGCAATAGCAAGCGAGACAGTTCCCATATTCCCACCCACATCCACAATCACGTCCGTAGACTTGAGGCTCTTCCAGTTGAACGCTGACATGCAAAAAAGGTCAAAAAATTTTAAATAACTTCACGTCGTGTCACAATAGGCGGTTTGGCGGCTCACCATTCTGGAAGATCGAATCCTTGTACGTCTGGGCGACAAATTGCATAGCTGCCACGAACCGTCCGAATCTCCATCCGTTGTCGGGTTCCGCGTACCAATCCCAGAGCCTCTTCTCGGTACCCCAAGCCATGCTGAACGGACTGTGGCCCGCCTTTCCTGAGCTTTTCAGGAATTCGATCATAGACGAGCTGCTCTTGAGCCCTTCGCCAATACTAGACCAGGTTAGTGTCAATGAGGCATTTGTCATACTAAATGAGTACACTCACAGGTGTCCGACAAACGCGGCATTGCCTGAGTTCTCGTATTTTTCCAGAGGCCTAGGAAGCGAACATGAGGATAGATGTATAGGATTCTTGAGAGGATCATCAACTTACTTGGCTTGCAGCTCACCAAGACTCTTGCCATTTCCTTTGAGTAGAGACGAGGATAATTTGTTGTTAGCGAAAACGTCAGGCGTGACTTCTCTGAAGATGTGGCGGGTTGCGAGGTACCGGAGAACACGAGCTGATGGATCGTACCTAGTTAATTATCTAGACGGCTCTCAGAGGGAAAGGAAGAGTACTAACACACATGCGAGGTGTCACAGCCGGCAGCAGATGCAATGTCTTTGGCATGAAGTGACTGGTGAGCGTAATGAGCGACACCCAAGAAAGAAAAAAAACGCAATCAATCCCAAAGCGAGTGTGCTCACATGATTCGGCGCCTCGTTCAGAATTTCGGGGATATTGACGTCCACTACGAAACCTATGGCCGCTGACAGGTACATTCCGGGAACGAATTCCCAAAGTGTATCCTTGGGCGCGCGCACTGTTGCAATCAGCTGAGTGGCAGCAGCGGCGACGAGCTTCTGGAGTTCTACAGCTCTGGGATCCTCATCTAATGGACCAGGCTTAATCGGATCGTCGAGCGAGGGGTATTGGGACCCGTTTTTGGAGTAGAGCGATTGCAACTCCTTGGTGCTGGAGTTGATGATATCGAGGAGGGCAGATAGTGGGTCAGAAGAAGCCATTGTTCGAGTTTTGTGTTTGGGCTGGCAAAGGATCGGCTGGTTATATAAGTACAGCCTCAACCTAAGTCACTAAACAGAAATATCCAGGTTGCGTCCCGAGATGGCCTTCTTCTTTCATAACGCGCATGATAGAAGAGCTGGGATGACTACAGCAGCGATCGACCTGCATGCGTATCAATGATCCACTGCGCACCAGATGGCAAGTAAAAGATCAGAAACTATCCAATAAGGTGATGGGTCGAGGGAAATAATGACCAAAGTTGGTAATGACAACCCCGCGACAACCCTCCCCCGGGCAATACAAAAGATGCGCAGATGATGATTGAGCGGAAATCGCTGGCGTCGGAGATCAGTTTCTGATGTTGCATGCCGTTTGACCCACCACAAGAAAACAGATAAGTAATGCAGACGATCCCTAAAACTGACGCCGGCCTGGTCAGCTGCCAAAACGACGTGAGAAAGCAACAAACAAAAACGGTTCCCCAAATTGCTTCAGGTACGCGGTGCCTTGTTGGGTAACACAAATCATTTTCTGATGCTCCCGAAGTTCGAACTCTATACCATTTTCTTCTGCTTCTTTACTATACTCAATCGGTTGTAGATCTAAGGATAACCAGTATTTTTGGGGGTATTCCTCGTCATTGACACCGGAAGGAATAATTATTGTGTATACTTTTTTTCCTCCCCCTCGCCTCTTGGGTCGTATCTAATGTCTTTTTTCCTCCTGCTTTCGATTACAGGACTCCTAGCGTTAGCCAAGTTGCTATTCGTCGTCCCATCAAGGCTCTCTCATCTCCCAAGAGCGCCTCTACTACCCCTTCTGTTCAGCTACCTCTCCCTTGAACCCGAGGACCAACGTATCAGGCGGATAATTCTACCTTTCGCAAATGAAAAGGGAGAACCTTTGGTGTTGGTATGGGCGTTCGGCATGTGGGTCGTGCACATCGTCGACTACGAAGTACGTACCCCGAGTCCATGTGCCTCGCCGCCCATTATCTAAAATAACATACGTGTCAGGTCGGCCAGGTCGCTATGAAGGACAAAACATGGGTCCGACAGCTCCCGCCACAAGATCTATTATTTTGGAAGTTTGTAGGACACCAAAACCTCGTGTTCACGAACGGGGACGAATGGAAAAGACACTCGCGCGTCGTCACGTCGGTGTTTCTGCGCCAGCCACCTATCCAGGACTTCGTGGCCGTCGCGCAGAGGTTGCTGAATGCGATGAATCGGGATACGAACAAAACGATGCGGTGGGATAAGCTTACGAGGAGAGTCACGATCGATATCCTCAGTACCACCATCCTCGGAAGTGATATCCAGGCTATCGACCACCCGGACTCTCCCATCACGAGCACTTACAACCGCTGCATGGAAAACCTGACCGCCCCACCGTATATTTTCTTACCCTTCCTCGATAAATATTTTCCGCGCAAAGGCCTTGTCGATGATTCTGCATACTTACGAGCACATTTCTCCGACCTGATCAAAAAGAAGTCGACCAATCCCGGAAACGACCTAATTTCGTTGATGCTAGCCGAACCGTCATTTTCCGAACAAGACGTCTTGGACAACGTCTCCCTGTTCTTCGTAGCCGGACACGTAAGTCACTTGGCAAATTTCATAACAACACAGCTTGGAATTTAACTCAATCTACCATCTTCCCCTATAGGAAACAACCGCAGGCGCCCTCTCCTCAATCGTATACTATTTCGCCACACATCCGGAGCACCAAGAAACAGCGCGCGCCGAAGTCGCACGCATACTCTCACCAAAAGACACCCTAGACACGACCCTCATCACCCAAATGCCCTTCGTATACGCCTGTATCCAAGAATCCATGCGAATGAACAACCCTTCCAACTTCACCCTCCCCCGCAGCAACTCCATCCCCACCACGCTCGGGAAATACGCAATCCCCACCGGCACGTTAATGTGTTTCAGCATGTCGGGCGTGCACCATCTCGAGAAGACTTGGGAGTCCCATGAGGAGTATCTCCCGAGGAGGTTTATGGACTCGGGCGCAGGCGCGGGGGGGACGGCGTTCTTCGGTGCTGGGTTGCGCCAGTGCCCCGCGCGGCATTTCGCCATGTGGGAGCTCCGGACGATCACGATTATGCTGTTGAATGAATTCAGGTGGACACTCCCCCCCGGGTCTATCCATGAAGAGAGGGTGAAGAATTCGTTCTCGTTTTCGACTAATCTGAATCTGCCGACGGATCTGTTCGTGACGTTTGAGCGGTTACGGGCGTAGATTGGTGTGTAGATAGTGTGGGGAGGGGAGGTCTTACTGATCTGAGAAATCGTAACGTGATTTTTAGGTTTAGGGAGTTTCGGGTTTCGAGGCGAGTTCTCTCGAATTTTTTTTTTTTGGGGGGGGGGGGGGGGAAGTCCTTGAAATTTCTGTTCTTCCGAGGCTGAGGGCCTCGTAAACCCCCTTCAGGTATAACGGTTCCTGGGGCGCTCGGGTTTGGAGGAGTTGGACTTGGCGAATGTTTGTGCGTAGCTTCTTTTTGATCAGCCTCTCGGCGAAACTGTAATTGTATTTTGAAGTACAATGGCCGTTTTTTGGGGCTTGTAGTTTTACCAAAATTATAAGGAAAAACCAAGACTGCAATATATTGTAATAACAAGTACAGTTCGCGCAAATTTGCTAATATATCAAGTACATACACCATCTTCTCTAATCCTATCCACATAATTATGATTCGTTCGGTCATTCCATAACTAACGCCAAACTATAGCATCTTTACCGAAAGAGGAAGCTGTGCCCCCTCGTCTTCTCTTCCCTTAACCCTAGCCTTGGCAGTGGGACCGGTGAGATGGAAGACAATCTCCTTCTCTCCATCCTTTGGTGATAGCCCAAACTCAAAGTGCTGAACCAGGGTGGCGACGAAGATCTAGGACCAGAGCGCCGTCTCAGACCGAACCCGAACCGAGCATAATTAAAAAACCACACGGAACTCACTTTAAACTCTGCGAGCGCTATTCAACAACAACAACAACAAAAATGAACTGTCAACTAACAACCCACGAGAAAGCTCTCAGAAAACCAACGCCACTCACCAAAGAAGCGCCCAACACATATCTTAGGTCTGCAGGGGAAGGTGAAATCAACTTCACAAGTCCGTCAATGGCCGCTAACATAAAAGGCCGCTTACCCATCCCCGAACGAAAGCACGTGTCCCGGAATTCTAATATTCAGGGCATCTTCTGGCAGGGGCCCGTCGAGCCACCGCTCTGGTATGAACTGCTTCGCCGTGGGCCCCCATAATCTTGGCGAGGTGTTCACGCCGTCCCTGGTTGGCATGTGGATTGTCTGGCCGGGGTACACGCGGATTTCGGTGACGCTCTTTCCGTCCATTGTGATGGGGTACTCGAGCGGGATGACGTCTTCCTCGCGCGCCTGCGGGGATGTGTTTGGGTCAGGGGCGGCAGTTAAGGGCGGGGGCGAAGGGGGGTGTGCTTACTTGTCGACTTAGTTGAGGGACGCTGGTCAGGACCCTGAGAGCCTCTTTCACGACTGCGTCGAAATAGGGCAAGGAGGTGAGGCTCATGAGGTCTTCATATGGGATAGCGCCCCCACACTTCTCGCTGAAACTGGCTAGTTCCGCACGCAGCTTCTCTTGGATCTTAGGGAACAACGCTAGTTTATGGAGTGTTTCCTTATCAAACCATTATCAGTGGGTGCGATGGCTAGATCGGTTAGACCCACCGTGATGATATTCGCCGTCGTTTCGCTTCCGGCGTACAACAACGCCACGATCTAAGGGTCGATATATAAGGACATACCGGAGGGAGGGGGAGGCGCTGCGTCTGTGTAGCGAGCGCGGACTTACGTGCGATATAGCCAGATCGCGGTCCTGCTTGCCTTGATACGCCGTCAATAACCGATCAAAATGTAAATTACTTCCCCCCTCTCACCAATTCCATCTAACAATTTCGAGTGGAATTTCTTCTCGGTGATACCTTTGTCCCAGACTTCGTCTGCGATTTTGCCAAGCTCGATCCGTAGTCGTCTCCATTTTTTCGTGACGGGGTTGGGGATGTTGACTAGGAATGGGAGTTTGTTGAGGATGAGCTGGAGAAGGACGGTAAAGTGGTTATCTTCGAGTCCTCGGAGCCGGTCAAGGAGGTCTGCTATGGGCCCAGAGGAGTCGGCTATGCTATAGGCAAACCCAGTCCGCGAGAAGGCATCTGTACTATTGTTGGATTGTATTATCAGGACGGGACTAGTTGCGTGTCAAGGAAATCTCATACGTAAGGACTTGAATACGTCTCGACACATCGAATGTGCCGCGGCGCGAAGGAAGCGCCTGCAATTCAGCTTTCCAACCATCGCGGATCTTGACCGTACATGAGAGAATGGAACATAAAATAATGTTAATCGACCCACCTGATCTGCGAGATCGTAAAGAGTATCCGAAAGCTCTTGCACGGCAAGACCTCTGCTAAAATTATTATCTGCATCCACACGATACTAAAAATAAGCTGACGTGAATGCGCTATTGATAGGTTTTCGCTGCCGCCGATGTTCCTCCCCTAGATATATATCAGCACCCCAAATAAGACACCCAAATCTCCATACGTACCATCGTTCACAAACAAACCACCAGAAAACTGAGTTAGATTGTCGGTGTCAGATAACTCCCAACCGATAACGTCGGCGATTGCCACTCACCGCTGCTTGCAGTACTTGCTTTGTAGCTTCCGAACGAGGAAACTTGAGGTCGTTATTGAGGACATATGATAGTCCCTTCGGGTCCGTAAGAACAAGGACGGGTTCCTAAAGTAGAAGCAATAAACACCGTCGTTCTATTCTGTATTTAGCAAATTTGCAGGGGAAACGAAGACTAACTTTGAATGAACTTTCGATCCGATACACGAGGCCGTATCTGATGGCAAAGTATGTCAGGCGACTAGAAGATCCGACAAAGTTCAAAAACCCAAACCCACTGTTTCTCCCATTCGTAATATAGGGAATCACATTCATTGAGGTAAAAGTTGGCCATGTGTCCGTAGATGAGACTCGGCGACTTGGGGCCTGCGAGGCCTTTCAGCATGACAAAGTTCCAGCGGTAGAGGGCGCTAATCATCGGGAAGGTAACGCGGCAGAAGACAGCGAGGTACGTTGCATAACGCAAGTAGATCGCGAGCGGTGACTCCAATCTCGTAAGCCAGAGCTGAAGGCCCAACACCGGGAGCACGACAGCGGCATAAGGAGCAGCTCTGTACATGGTCGTTAATGATGAGAGAACAAAGGATCGCAAAAATTCAGCCAGTTTACTTCCAGCTCATCAACTTGAGGTCTTTTGAATGCGGGGCACGATGGCAGCGCCGTATCAGGACAAAGTGTCCAGGCCGTCTCCAATGAGTCGATGTGTACAAACGATCCTGTCTGGGCCAGCTGCGATCTGATGAAGGCGATCTCTGGATCTGCGATACTGTCTCGCGTGGCGCACCATATGGGGACTTTTTATTTATTTACATGTAGGCGTAATAGACCATTACGGTGCGTGCGTCGGATATGGTATGGTGGAATGCGCGTAAGGTCTGAGGTAGCTTAGCCCAAGAACGTTGGTGAGCTCACAGCTCAATTATATTTCCTTCTGATACGCTACAGCATATCAGAATCGAGTTGCACATGGAGGTCGCCAGCTCTTCTTTGTTTTTGCGAGTGCCGACGTGGCGGTTTTTCCGCGGCATGCGGGCCTACGTGCAAGGCGGCCAAGGTGAGAATATGGGATATATGTACATCACCGTCCGCGGGAATGAGGCGTTCCCTAGACGTTAGGCGTATCTCGTAGACGCTGAAGAGGTGCGTTGCCTGTGCTGGGTCTCTATTATTTGGCAAGACCCCCCATCGGAGTTGTTAACAAACGGGGAAGAGCGATTAAATCGGATGGAAATAACCGTGATTGAATCACGGCAAATAAATAAAGAAACAAGGTCAACTTTAGACCACGTGGTGCACCGTACCCACCAAAAAAGTTGCTGTCAAATGATAGCGTCACGAATCACTGCGATCGTCGATTCTATCATCGTCGTGAGAGACTATAACAGATTGTGATGTTTAAAGGGTTAGCGGATCACAGATTCCATGATAATCCATACTTACATTAGTTACTTTTGCTAGGGAACTTGTTACCACTTGGTGTGGACTTGGTAGGGCGGGCTGATCAAGAAACCGCACACATCGCAGATATCTCGCGAATACCTCGTACGGCGGATAATTTCCCCAATGCAAGATTCCATCAAAGACGGCGATACGAAAGAATCAGATTCAATATCCACTTCATAAACTACAACCGCCCAGATGACCTCAACTCGGGCAGGTGGGCACATAACCTATATACCGACCGCGCGCAGAAAGCAACGCAGTCACGGCCCACGGCCCACGGACACACACGGTCGGCGGCTATCATCCAGCACCGGCACCAGTCGAGTGGGAACCTTCTATAAACTCAAGGCACCCAATTTTCGCCAGCCCAGCGATTAAGATCGGTACATACACCACACGTCCATATGGGAACTTCTCCCAAAAACCAAAAAAAAAAAAAAGACCCCGTCCCTGACATGCCCTGCCTCGCCATAGGTTGTTCTCCGCGCCCAGAGTTTCTGATATCGGGGTTTTGAGGCCCTGGTTCGACTGTAGCGTATCGGGCATCTCGTTCCAGGATCCAGATCCATGCGCGCATATGTATACTTGTGTATACATACTGATAGAGATAGTGTGCGTACACGTACTATATGTATACGTACAGGCGCAGGGACGGGCCCCGGGCATAGATATCGATACATACCAATATTAGTGTGCTTGCCTGGGCCGTAGGCTCGCCACGACCACTTGCCATTAGCACCGTAGGCTATACGCGGTATACAATACGGTACATACACGATATACAATATCCTGGAAACAAGTCCCTTCCGTCTTTCCACATACCACCTCCCCCTCTCGACTCCAACAATGTCCACCCGCACACCCCTCCCGCAGCCTCTACCCTCAACCTCCTTCCGGCTCCCCGACATCCACCACGACTGGCCCTTCCCGCGCACCTCCAACCCGCACTACGCCGCCGTCGCGCCAGAAAGCATGGACTGGGCCTCCTCATTCAAGCTCTTCCCCGCCGACCGCCAACGCGCATTCCAAGCGATCATCCCGGGGCTCCTAGGATCCATGGCATACCCGAATCACTCCCGAGAGCACTTCCGCACCGCGTGCGACTTGATGGGCATTCTGTTCGCCGTGGATGAGGTTAGTGATCGGCTTGGGCCGGGCGAAGCGAGGGTTGTGGCGGATGCGATGATGGACGCGCTGAGGTGAGCCGCTATGCTGTTTCCCTTTTTTGCTCAGACATGGGGTTGGGTTGTTGATACTGGTTTTGGGGAAAGGCATCCGGAGAAGAAGAGGGACGCGACGGAACCTCGACTCGCAGAGATGCTCCGAAGGTGAGGAGCCTGCACTATCTTTAGCTGAAAAGGGGGGGGGGGGAGGAAGGAAGAAAGAAAGAAAAGCTGACTCGCGAATGCCTTTGATCTAGTTTTTGGGTCCGAGCACTCGGAACGGCGAGTAACACCACTGTCCGGCGTTTTGTCAAAAGCTACGAAGACTATGTGCGCGCGATGACCCAAGAAGCACAAGACCGGCAACACAAGAGCGTGCGCAAGTCCATGGCAGAGTACCTAGACCTCCGGCGGTACACTGGCGCGATCAAACCCTCCTTTGACTGCCTCCTCCTCCCGCTGGAAATCTCGGATGCCCTCCTGGATAGTCCGGCTGTTAAGGAGCTGGAAATGATCGCGATTGAGCTTATTGCTGTGGCAAATGTAATGTCCCTTTTTTTTTTTGTGGTTTTTCTTGGGAGTTGATGTTAATGGTTTTGGTTTGGTTCGTTTAGGATATCGTTTCGTTCAATGTAGAGCAAGCGAGGGGAGATATACATAATTTGGTGATCGTCTTGATGGACGGGGATGAGAAACTTGGTGTACAGGCTGCGATGGATATGGTGGGGGATTGGTACAGACAGCGTTGCAGGGATTTCATCGAGGGCTTGAAACGCCTCCCTAGCGTCGACGGCGGTGACTATGAAGTTCTCTGCCTTCACCAGTATGCGTGGGGTCTAGGGAACTGGGTGACTGCCAACTATGAGTGGAGCTTCGAGAGCCATCGGTTCTTTGGGGAGCGGAACAAAGAGGTCAAGGAGAGCCGTGTAGTCGAGTTGCTGCCTAGATCCAAACCTCTCCCTCCCGTGGCCATATGCCAATAACCTTCTCGTCCATTTATATATTTACATAATTTCCCTTTCCTTTCCTTCCGTATTTACTTCCGATATTATAGCCACTACGTACTACGTACCACTTCCTCCACCCCCCGGCCCCTCAGCAGACTCCTTCATCCCCTCGTTCAAAGACCTGCCATTCCGCACAGCAGGCTTCGCGTCTAAAATTACAGCCACCCAGCGTGCCCAATCGGGGCCGGGATTTCTCCAACCGTGCATGTTCCCCTTTCGCACGACGACATCCCCGGCCTTTGCGGTGAACTCGTCTCCTTGCTCTGTAAAGCTGACCATGGTGCCTGAAACTGATATAGATCGTGAGCATCAGCACGGGGTCCAGTTAGATACCCAAACAAAACAAAACGGAAAACGAAAAACGGGAAACGGGAAAAAAAAAAAAAAGAAAAGGAACGCGGAGTTGCGCCACGCACCCATGAGAAAATAGTCCACCGTGTGGCTGATATGCTATACGGTAATAAAAATCGAAACACGTTCCCGAAGGTATAATTAGGAGGGTTTATGAATAGTGACACTTGTAGCTACGCACCATTGGGACTACTGCCCCGGGGGCGAAATCTTGAATGAAAAAGTTGGTTCCCATACTGTTGACATAGCCTTGCATCCGATCGCCGTTTCGTGACGCGCCATCAACACTAAGAGAAGAAGAAAAAAAAGAAGCCTCAATTATGAATTGTAATGATCGTAGCTTGAGGTACGAGGCTCAAGTGATCTGT
>MU150245.1:24730-81462 GCA_015584075.1 Collybia nuda
CCCCCCTCCAACCCAACCCAACCTAACACACCCAACACACACTCACACATTCTTCAGCTACGCAAACGCCCTCCTCGTAACACTCAACAACCGCCACTTCCTACTCGTCAAAGCCCAAGCCACAAACAGCGGCACCACGCTCGGCGGGTCAATGTTCTCCAGGCGCTCGGACGGGAAGCTCGTCTCGCGCCCGGAGGAGTACGCGTCGACGACGGGGGTGAAGATTAGTACGTTTAAGACGACGACGGGTGGGGATGCGTATCAGTTGGATCGGCTCGAGGTGTGTGTTGATTCTTGATTCTTGTTCTTTGGGGCTTTGGTGGGTTAGTGCTAATGAATGTTTTTCTTTTTCCTTCTTTTTTTTTTTGGTCTGGTAGTCCCATGGAAACGGGAACAACAAAGGCCCGCATTTTTAGTCTGGGCTCCAGTTTTGGTTCGTTGGATTTTGTTGGTGGGTGGATGGATGGATGGGTTATTTATTTATGGGACGTTCGTTCGGCATGTTGGAGTATGTGCCGGAACGATTTATCCCCCACCCTACTGCTACTGGATTGCTGGATATGTACTGTACTACAACACTGTACCCTGGGACGTGTAATTGTTATCAAAATCATCCTGTTTTTTCGACGTGTTCTATCACTTGTAAGGCTGTTGTGAGGATGTATACAAGCGTGTACGCCGGCCCGGGAGTCCGAAGACTCAAAAACTCAAGAGATAAAAATAGATCCAACTCATCGATAATGTCCAAGTTATATACTCGAAGTGTTCTGTTACTAACTATATAATCGGTCAGGGTTTTAAGCATGATTTTATGGAAGATGGGTGATATAGTTCAAGTATGCAGGAACAAAACTTGAAGATGCGAACCGGGGGACGGTGGGACACAACACAACAAATAGCAAAGAAAAAAAATCCAAGTATGTGGCTTGCACAGAAGCTTGTGACAGATCCTTGGGTTGAGCGAACTTGGATTCGGACATGTTCAAATACTTACCTCGTTAAACTTCGGTGTCATCAGCAATAACAAGAAGTTCCTCCTCCCCCTCCTCCCCAGCCGCTGTTATTTCAGCAAAGTCATTAACAGTAGGTCTATACTCGGGGGTATTGGGGGGAATATCATCCCGCATCACTGGGTTTGCCTGCCTCCAATTTCTGTGAATGTACTGACGAGGGGGCACCTCAGCCGCAAGCGCTGCCTGCAGGTTCTGCCGAGACCACGCAAGGGCGCCGCCGGCCCATTGAGCCAGCTGAGTATGGTTGAGGTTCCTGTTGAAGCGAGTATAGGCTCCTCCTCGCCAGTTTCGAGGGGGAGGGTTGACGTCGTAAAACGTTTCGACATATGCGTAGGGCATGATCACAGTGCTGATATCATGCATACAAGAGGATCAGATGTAGAGTAAAGAAAGAAAGTAGTTGCTTCAGTGAGAAAAATGAGAAATTTAAGGGAGAGAGGACTTGCCTTTATGTAGAGAAGAATTTGGAATATGAACTGAGGAGAGATGTGTAGGGGAGTATTTTCCTGTTTAAAATCTTTATCTAGTAGCTTGTACATGTGTACGTATACCGGAACTTCTTCACCGGGCCAATCGTTGATATCAAAAACTTGACTTCATTCAGTTGTAGTTTGTCAACTTAAGGTTCTGGGGTGCACCACAACATGGTTCTTTGTACTAAAGTTTGTGCTCGTGACTAAAAGGCGCTGGTCGATTTAATATATTAATGTCCCAATATGGAATATTTACAACAGGCTCTGGATTATTAGGCGCTCGTCGTCATTTTTCCAATGCACACGGGGTGAGTAGTCTGGTAATTTCGTGGTGTGGGGGGAAGTCGTACCTCGGGAATATAATGCCAACAACAACAAAGTAGCAAAGACCTTTCATCCCGGGGTTCCTTCCAGGTTGCCTCATAAGTTATCCCTCCAATCATGTGTTTGTCCGATATACAGGAGCAGGGCGGAGGGTTATCAACATACACAATTCAATTTAAGAACATGACCTCGAGCAACCTTCCGTGGTAGTCTTCCCCACTGGCTACTCAGTAAAGTCAGTCATGTAACAATTGATGTCTGTAACTCCAAAATAAAAGCATATCACAGGCAACGCGGGCCAGATACGTGTTTTATTGGGTGTGGAAATCGAGGCTATCTGATTACCTGGTTAGACGATGTTCGCCACAATAACCTATATTATTCCATAATTAGGATGATTTTTTTGATATTCCTGGAGTTCCCCCGCACCTGGAATGATTCTAACAGCAGAATCGTTATGCGAGCCCATCACCATTGTAGTAGATGTATTCCCAGAGTTCGAATTAGTGATATAGCGGGATGTATCACAAACGATCACATCTCCGTCAATGGCCGTTACAGAGACTTGGTGTTGAGCATACGAAAATGAGGACGGGCCTATGTTAGGAAATTCTTGACGCGGCTCGTTTCTGAATGGATCCAAAGACGATATAGCCCCAGCCATTGGCCCAGAGTGTCCCTGGGGCTCAGATCCTACCATGGCTTGGTTCGCCGGTTTGTCGGTTGCTGATTTACTGTCTTGCTTTCCACCCTGCTCGGTATTCGTCCTACCAGTCCCTGGTCCGTTCCGCTGCCTCCTCAATCCGGCAATAATCTCAGCATGTTGAGTGGCAAGCCGGTGCAAAGTTTCTTGTACCGAGAGGCTTGATTGTAGCTACAATAATTAAGGTTAAAGTTTGAATATATGCATAATAGAAATATCCGTGCCCTGATTGTATCAAGGAACAGTCTCAGAGTTTCTCTGTGTTCTTGTGCTTTCCTTCTGTCAGATTTGTAGTTTATCATGCGGGACAATACGTTCCGAGAAACCGCTTTCGTGGTAAATCTTTCAATGGAAGAAAGAGTCCTTTCCAGGAATTAATACATATGGACATTATGAAAGAGCGATGACGTACTTAAGGAGGACTCATACGCTATCCAATTGGTGAGGTTGAACTATGATATTGTCCTTGTTGCGACACAGTAAGGCATACACGAGTCCACACACATCGATAGCAAGACAAGCAAAATGTCTCTTTCTGTTACGAGCACCCTGATTTCTATAGACTGAGCTAGAAAGCAAATCAATAAAGCTACCACTGACCTGGATGACGTCCAGAATATTGAGGGAGATGTTGGCAGCATCGTTGAAGTATGGTATGGGAGATACGCTCGCCGCATCTCGTATAGTGGATATTATTATGTCTGACACGTCCTGGGAAATAGGTACAGGAGTAGACCGTTGAGGTATGTTGTTTATTTCCATGTGGAAAGGATTACGGTGCAGGAAGATTAGTTCTCACAACCCTCTTTTATCGTCTTGGATGTATATTCCCTGCGGCTTTCCAGTCACAGAAAAAACCTCGAGGATGGAGACTACGGGAGAAGAAGGTAGAAAGTGGGTTTTATATTCGCTGGGGCTCGGATAGTGATACCGCGACTTCAATTCACTTTCATATCACTTGCGTTGATCGAACGTTGTCACATCCATACCGGGCCACCAACACGTCGTGGCAGTGTCTATTGGGAGTCGCGACGCTGGTTCGGAGTCCAACGTGTGTTTGTGGCACCCCTCTGCTTCGGTACTTCACAACCACTGTAAGACTTTTTTTTTACCTTTGCGGAGATTGAGAGGACAGTCGGTTACACGTGCCACCCCATAGGAAGTGAGGTTGAGTATGTTGTGCAGTGCTCTGCTGGTCCTTTGAAAATTTTTTTTGGGAAAGACGGAGAGAAGACTTGATCCGTGGTCCGCTTCGATTGGTACGAAATCAACCATTTTTGGGATTTCATTTGAGATAAGCTCGTGGCGCGCGTGGAAATGAAGGAGGAAGATTCGGCCCGTCCGACGCGACCGTATTTGTATTCTGAAATCCTTTTTTAGTTCTGTTTAGTGTGGTGGCTAACTGCGGGGTGTACATCCAACCCAACGTGCTCGACATGCCTTAAGAACCGAACATGCCCAATGTGACCAAATACTTCATTCGAGATCTCTAGCACAACCTCATGTTCTAACCATGCTAAAATGCTGTGAGGATTTTGTGGGTCCGTGGTGGGCCGGAACATTTACCTGCGGACACATCCTATCCACGCACTTGAGATCCGAGGAGAGCTGTGTCGAACTGCTTTCCTTAGCATTCCTCATCGTTTGTTTATCCTGGATTTAAATTGGGTAACACATAAAGCAAAAAAGCTGATGATGTGATAGGACCCTTTGAATATCCTCCGAGATAAAAACACCTGTTCTTTGTGTTGGTGGTTGGCCATAGTGTCGGTAACTGTGTAATATATGTAGAGCATTACTGTTGTGCACAGTGCCTCTTTCTAGAGACCATCATAATGCTGAAACTAGATTGCCTTAGCTTCTGGTGTGCAGGGCCACCTTCATACCTGAGTAAGAGATTAACTCACAACGGGATATATCACATGCAGTTGGGCGTCAACCAGAGGTCATAGGGCTTCATAAACGTGGCATTGGATAGGGGAAAGGCGGCAGTCAGGGAGAACTTCACTGAATCGCAACGTGCAAACGGCAAGCACGAAGGGATAATAAGGGGCTACATGACGGTCACGCGTCGAAATCAGGGATAACCCGGCGCCCAAACTGACCAAACAAATATCAACAATTTTACCCAACCACACCCCCAGCCAACACTCAGTTTGCACCCTCTTTCGATTTACGCCTGGATCTCAACATCCCTTTCCTTTTTCATTTGGCCTTTCAAGATCCGATACTGATATTTCTATGAATGCAACGATCCTGGCTATGTTTTTGAAAATGTCAAAAATGACATTTTGTCACACTTGAACGAAACCCCACCCAACTGATGTGGTATATTTGTGATAAACCGAAAGACAGTGCAAACCGAGTATTGGGGGCGTGATAGTAATACCACAAATTTTTATTTTCGAGTGTGTATTTTAAATCATACATAACTGCGTCAAAACACTTTACAGTCACGATTTTTACTGTGATGACTGCCAGGCTGTGTGCAACTGATCTTCTTTCAAGTTCTCTAGCATGGAAACCAACGCTCTTCAACAAACTATAGGGACTGGCTTCAAATAACTCAGCATATGTCTCACAACAACAATACACACCATCTTATTTCTTACCATCATGAATGTGACAGGTACCAGAAGAAGCACCATGATCTTCGGGCATTTCATCCGTGCAGTCTCTTTATCGATTTTCCGAATTTTATAGGATCCTCCGCGGCATATTCTATAACACCTGTTAAATCCATGACTCTACGAAACGGATATCGCGTCATTGCCTCATCCCGTTACATGGCTGATAAGATGGCAGCTAGAACCCATGTCTCGTACTGTGAGGCTCTAGATATGCGAATTCGGGGATGCTTTGAATGTGACCTTTCCCTTTAATCAATTTCTCACATTATTTCGGTCTTTTTACTTTGCCGTCCGAAAGGTAGCACTTCTGACTATATTTGATTACATGGAAAACGAGGGCTATGTCAATTTACCCCTAAACACCTTTCCTGTTTATTAGGGTGATAACTTTGGTTGTTAGGATATGTTTCCCATCTAGTCGCTAGCGTAATTCACTGACAGTCACCTTTTCTGATTCAATCTGCACCGACAAGCTACCCACCGCTTACACAATCCGAAGAGTTCGTGTCGATAGTGTTATCTCTTGGATGCGCCACCTTTATTATATTAATAACACAGGTAGCGCCCATGGGGGATAGCGTTAATAAATTGAACATGACCATAATATTGAAACGTGGGGTCTAAGCAGCGGAGAAAGTAATGATAGACAATTCATCATTTTTCACTGAGGTTAATTTCCAGCCTGTGGCGTTTCCAAGTTCTATGAACTGCCCGACGTTCCGTCCTTGCCCATTTAGGAGGTTAAGCATCTGTAGCACTCCATCGTTAGTTACTCCATGGTGACTTTTACATATACGGAACGAACCGTCATGTCCACACTCGTAGGATCCGAACCTCCACCTTTCCCCAAGTTCGGAATCAACGGAAATGGCGCAGTTCGGCGTTCGACATCTGCTTCATATTTCGTAGGGTCAGCACATGCATAGGGGATCCCAATCTCAAAGAAGATGAGTTTTGACGATGGATTGGCCGCTTCTCGGATGCGTTTCATTATCTTGATGCAATCTGCATCGGGCCAGTCCTGGATGATGAAGCGACAAAAGTAAATCGCTGCTCCTTTGACGGGCTGAGGCTGGAAGAAATCGTGGGCTGTGTAGACGTCCATGAGATTTGCAATAGAGAGCATACCAGAGGGACGAACCTTCTAGCTTCACGCGCCCATTCTCGATTGCCTCCGGGAAATTGGCTTTCCAGAACTGTAAAAAATTTAAGCCACGAGGTGTCTATGAGCCAAGCACACTGGAAACTGGTAAATACCGTTTTCGCCCCTTCTATGACGGGTGGAAGGTCTTGGATCACAAACTTCGTCTCAGGGAACATCTTCGCAACAGCGAGAGAGACTGTTCCCATATTTCCACCAACATCCACGATCACATCCGTAGACTTGAGGCTTTTCCAGTCGTATGCTGGGGAATGAAAATTCAGATTCACTTCATCTTGTAGAGGGTAATGGCAATACAACTTACCATTCTGGAAGATCGTGTCTTTGTAGGTCTGCGCTACAAATTGCATGGCCGCTACGAATCGTCTGAATCGCCACCCCTGACCGGGCTCCGCATACCAGTCCCAGAGCCTCTTGTCGGTTCCCCAAGCCATGTTAAATGGACTGTTAGCCCCTTTCCCAGAACCTTTCAAGAAATCGACCATGGACGAGCTACTCCTGAGGCCTTCTCCAACTCTGAACCGATTGGAGTCAGCGAGATGGTCCGTTTTAAGCAAAGAACTATACTGACATATGTCCGACAAATGCAGCATTACCCGAATTTTCGTACTTTTCAAGAGGTCTGGGTGAGAAATTCAAGACGGAGGGCAACAGTTCAGGATATTAGTTTACTTGGCTTGCAGTTCCCCAACAGTCTTGCCACTTGCTTTGATTAAGGCTGAAGATAGTTTATTATTGGTGAAAACATCAGGAGTAACTTCTTTGAAGATGTGGCGGGTTGCGAGGTAGCGGAGAACACGGCCTGTTGGTCCAAACTCAGTTTTCATCCACCCAATTCCATGTGAAATAAAATATACGGACCTACATGAGAGGCCTGGCAGTTGACCGCGGATGCGATTTCTTTTACCTGAAGTGACTGGAAAGTATACTGAGCAAAGATGAAATCAATTTTAAACTTAACGCGTACCTTGTTCGGAGCTTCATTCAAAATCTCAGGTATATCGACGTCCACCGCAAAACCTATGGCTGCCGACATATACATACTAGGAACCAGCTCCCAAAGTGTATCCTTGGGCGATCGTACGGTCGCAATCAATTGATTGGCAGCAGCAACAACTAGTTTCGATAATTCTATAGCTTTAGCATCCTCGTCTAACGGGCCCGGCTTGTAGGTCGCGTCGAGGGAAGGAAATTGGGATCCATTCTTCGTGTAAAGAGATTGAAGTTCGTTGGTACTGGTGTTGATAATATTGAGAAGGGCAGACAGTGGGTCGGTAGACATTGCTGGAGTTCGAATTTCAGGGTTGGCTGGAAAGATTAGGGGTAGTCTGGCTACGTAAAGGACGTTTATACTGCCTCCACTGAACGAGAATGTTCATATTGTCTTCTAGTGCGCCTGATGGAAGGATGATTACAAAAGTGATCGTTGTGCCGTGAGTGGCATCGATATCACTGCGTACCAACACTAGACGGCATGTCAATTAAACATCATTGTTCAATACAGGATGTGTGCCAATAAGAGGGCCTAGGAGATAAGCTCAGTGACCCAAACTAGTAATAAAATCCCTTGAAAAAATAGACACGAGTATAATGATTGAGTAGAAGCTCGACAGAGATGGCCATATTCGCAGAGTTCGCTTTCGATTAGGAGGAGGGATGCCATGTCAGCCGAATGACACCCGCCGAATCAATTCAGTGCGCCAATAACACTCATCCCAGAAGGAGTGACCCAAAAGAGTACTGGAATCCCTTGTCGATTGAGTGGATATAACTGGGATCAGGAATTGACTGACGCAGGACTAGTTTATGCTAGACCGTGGGATCTGTACCTGAACATCTTGTGCGGTGGGAGAAAGAAAAAAGTCACAGAAAAGCTTTTAAAGTTACCCAAGATGAGCGTGAGAATCTTTACAGTTATTCGGCACATCCAATCAAGCGTTGTAGTTTGCACATTACCCTTTTACCAAGTCTAAACCACGCGTGTGCGCTACTCTCATGCGGTGGAAGAGGGAGGACATTCGATGTATCTATTGGAAATAGAACATCGAAGTGCCCTTCATCTTCGACATCAGAAAGAGTAGTTGTTGAGCATAAAAGGTTGCACTTTATCCACCCGCATGAACTCAAGTTGTAATCCAATGTCCTTTTTCTTCTTAATTTCAGTTGCAGGACTCTTAGTGGTAGCTAAGTTCTTATTTCTCGTCCCACCAAAGCTCTCCCATCTCCCCAGGGCACCTCTGTTACCCTTACTCTTCAGTTATCTCTCCCTTGAACCTGAAGACGAACGCATTCGGCGCATTATTTTACCTTTTGCAAATGAAAAAGGAGAACCCGTGGTACTAGTATGGGCTTTCGGAATGTGGTTCGTGCACATCATTGATTATGAAGTAGGTATTCGGGTCCATATATGCCACCATCTGCCGTCTAATCACTCGCGTCAGGTTGGACAGATTGCAATGAAGGATAAAACATGGGTCCGACAACTCCCACCACAAGACCTGCTATTTTGGAAGTTTGTTGGGCACCAGAACCTTGTTTTTACAACAGGAGAGGAGTGGAAAAAACATTCACGCGTCGTCACCTCCGTCTTTCTGCGACAGCCTCCCATACAAGATTTCGTCTCCGTCGCACAGAGACTAATTAACGCGATGGATCGAGATCCTAACAAGACGGTACCATGGGATAAGCTAGCTAAGCGGGTCACGATCGACATTCTTAGCATCACTGTTCTTGGAAATGATATTCGGGCGCTTGACTGGCCAGACTCTCCTATCCCCAGCACTTACAACCGCTGTGTAGCAGGACTAACTGCCCCGCCGTACATATTCCTTCCCTTCCTCGATAAATATTTTCCACGAAAAGGAATTGTAAACGATGCTGCGTATTTACGAGAGTTCTTCATGGACTTAATCAAGGAGAAGGCGACCAATCCTGGAAATGACTTGATATCATTGATGCTCGCTGAACCATCTTTCTCTGAACAAGATGTATTGGATAATGTTTCCTTGTTCTTTGTGGCTGGACATGTCAGTTATTTCAAATATTTATATCACAAACTCAGGAGCTCATCCACTTTATTTCTGATTCATTCCAGGAAACGACTGCAGGCGCCCTATCATCCATCATTTATTACTTCGCCACGCACCCAGAACAGCAAGAAGCAGCGCGCGCCGAAGTCTGCCAAGTGTTCACGTTGAAAGATAGCCTTGATACGAACCTTATTGCGCGGATGCCCTTTGTTTTCGCGTGCATCCAAGAAGCCATGCGAATGAACAACCCTTCAAATTTCACCCTTCCACGCAGTAATTCTGTTCCAACCACGTTGGGAAAATACGCCATCCCTCCTGACACGCTGATGTGTTTCAGCATGTCGGGCGTCCATCACCTAGAGAAAGCATGGGAGCGCCACGATATATACAACCCAGAGCGATTCATGGATCCGAACGCCGGAGGGACGGCGTTCTTTGGTGCCGGTTTGCGTCAATGTCCCGCAAGACATTTTGCTATGTGGGAGCTCCGTACGATCACCATTATGCTACTCAATGAGTATAAATGGTCCCTCCCCCCCGGATCTGCCCACAAAGACAAGGTGCAGAACTCGTTTTCGTTCTCAACTAATCTCAACCTTCCGAAGGATCTGTTTGTAACGTTTGAGCGGCTGCAACAGTAGTTAGAGATCCAGTCGTCAATAAATATAAAATGTACATTGCATTCCCATATTTGAGATTCCTGTACCCCACAAAGCGAGGAGTCTCCCACTTTAAATTCACAAGGTGAAAGTTACACAGTATAGCTGGGGAAAAATCGGTTGTATAACAAGTGCAATGGTTTTAATCATATTGAAGTAAGAGTGGTTCACCTCAGGGACTATGTAGCGAGCCACTTAACCGTGAGTGGAAGTTGCGCCCCGTCCTGCTCTTTCCCCTTGACTCTAGCCTTAGCAGTTGGGCCGGTGAGATGAAAAACAATCTCCTTCTCTTCCTCGCGTGATGACAGCCCAAACTCGAAGTGCTGAATCAGAGTGGAGAGGAAGATCTAGGAAGGTAGTTACTCAGACCGGGGAAGACCAATACATCACAGAAGAAACTCACTTTATATTCAGCAAACGCTGATCATGGATGAAGTGTCAATTCCAGAACTGAGAAACATCTGTAAGAGTTGCTCACCGAACGAGCGGCCAATGCATAACCTGTTTCTGTGGGGAACATGTAAGTACGGGATCGATCTTGTCTCAGATTTTTCTTACCCATCTCCGAAGGTAAGTACATGTCCTGGAATTCGAATATTGAGGGCGTCATCTGGCAGAGGGCCGTCGAGCCACCGTTCTGGAATAAACTGCTTCCCTGTAGGCCCCCACAATCTCGGCGTGGTGTTTACACCATCCCTGGTTGGCATGTGGATAGTCTGACCAGGATGAATATGAATCTCCGTAACGGTTTTCCCGTCTATTGTAATAGGGTACTCAAGAGGAATGATATCTTCCTGTTGTGCCTGCGTTACGAGCTAGGTCAGTTACGGAAGTAGGGATGCAATGACGTTCTTACCTCTCGACTAAGTTGTGGAACACTAGTAAGAACCCTGAGAGCCTCTTTCATAACAGCGTCCAAGTACGGTAAAGCAGTCGTGCTCGTGCATAGGTCTTCGTATGTGATAACGCCCCCGTTTTTCTCGCGAAAGCTGACCACCTCTGCGCGAAGCTTGTTTTGAATCTCGGGGAACAAAGACAGTTTATGAAGCGTTTCCTGAAACATGATTAACAGATGAGGATTAAGATCCACTAAAATTACCGTAATAATATTTGCTGTCGTTTCGCTTCCGGCGAACAGGATCCCAGCAATCTTGGAATCACTTCAATAGAAGACATGAGCGATGGCGAACAAATAACTTTACATTTGATATTGCTAGATCACGCTGTTCTTGGCCTTGAGATCTCGTTAACAGATAATTGAGAGATTTAAAGGTACTGTCATCTCACCAATCGCTTCCAAAAGTTTTGAATGGAATCCCTTATTCACTACACCGTTCTCCCATACATCATCAGCGACCTTACCGAGCTCATTCCATAAAGTTTTCCATTTCCTCGTCGCGGGGTTTGGAATATTAACCAAGAACGGGAGTTTGTTGAGAATGAGTTGAAGTAATACGGTGAAGTGATTATCTTCAAGTCCCCTCAGACGATCAAGGAGGTCGGATATTGGCCCAGAGGAATCAGCTATGCTGTAGGCAAATCCAGTCCGTGAGACTGCGTCGGTTCTATTGCAATATTATCAGATATAGAGTGGCCATGATGCGAGGCAGAGTACATACGTGAGAACTTGAATACGCCTCGACACATTAAATATATCGGATTGAGAGGGAAGCCCTTCCAGTTCAGCTTGCCAGGTCTCTCGCATCTGGACGTACGTGAGATAGCGAGATGCGAGATAATATCTAGAAATTCACCTGATCTGCCAAATCAAACAAAGTATCTGAAAGCTCTTCCACCGCGGTAACGCTGCGAAGGTGAATCACCGCGTCTTGGCAAAGGTATGATACTTACGTGAACGCGGTATTGATAGGCCTTCTCTGTCGCCGATGTTCTTCTCCTGAATGAGAGTTGGTCTCCTGAACGGTATTTAAAGATAGACGCAGAAAATCACCATCTTTCACGAACAATCCTCCAGGGAACTAGTTTTTATTAACATATAATCACCACATAATCTATGAAAATAGGTTGCAGTTCTACTTACGGCCGCTTGTAGGGCCTGCTTCGTGGCTTCCGAACGACCATATTTATCACCATTATTGAGGACGTGGGAGACTCCTTTTGGATCCATAAGGACAAGCATGGGTTCCTGTAGTAGAAAGCCAATCGAAATATTTAACTATATAATTTTTTGCCGAATAAAATAAGACCAACATTGAAAGAGCTTCGGATGCGATAAACGAGGCCAAATCTATTAACATATCGATATTAAAGGGACGAAATTTTAGATAAACTCCAAACTCACTCTTTCTCCCATTCGTTATACATCGAATTACATTCTTTGAGGTAAAAATTGGCCATATGTCCGAAGATAAGACTCGGCGTCTTGGGACCTGCAAGGCCTTTCAGCCAGACAAAGTTCCAAAGATAGAGGGCTTCAATCATCGGAAAGGTAACCCGGTAGAAGATGACCAGGTATAGACCATAGCGGAAGTAGGCTGCTAGTGGCGACTCCCTTGTGGTAAGCCATAATGCCAACGCAGGTAATAGGATCGTAATATAAGGTGTAGCTCGCGACATGGTCGTTTCAGTGGGATGAAGGACCACAAATTCTGTCACTGCTTTTGTTACTGAGTTCTTTTGACCACGGTGACGTGGGACAGCGAGCGCCTGTGTCTTTTATAGAACAGGTTAAATCTACTTATCTAGGACTTCTTGACTAGGACATATCGTTAACACGCAATACCAAGTCCTTGGATGGTGTGGTAGTGGAATGAGCAAACGAGGTCACCGGTCCAGCTGCCAGAAAAAGGTTGCCGATCGCGTCTCGGTAATTTCCGATAGCCTTGGCACGAGGACGTGAATGGCGTTTTTCTCTTACACACGACTTCAGTTACTATATTCATGATACCAAGCAGACGTTGTGTGGGATAACCTATGTCTTACACGTACGGAAATACTGTACAAATCACGAGAACTGCGTGACAACTTTCCCAAGAACCCTCACACTATCTGGATTGTAGACTCCCAGCAAAACTACACACCCGAGATTTGAGCAAGCGCTTTTAACGCGTCCTAGGTATCAAGTCCCGAAGGTGGGCGTGTTAAACCTTAGGCTTCTCGTGCGTATCCACCACTTCTCCGATCAAGGCATGGTAAAAAAGGAAACGACGGGAATCTCATATATTTCTTCTATTCTAGAAGCTCTCAAGTACTGTTGGTGAAGGGCACGGTATTCAGGCTCATTTTGAGGGAGAGGAGACTAAAAAGGTGGCGAAAGGGCTCAATCTGAGTTTAGTCATTCTGAACTCGGTCTCCCGCTGTTTTTTCAGGCCTCCTACTTCAAAATTCGACTAAGTTTCTCTGCGCTACCTCCGGAATCAAACGTCACGAACGTTCTATCAGTCTTCGATACCAGAGTGGGAAATTTTCTCTGCAGCCCGAGGCGGTTCACCAGTATCAGCGCTTCGAAAATTTCGCACGATTTAGTGTTTCGCCGCACAATCGCCTTTGGTAATTTTATTGTCTCACAGAGATGACCGAACTTTGCCTAGTGGACTAATAAGATATTGACCTTTTCTCAATATCTCATGTAGAGGTGGTAATCAAATGTCTACTTCAAGACCCTTATGATGCAAACAAAAATATGTGGTCACACGGAGCCACGTACACACATGGTTGGCTGTTATCATTGGGACGGGGGGGTACCGTACTCGATTCAATGATTGAGATCGAATGCGCATTCCAGGGCACACGTGAATCCGGTTGAAACCAGCACCCTATTCTATTTTGTTTCCCCAGTTCTGGCTTTAATCCAGCAAGTCCCGACGACTCCGAAATAGGCCCATAGATTCTGCCCTCCGGGGTAGAACGTCGTTTTCGTCAGTCTAAAATATGTCTTTCCACCTCCCGGATATCCATCGCGACTGGCCATTCCCTCGTGCTGACAACCCACACTACGTCGAAGTGGCGTCAGAGAGTGTGCGCTGGATTGAGTCGTTCAAACTTTTCCCAACAGATCGTCAAAGGTCGTTTCATGCGATCTTACCAGGTCTCCTAGGGTCCATGGCATATCCAAACCTGTCTCGTGCACATTTCCGAACTGCTTGTGACCTCATGAATATTCTTTTTGCCGTCGACGACATAAGCGACCGCCTCAACCCTACGGAAGCCAAAGTTATAGCAGATGCCATGTTAGATGCACTCAGGTGGCTTTTTTTTTCATTATTCGCGGTTGTGTCGTGCTGATCTTATGAAAGGAATCCCGAGAAGGAGAGAGATATCACAGAACACCGTCTTGCAGATCTTGTTCGAAGGTGAGAATTCTGGACCATCCCCAATCGACGGCATTCGGTTGACATGAGAGCGTGTGTTGCCCAGCTTTTGGGCTCGAGCATTAGAAACGGCCAGTAGTACAACAATTCGTCGCTTCATCCGGAGCTACGAGGATTATGTGTGTGCAATGACTCAAGAAGCACAAGATCGTCAGTACAAGAGCGTACGCAAGTCAATGGATGAATACTTAGATCTTCGACGCTACACCGGTGCCATCAAGCCTTCTTTAGATTTAATTTTACTTCCGTTGGAAATCTCGGACAAGCTCTTAGACAGTCCCACTGTCAAGGAGTTGGAAATGATTGCAATTGAGCTCATTGCGGTGGCAAATGTAAAACCAGTACTCTTTCCCATTCAGTCCCAATCTGACTGCCTTCTTAGGATATCGTTTCATTTAACGTGGAACAAGCGAGAGGTGACATACACAACTTGGTCATTGTCCTAATGGACGGGGACAAGAAGATGACCGTCCAAACAGCAATGGATCTAGTGGGGCAGTGGTACAGGAAACGTGGTCAGGATTTCGTTGAAGGGTTGAAGCGACTCCCTAGCGTTGATGATGGCAACTACGAGGTACTCTGCCTTCATCAATATGCATGGGGTCTAGGTAACTGGGTGACTGCTAACTATGAATGGAGCTTCGAAAGCCATCGCTTTTTTGGGGAGGAAAACGGCGAGGTTATGAAGCACCGTGTAGTCAAACTACTACCTAAAGCTCCCCCGCTCGTAACCGTTTGAGTAGGCAGTAGAGCCTCGTGCAACCTTTTCGAAATTTGACTTTTCCAATACAAGCTATACTTATCAAGTATGTATCGCCTCTGTTCGTTCGATGGGCTTTTTCCTTTTCTTTACTCAATGAATTACTGTTATGTATTTTTAGGTTTAACGTCCAATCTTACTGCCAACTGTCATGCCTGTTCGGGCCCGGGGCCCATATATTCTCCTGAGCGTGTACATTCCCTCTTCGAGTCAAGATAATCTCGGCGCTTGCTGTGAATTCGCCTTCCCTATTAGTCACTATGAGGTGCCTGGCATTGGTCTTATCGATAAACCACCTCAAGGCACGTTAACGGAAACACTTCCCCCGCCCATGAGAAAACAATCGATCGACCACTTATTGACAGCGCTTCTTATGTTGGAGTATAAACTAAGCAATCATTTCCCATGCTGCGGACTAGTCACGGACGTAACCTCCCATTCCGTTACTCAATTGAAAGTACTATCAAAGCTAGGGAAACAAAACTCAAAAATGGCACAAATCTCGCAGGAGACCTGTCGCACCTGCTCAAGGAGTTCAAGTTGGCATGCAGTTTCGAGCATTTTCCAAAGGAATATCCGCGGCATCCTTCAATGCCAGGACAGACGTACCTGTAAAGAAACGGTGGTCCCGTTAGGTGTATTTCTGTCTAACACATTGTCATTCCAACCACGCCCTACGTTGTTAGCAGGAAAAGGTTTCAGGTTTGGGGGTATCGCAAAACTTTTTCTGCTCATCTGCGACCCCCTTTCAGTAAGCTGGGGTATGTTAGATGCTGACCTCTGATACGTGGGATTCTCCATATATATTCTGTCCCGCCCGTCAGAAAGTGAGTGAAGTGGGTTAAAATAACCATAAATGTTCATGAAACACTAAACGCATTGATATTAGGATGCGTTTAACAAATAAACGGATTTGTTTGAGCCAATTATTCAGGTGCAAGGAGAAAACTGATCGGAGCCATTCGTTTGACTAAATTTTTGGAACACTCTGAGCACAGGTTCACCTCATGATGTCTCGGTGGTCACCAGTGGCAGTGTCGCTAGAACTGGGCATCATCGATCATCACTTGACTTTATATTTGTGCATTTTCCACAGGCTCTGTCAACTCATTGCTCATACTGATGATCTGAAAGTCTCTGGTATCCTTAAACAACGCATCTGTAATCACACTAACACCTCAAACCACCTGCCTCAGATGATTTAGGATTAACTCTCTCACCACCCTCATTGGGATATCGACTTGATCGTATTTATCAGTCACTGATTACCTCTCCATCAAGGTAAGAGAGGAGTGCATCCGCAATCATCAGTCTCCTCCGAGAGTATATAGTTGGATCCACCTACGATTCGAGCTTGGCAAGTAGTGTTGTACTCTACTTCCCCAACGCTCTTTTCATAAACTCAGATTCCATGGCGTCCAACGCGACTGCACTCCCACCTCTTGGTGTGCCTCCAATCCCACCGAACATCACTCAAATGTATGTCCGAGTCAATTACATCTAATGTGAAGAGCTGACCATGCACCAAGAGCCACTCCCGTGGTAGGTTCAACAATGCTGATCGTACAAATTACCCCTAATATTTTCTCAGCTGGTCGGAATATTGGTCTCATGGGCTTTCTGGGGAATGCTGTTGGTTCAAGTCTGTAAGTGCCTACCATAATGGACATGACCAGGGATGCCCATTAAAAATATCATTTACTCTAGACATCTATGCCTCTCTGTTCCGAGATAAATTGTTGATTCAATTCTTCGGTTAGTACATGACGTCGACTCGCCTTACCAGATCATCTTGGTAACACCGCCAACTCCCTTGCGACAGTTTACGTGGTTTTTCTGATCGACACCGCACAAACGCTGATGATGGCGGTCGACGCTTTCTATTGGTTTTCTTCTGGGTTCGGGGACCTGAGGCACTTGGGAAACGTATACCTCAGCTCCTTCGACGTACCTATAATGGGTTGTCTCCTCGCTATACTTGGCCAGACGTTCCTTTGTTATCGTATATATGTTCTGGGCCAGAAGAAATGGATACCGATATTGTTGTTTGCAGTGAGTAGAACGTTTTTGCAAATAGCTTGGCGTCCGGGGAATGCTCACACGAATGTCTATCAAGATTTGTTTCATGTCTCTCGTTGGAGGGTGGTATAATGCGATTCGGGTAGGTCTTCCACGTTTGGTGGATGATTATACGTAATTAATACATTACAGGGTAAAATCTTATCTGGAGGCATCTCAACAGCACAGGCGACCATAGACATACGTGCGCTATATGTAAGTCATTGCCATACTCCAGTGCATGATATTTTTCAAGCTCTACCTCCATTAGATCTGGTTGATCTCGTCAGTTGTTGGGGATACTGGAATTGCCGCTACTATGGCATATTTAGTACGATTTCTATTCATGAATTTTTTTGATGTCTCTTTAATCTTTACTCCATATGAAGCTTTTAAAATCTCGAGGGACCTACAAGACAACGGACACTGTCATAAATCGCCTTGTCATACTTACTATGGAAACCAACGCTGTCTCAGGTGAGCGCAATATTATTATCAGCGTGTCGTTCTCTGAACATTGCTCTATGGCGTTAGCAATCCTTGCCATACTCACACTGGCCCTTTATTTTGCTGCACCGGTGAGCGTTTACCATATGGCTGAAAGTCATGTGTCTGAAAATCTTTTGACGGCACAGGGTACAAGCTATTTCCTTACTCCGTACGTCCTTTCTAGATCCGGATCACGAATGATGAATTAACATTTGTACTATTAGTACCTATCCGCTGGGAAAATGGTATGTATTGAAAACCCACCATGGATAACCCCAAGCTCAGCTGATCAATTTAGCTACGCGAACGCCTTACTCGTAACATTGAATAATCGCCACTTCCTTCTGGTTAGTGTTCAATCAGCTGGGGGCAGTACACTCCGTGGTTCAGTATTTTCGTCTGGGCAATCGCGGGGAAAGTTCATCTCTGGTCTCAACAGCCCAGGGATGATTGGGGAACACCCAGGAGAGTTCCCCTCGAGCGCAGGGGTCAAAGTTACTACGTTTTCATCTGCCACACATGGCGATTCATTCCACCTCGACAAACTCGAGGTAGGTCATCTATATTTTTCGAGTGATTGTATTGCTCACATCAGTTTATGATATTAGTCTCATGGAGATACTAGAGCCAATCACTTTTAGGCTACGTTTATTTATTAAAGAGTCCCATGCATTCCCTTTTGTTGGATGTGTAGATAGGAATAGCACAATGGACTTGTATTTATTATTGAGATTCTCCTAATCCTTTGCATTGAACCTTGGAGGGAAGGTCTGGGCTCACTACTTTGGGAGACGCCTTGTGTTCTTCTTTGAGTGAATTACGCATAATCATGAATAGGGGGCCTGGCCCGGTCAAAACAAGATTTAATTATAACCTCGAGTAATCTCTATTACATTGATATTCTAAAACTCTTAAGCTTGGACGTATTATATAAAGTTTTAAGCCTTTACCTGATGATATAGTTCGTCCATCTAATCTTATCTCAAATCTATTTATAGATATGACATCATGAACAGATTATTTGATATAAGAAAGCGGAGCCTTCATTTGTTTCTCCACAAAAATGAAATGAACGATCCTGGTCTCGACGAGCCAATTCACAATAGGTTTGGCGAAGTTACGGATGCCCTAAGAAGTCAGGTATCGCACGAAAGCCAGCAGTCTCTCGGACCTAGGGCAGCATTCCGCCATGAATTGGAAGTAGACGAAGATGAGGAGGAAGTGGGATTCTTCCAGCCAAAGTGAGCTCTCTGTAGTTTTCTTTGGGGCTGTGTATTGTTTTTATACATACTTAGACGATGGTGGTTTACATCCACGGCATTTCCACTCATCGCTGGAACATTTGGGCCATTAGCGAACCTATTTTCGGTTTGTGCATTGGTGCAGACCTGGCGCGTCAGTATTCCTCCCGGAATGACAGAAGCCCAAGGGTTACGGATTAAGGACCCACCATGGCTAGTGTCGACATTTTTTTCACAACCTTGATCGTGATACTAAAATCCCGTGCAGGCTACTCGCATTGAATTCGGTTTCGCTGGCCCTGGCATTGCTAGCCAACGTCCTATTACTATTAAACTTCGCTCATCGCATACGTTATTCAATCGCACAGCCCTTGACAATTACACTATGGTATCTTGCAGCCATGTTCCTGGTAGTTCCTTTGGGTTTGACAAAAGATTTGGAGATCCGACCGAGAGCGACGCACGCATTTTCCCAGTCTTATTACTATGCGTTGATTTCAGCAGCGGTTTACATCATCATCTCGACTCTTCTCGTCTTTAACACCGTCGGAGCATACGCCTTCAAAGCCTATCCACCATCGTTCAATTCCCTCACTATCCCCCAACGGACATTAATGCTTCAAACTATTTCCTACGTTTTCTATCTCGCCTTGGGAGCCGGCGTGTTTTCTGCCATTGAGGGATGGGACTTTGTTGATGGTCTTTATTTCTCTGATTATACACTATTGACAATAGGCCTCGGCTCCGATTTCCCACTACAGCATACTTTGGCGCGTGCCCTCATGATTCCATATGCAGCGTGTGGCATTACTATGATTGGTCTAGTAATTGGAAGTATCAGGGGTCTTGTACTAGAGCGGGGAAAGACTCAGGTAATTCGACGAACGCTGGGGAAACAACGAGAGAAACATATCAAGAATTTGAGTGGTCCTGATGAGGCTTGGAAGAAGCAAGAATTTGAAACCATGCGGCATATCGAGCAAAGGGCTGAAAGAATTCGAAAATATACACCACTCGGGACGTCTTTCTTCGCTTTCGTGGTGGTATGGCTCGGTGGGGCATTGGTGTTTTGGTTTTCTGAAAATGTATTGTCCTTCCATGGTTACATGAAATCAGTAATGCTAACATTGATGATGTTTAAAGAAACTACAATCATGGACGTACTTCGAATCATTGTACTTCGCATACACAACGCTCCTGACCATCGGGTACGGAGACTTTTTCCCAAAATCGAACTCGGGGAAGCCCTTCTTCGTGATCTGGTCCCTGATTGCGATACCGACAGTCACCATTCTTATTTCAGATATGGGGGACACAGTTATTGGATGGTTGAAGGAAGGAGTACTCTGGTTGGGAGAACGCACTATCCTACCCGAGCACAAGAGAAAACGTCAAGCTACCGAAAGGCAAGCTGGGATGGAGCAAAAACAAAAACAGGAGGACAGAGAAGGCCGTGGTGGGGAAGATTTACGAGGAGTACGTGGCGATGTTGAGATGTTAGGAGAGGTCGTGGAAAGGGAGGAAGAAAGCCGTGGAAAAGGGGGAAGTCTGGCCGCCAGAATAGCGAAAGAAATAAGCAAAGTCGCAATGAATATCGGACATAAGCCCCCAAAAAAGTACGGCTGGCATGAATGGACAGTGTGGCTTGACCTATTGGATATGGGGAATACTTCAAAGCCTGAAGACGCTAGGGATCGTTCTTCACAAGCGACCATTGGGTGGACATGGCTAGGTGATGACGGACCATTGCTTAGCAGTGTCACAGAAACGGAGTGGGTTCTGCGGAAGTTGTGCCAGAGGTTAGAAGAGGTGATGGAAAATGAATATGAAGCTAACGTACGTGAAAACCCTTCATAGGACCTCCATGTTTTCCCTCGTATTGCGAAATGGTATTAGAGAGGCGGGGCGTTTTACCATTATAATTATTGTTAGAATATATCATTAAGTGCGGGGTTCAAAGGGGTTCAAACGAGAAATGTGCCTGCCAGATTCCGAGTCCCGACGTGCGAAACCTAAATATTCCGGAGTAAAGCGAACATTCAGAAATCAAATTTGTTCGTCAAGAACTAGCCTTTCTACGGCATGTCCACGTCGCGTTAAATGCATAAACTACGAATATTCCATCACACTCTTTTCGGGTAAATGGTAATACCAGGTAATACGGAAGAAATTTTAACTTGCTATTACAGATCGACCGAAGAACGCATGTCTCGGATACCGATCACGCCCAGGGCCCACTACCAGTGAAAGTGAAGAGGGGAACTCTGCGCCCCTAAGGCCATCTTTCTCTGCCAACCAAATGTCCTTCTCGGACTTGCGGGCCAATGTTGTCGCTCTTTTTACCACATCTGTGTTGTATGGTGAGTTCGTGTTCATTCGATGTATTTACAATTGACCGAAGAACACTTTTCATAAAGGTATAAACGCGGTAACCTTCTTTGTCTGCATAAAGGTTTTGCTGGGGTCGAGAGGGCGCGCCAGTTCCTGGCGCCTTATCCATTATACCATGATTACGACGGCCCTCGTAATGTTTGCTGTTGCTACGCTCGATATTGGCGTGATTTTCGATCGCTGCATCAAAATATTCATTGACGAAATGCCTCAACGCATGACTACATTTTCTGGGATCTCGAATTGGTGGAGTATCGTCGAGTTTTCGAATACTGTGGTTCAGACTTTCATTGGTGACGCGATATTGGTAAGTCCACAACCCAGTCTAAAAGCGCATCAAATTTGAACAAATCTGTCCTCGTCAGATCTGCCGTTGCTTGGTAATTTGGAATAGAAGATGGAAAATTGTCCTTGGTCCCGCCGCTACATGTTGCATTGGAACAGGCATGTACTATACCAAAGCTTCACTAATATGACCACTCATTGTTTGCCAGGGTGTGGAATTGCTGCCGCTGCTGTCGGATCGACAAATTTTCACCCCAATAATCAAGAAGAAATACAGCCATTCATCATCCCCTTCTTGGCGTTAACCCTCGTGACGAACGTTGCAACCTCTTCGCTTATCATTTTTCGTATCTGGAATGTCGGCCGAAGATCGACACCATACCTTGTTCCCCAGGAGGCTGGAGGGGCCCTTCCTAGAGCCATTCGCGTAACATTGGAGGCTGGGCTGCTTTATACGACAGCAGTCCTCGTACTTTTGATCACTTACTCTACAGGCCATCACTCGCAAATAATTATCGGACGTGCAGTATGGCTTCATCTCTTGTTTTCGCGCTCTAAACTCACTTTCTCTTGTCTTTCCACCAGCTCATCCAAATTATTGTAAGTATTTTCAGCCTGTACATTTTTTTGGAGATACCGCTCACGGATTTTTTCAGGGCATCGTTTTTAATTCCATTATCAGCTCAAGAGCGAGACAAAAGGGTTCGTTGACCGTGGCCCCTACGACAATGTTACCATTGGATGCAATGGTTATTAATCAGGAGGTCGTCGTTTCCCATGATCCTCCTGACAAACAAGGTCGGAGAATTGCCGAGAGAGCGAAGAAAAATAGAGTCGTTCTCTGGTAAAATACCACCTAATTACATGGATGCTTTCAACTCCACTGTAACTCTTTTTATCCGGCAGTGGACGCGTTCCGCGCCTGACTTGGTATGTTGATCGATCGATACTCTATGATCCGATCAAGTTATGTCTCAGGTGCCCGAAACTTACTCTTGTCTACCCGGAAAAGCCTCCTTTATTTCATGGTACACAAGGATCAGTGTAGGCGAATAGTTTTGACGTCGGACGTCTACGAGTCTCGATGGGATTTCCGGTGGAGTTGGCGACCATCGTAACGCTCTTCGTGGAATCCGTATGCTGGGGTGTGTTATTTAGTCTGTTAGTATGTCAATGGTACTAATGTGGACTGTTTAGGTATTAACTTGGTCTCATTCTTCATCTGCATGGGCACACTTCTATTGTCAGATGGTCATTTGAAGCCCCTACCGACCGTCAACTACATCTCCCTTGTCGCTGCCCTGCTCATGTTCTCGATTGCGACGTTTGACATAGCTGTTGTCGTGAGTCGCAATATCGAGTGGTTTGTCGACGCGAACACGAAGACGATGCCATCGGGCTCTGGTGTCTCGAATTGGTGGAGTGTAGCAGAGATTTCGAATTTTATCGCTCAGACGTTTATTGGCGATGCGATACTTGTACGAAATCTCTCCGTGTTGTCTCCGTCTGTACTTACTACCTCGGACTCATTCAGATATATCGTTGCTTTGTTATATGGAGCAGACGATGGTTGGTTATTGTTTTCCCTGTAATTACTTGGTTGGCCGGAGCTGGTATGCACCCATCAATTCTGGCAATTGACTTGTTTACTGACATGCATGCGCAGCTTGTGGTATTTCCGGACTCATCATAGGATCTACCACATTCTATGCTATGAACAGGGGACCTATGAAACCATTTCTTACAAGTTTGATTGTTTTGTCAGCCGTAACCAACTTTACGTCGTCCTCCCTCATCGTTTTCTGTATTTGGAGTGTTCATCGGCACTCTGCGCGCTATTACCACAGATCTGTTCCAGGTCGAGATCCTTTAGCCAGGGCTATTCGCATCACCATTGAATCGGGAGGGCTGTACACCATCTCAATGCTCATACTTCTCGTTACGTATTCCACTGGACACAATTCACAAATTATCGTCGCCAGAGCGGTAAGTCCTGAAATTTACTTCCCGGACGTATAATATTCATGTAGTCGAAATAGATTGTTCAAATAATTGTCAGTATTTTTACATCCTGCCACCTCGGTAATTTACTTGATGGTTCAATATATCAGGGAATCACGTTCAATCTCATTATCGGGCGCAACGCTCGACGCAAAGATACCTTCATGACGCCCAGTAGTCGGCGCGGGACTCTCACGTCCACGCCTGGACAAATGTCGATCAAGACGCATGTGCTTGTTTCGCGTGACGAGCCCAAACGTTCGAGTGGAGGTGGGAGCGGAAGCTCTACCTTGTCCGAAGCAGAGAAACGGACAAACTGTGGTTGAATTTGGCTATTATCGTAGGGTTGCTAGGGTGACTAAAGGGACAGTGCTATTGCCATGCATGAAGGATTCAAACCCGATTATGGAAAGCTTGCTCGTCCACATAAGTATAGGAGAATTTGTGGTCCGATAAAGTTAACTCCTCCGTCAGTATCTGGTTTATCCGCGCCTCATAAACGGCCAGGCATAACCGCCGTTGTATTTTTACCCGCTTTTTGAGCGGATCATGGGCTGATTTATCTGGATAATGATCTCGATCATATAACCGTCTAATCTCAGACTCGCTTTCTCAGATTTTATTCTGAGACACTTGTAGTCCTCAATGGAAGTGCCCTCTTTGTTTTTCTTCATTGTTATACCTCTGTAACAATGGAACCCTACTCGGCTGACTTGGCAACGATGGTCGCGTTATTCTTGGGTTCCGTGGCTTATGGTGCGTCATGCTATACTCATTCGGGCCGGATGATCTGCAATCTCACTCAAAATTTGAAGGAATTAATCTGCTGTCTTTAGCTGCGTGTTTGGAAGCGATGTATATGGGCAGGAGTTTGGGAATCGTTCGAAGGATCCATTATGTTATGCTTTCTATCGCTCTGATCATGTTTTGTATCGCGACCTTCGATATCGGCGTAATGCTGGACAACAACCTTGAAATATTTGTTGAACATAACCCCGATGCTATACCGTCGCCTGTGGCGCTTTCGAATTGGTGGAGCATGGCAGTGTTTTGTTCGTTTATCGCTCAGGCTTTTTTAGGGGACGCTGTACTAGTAAGTGGCAGAAACTTCGTGGATGAGGCCGTTACCGATACCCAGCTTTGTCCTCTAGATTTATCGTGCATACATTATATGGGATAGGAGGTGGTGGTTGATTGTCTTGCCCATTATTACGTGGTTAGGCGCCACAGGTATGTATTTTATTATAGTTTATTTTACTTCCCAACTGAAAACGGGAAGCATGTGGGATCGGTGGTGTGACTGTTGGGGCGAAGACTTTCCATAGCACTGAACACGCGGATATTGCGCCATTTGTCACCGCTCTGGTCGCACAGACATTCGCGACAAACTTTGTGACGTCGTCGTTAATTATCGGTTTCTTTTGGAATGCACACAAGAAAATATCAGCACACAATGCGCAACAGCAGACTAGCGACCCATTAACAAAAATCACCGAGGCAGGGGTTGAATCGGGGGTACTCTACACGAGCTCAATGCTCTTGCTCCTTATAATCTATGCGGCCGGTTCACATACATCTCAAATTCCTATGTCACGCATCGTGCGACGGTCTTTTTTGGTTCTTGTATCCTATTGCTAATATTGATATCTGCCAGATTGTCCAAGTTATCGTTAGTGTTGATATGTTCACTACCCGCCGTACTCTCATACGCTTTCTTTAGGCAATTACGTTTAACCTCATAATAACCGTCGGGATGAGGCAGGAGGAGCGGTTTCGCGTATCCGTTAAGAGGTCATTGTCTCAAACGGAGCCCTCGAATGTTAGCCCAGTGGCCTTGTCGGCCGATAACCCCAGCACGCACACTAGAAGCCACGTCACAAGATCAGACAGTTCTGTACGTTTTTACTATGATGGAGGAGACTTCCAACTTATAGCATGCCCTTAGGATTCATTCGATCGCAGTTTTGGTACTAAATCAGAACGTACACTGAAAGATTACAGGGGTAGTATACATGTTCCAGTTCGAAGGGAGATTTAAGCTTAAGCCACCCCCTCTTTCTCTTGTCTGCGTTTCGTCCAAATTTGATGACTGGTTTTGATCCCGTCTTGCACTAATATTATTGATGCGTCATCCTAAACGATTTCAGGCCCAGGCCAACAGGTGCAAGCAACCTTGATCGGGATTCACTCTTATTGCTACCAAGTGAAACATAAAGTGTCCAAAGATGTACCTCTATCCTTCACCATAGTCTTCACGACCTCAAGGGAGTATGGCATTTTCCCTTGATATGGCGAATATGGTCGCCTTATTCATGGGGTCCGTGGCTTATGGTATGCCGAATGAATATATCAACAATAAGTTAATAACAGTAAATTTCAGGAATTAACGTGGTTACATTTTTCACTTGCATGCACGCCCTCTTACGTCCCCATGGGCGCTTCAAATCTATCTACACTATCAATCTGATCATGACCGTCGCAGCTCTACTCATGTTTACTGTCGCCACAACGGATGTAGGTTTCATATTGAACCACGACGTGAAGATGTTCGTCGACGATGATATCGGTACACTCCCATCAGTGGTGGGGGCCAGATCAACTTGGTGGACGATGGCCCATATGTCGACGCTGGTAATACAAACTTTCTTAGGAGATGCCATTCTGGTGAGCTACCCAAATCATTACCCATGACCAGAAACGAGGGAATACTTCCAGATATACCGATGCTTTGTAGTATGGAATAGACGATGGGTAATAATAACTGGCCCCGTAATTCTATCACTTACTGGAACAGGTATGTACCCTACTTGTCAACCACCCTCTTCATTCAATGTTTTGTATCGAGCCTGTGGAATTGTTACTCTGGCTCTCACTTCCTCAACCTTACGCGCGCCGGTCAAAGCGGACATCACTCCGTTTTTCACCTCCCTACTCGCACTGACGCTTGCGGGTAATTTCATCTCTTCGGCGCTCATCGTTTTTAGGATATGGAGAGTATCGAAGAGGTCGTCACCTTACAAAACGAATCTCGGACAGCAAGACCCATTATCTCGGGCTATCCGCATAACGATTGAGGCTGGTCTCCTGTATACAGCCTCAGCTCTTGTGATGCTGGTGACCTTTGCCATCGGCCACAACTCTCACATCATTCTTGCCCGTCTCGTACGTACACCCCCTTCTCGTGTCAGGTGCAATGTTCTTGAAATAACTTTCGTTCCTAGATTGTCCAAATCATAGTGAGCGATCGCAATATATGCCTAGGGTTTTTCCGGTGAACACTATCTGTCTCCTAGGGGATTACATTCAATCTTCTCATCACTCGCACGCGACAACGCGACGTCCTCAGTACGAGTACGGCCACTGCACCAATGATCCCACTCGAGCGGCTAGTAATTAAAACCGAGACCTATATCTCGCGAGACCCACCGGACAAGGGTTCTAGAACATCGTCGCGTCCAAGGAGTGCCTCAGTTTATGCTGGTCCAGGTTCACCGCAGACGCAGGAGCCCACCTCGTCTCGATCTGAATCAAGTACCGATGGAATCGTCTAGGTCAGGTTTTTTGAATGGAGAAACGGCACTTTTAGAATTCAGACAACCGCATCATCCAAAATTATCAGCCTAGGTGTATATCAGTTTGATCTACTTTTGGGGGTTTTCATTTAGGGGTTTATTGTCAACCGGTGGAGTTGATGAGTCAGAATGCTGAAAATAAAGATTACTATTAGACCTACTACGAGAAACCACCTTCTACTATGAGTACATCTAATCACATTTCCCAACACATAAGAAGGTGTAACATTGTAAACACTTGCCTTATCTAGCTAAAATAATCTTCTCCGGGTATGGGTATTGGCGATTTAGCTGGCATAGCTATAACTAGGACCTCAATCTCGGAAAACCTGGTCCCGGGTTTTAAACTTACGCGTTCTGTGATGCCAAGCCAGGCTTGATAAAGTTCGCGATCCGGTCACGTGATCAAACCATAACATCACCTGACTGCCATTGGAGTTCCTGGAATTTTAGAATGATGTTACCTACGTCTTTAACAGTACTGGTCAGTCGACGGTGCTGCCTTTTCACGGGCGAGAAAGGGCGGAGAATATTCCACCTTCTCTTTTCTAGAAACTTGATTCATTAATTGGTCTTTTCTCATAACTTCTGGATCACGACGACGATTGACACGAACCACGACCGTACAAGGCCAAACATGGCGACGGAGGACAAATTACTGGAGAGCATTGAGGAAGTTGGTAATATTATTGTTGGATTATCGTGTTTCCTAACCATTTGTTAGTCTGAAATCACTGGGGAGAATGGCGAGATGTATCTGTTTCAGTGGTTGTCATCAACAGAGAAGCGTTTAGTGGATGTACCCATAGTGCGTAACAATAATTGGGTTTCTTTTTCACATACTGAAAGACCTACTAGGCCCATCTGAAATCCAAACAAGCCGACGTCGAAAGTGCGTTGGTCAAGATAATATCGGGTCCGGAACCATATCCAGCACCCGGACGCGCCCTACGCAACCTAGTTGGCCGCTGCTTAATTGCTCTTTACACACGTGGAGAAACCAGGACGCTATTCGATACACTACAGGCGTTTCTGAAGATTGTATCTGATCTGAAGGCGTCGGACAGGGATGCCCACAAGATGTGTGTCAACTAGCTCTCTTTAAAAACAAGATCCAGATCATACTCACGCGATCAAGTGCTGCATTTTCTTGCATTGGAGACATCATGGCGGTGTTTGGATCCCAGGTATGACCATTGTCCGAAAACTCGCTATCCAGTACTGATTTCGGGACAGTTCATGTCGTTCATGGCTGAGATTCATTTGATCACGTTGAAAACGTTCAAATCATCTCAGGCATGTACATCTCATCATCTACACTCCTCAGCGCTAACAGCTGTGTTCAGTCCCCCTTGCTCCGTTATCATGCGCTAGTCACCCTTCAGAAATCGCTTTCAACTGCGAAAAAGGCCGTTGCAGAAGCAGCATCTAAAGATATTTTGAAGCAAATGAAGAATGGGCTGTCGGATAAATCTTTGCCTCTTCAACGAGCGGCTGCCAATGTAAGAGATATTTCCTTGCTCTTTGCGTAATGCTGATTAGGCGTCAGGTGTTAATATCTATGTATTCGACAAGTGACGGAAGCTATCCATCACCAAGCGATGTCGATGCTATCATAAATCTCTGTGTACGGAGTCTCGAAAATGCGGACCAAGTGACCCGTCACTCTCTTGCACAGCTCGTTGGACATGTCTTGGCATCGACGCAGGTTGAACGAGCCGTCCCTGTTCCTGAAACAACACAGAAAGTGAAGAAGGATCAGGATCCCGCCGATGCTGATATTTCATCTACGCCAAATGCCAATTCAGAAGTTAAAATGAAACCTACTTTCACACCTACCGAAATGTTCAGCCACTTGTCGAGTCATTTCAATAAACTGAATGCTTCCCGGAAAATTCGGATCGGGGTTTTTGATTTCTATGCTGCGCTACTCACCCGACTCGGCGCATCCTTTGTTGAAGCAAATTTTGCGCTTATCATTGCCCATCTCCTGACAGAAATTGTTAATAACCCTAGGAATTCATCGACACGTTACGAAACCCTTCTTGTAAGGTCGCTTGTGGGAGTGTTGTTGAGGGACCTTATTGGTGTGCGGATGTTGAGTGAACAAGGGCAGATCGGCGCCATCCAGGAACTTGCGAACGCGTATCTCAAACGCTGGCCCGCTATGATGCCCGGACAGGTTTCTCCTAGTTCCGCCGTTCTGACCATCGTTTTGAGAGAAGTTGCTGGGTTGCTGCAACAGCTGGGAAACGCTCCTCCTCCGGTCCAGGTCGGCCTTTTTGTGGTGTTTAGTAAGAATCATCTGACTTTCGTGATTTAGGATGCTCTTGCGGACCCGCTAGTCACCCTCCTTGCTCACCCCAGCCACACAACACGTGTCACAGCATCTTGGACCCTACGATGTTTTTGTTATTCGACCCCCCTTCGCCTACCAAAAACAATCCTTGTTGTCATGGAAATGCTTCAGCGTGATCTCACAAGCATTACATCTCCTGCAGCCCCCTCGGATATCAATTTACGAGCTCTTGGACACGCTTATGGGCTGGCAGCTTTGGTATCAGTGATACCAGAACGACCACTATATGTTTCATACGATGTCAGCGCAAAAGTCCTCGACATGGCCATACAGCTCTTGAAGCGTGCTGGGGAGCACGATCTGAAAGTCGCAGGGGTGGAGGTCGAAGTTGCATGGACTTCTATTGCATCGTTGATGGCCCTCGGCCCAAATTTTGTACGACCACATCTCCCGCAGCTATTAGTGTTGTGGCGCAATGCCCTCCCGAAACCGACAAGCAAAGAGTCCGCTAGTAGTGCCGGGCGTTCTATTGCGGAGTGGATGTTCCTCCTGCATGTCCGGGAAAGTGCTTTAGGAGCAATTCTTTGCTTCCTTCAACATAACTCATCAACTTTGGTCACTCTTGACGTTGGGCGGCGTATAGCCTCTCTTCTCAGCAACGCCCTACTGTTCGCCAATAACTTCATCTCCCAGCACATTGAGGACCCTACGGAGGCTCAGGTCCCCGAGGTCACAAAAGGGTTATCTCTGCGGGCGAGCGAAGCCCTGCTTCGTCGGAGGGTCTATCAATGCTTCACAGCACTGGGTTTCTCCAGTATAACAGATTCTACCCAAGCTACGTTGTTACAGTCCGTTGTGACGCTATTTGCTAGCCCCGATGGTTATGCAGGGTCGTCCGTTCAGGCTGCCATCGCTTCTTCATCGGGATCCTTTACTTCTGTTTGGCAAAGTGTTGATGGATACGCGTATGGTGTTACTTCGAACGAAGTCGTCGACTTGGGGGGTGGTCCGGCTGGAGACGATCCTTCCCTGGTGACTCAGGACTATCTGAATCGAGACACGATCGAAGTTTCGATTGATGCTTTGGTGTGTTAAGTTTATTTGTTTGCTTATGATATTCGCTCATTTACAGTGTAGCTTCGGAAACCCGTTCTCGGAGCATGCGAACATGATCCCCTATCGCTTTGTCAAGCAAAAGGATCAGATGCAGAATATCATCTACTTGAGCCCCCTCCTCCTGCAACTTCGGTAGTGGATACATCAATCGATCTTTTCGCACAATTATTGCCCCTGCAGGATCTGGTTTCGACAACGCGGATAATAACACAACTCCTCGATTCTGTTAGGTCTTCAAAGCTCGATAAGAACACGGGGCGTAAAGCCGCCGTCGTCATCAATGCCACTGTTGCGCTTGTGCTTGCGCTTCGCTATGCAACTACCACCCACTTCCGTCAAGCTCGGGAGACTTTCGGCAACCCGCAGGTCTCGTCACTACTTTCCCCATTCCTCAGAGACGCACTAGTTGATGGAGATCCTGTCCTCCGCTCTGCCAGTAGCGAATCAATTGGCCGCCTCGCCAGTTTTTCAGGCACAAACTTTCTCACCTCACAGATTAAAGATCTCGTGGATCAGGTGGTTAACAACAGAGACCCCCACGGACGTGCTGGTTGCGCACTTGCGTTTGGAGCGATCTATAGTCATGTCGGGGGTCTAGCAGCAGGACCACTCCTCAAAACCACGGTCAACGTCCTGATGTCCCTCAGCAATGATCCTCATCCTGTAGTCCATTTCTGGGCCCTAAACGCTCTAGCACGCGTAATTAACGCTGCAAGCTTAGCTTATGCACCGTTCGTCTCGAGTACCCTTGGAATGCTCCTCAAAGTCTACCTTCTAGACTCACATGAACGAGAGGGAGGTACTCTACTCAACGCTAATTTGAGCGGAGACAATCCTGCGTATCCTGTGGTCTGTCAAATCATCGACGCTGTTACCACCGTCCTTGGACCTGATATGCAAGAATCGCCTCGCACACGCACGTTAGTGTTGAACTTAGTTCACGAATTCTCCCTCGAAGACGATGAGGGGATTTGCGTTGAGGCCATAAAATGTATCCAACATTTCCTCATGTTCGCCCCCGAACACGTCAATATACCCGATCTCGTGAAACAGTTCAGGGGTCATCTCTCATCTTCTCGTCGCCCACTCAAGTTGGCTTCTATCAATGCCCTTTACCAACTTGTCCAGAAAGACGCACTCTCCATGTCAAGGCTTGGTGGCGACCAGTTGGTGGAGGATCTGTTTGGCATGCTCGACGATGACTCTTCAGTTCAGGGGGTTAGAAACGTGATTTCTAGTTGGCTGGAGCAGACTGTCGTGCATAATCCTTCAGCATGGATTGACCTATGTCAGAGAATCATGTCTCGGACGACAGCCTCTCAACAAGTCGCCGACGCCGCCACCGGTCAGAACCTTCGTGACGACGAAGGAGAGTCTTTGAACTTCGGGATGTCTCAAGAAGGCGGGACTAACGGACGAATACATCCCACCTCGCGATGGAGAACTCAGCTGTTCGCGTTGCAGTGCTTACACCGGATATGTACCATCGTCGCAAAAAGTGGCAGGAGGGAACATCTTGATGCTTCATTTGCTCGAAGTAGAGGGATATCTACAACAGGCCTCCTAGTTTCTCGAGTACCAGACCTTATCAAGATGGCATTCACGGCATCCACTGCATACGTCACAGAAATCCGCCTGGAGGGCTTGATTGTCTTACGCGACGTTATCGAGGTAATTTGATATTTCCGTGCCCCTTGCTATTTCTAAAATGCGTGATTCTAGATCTTCGCGAGTGTTCCTGACCCTGCATATGATGATGCCCTTCTCCTCGAGCAACATCAAGCACCCATAACTGCTGCCCTCACTCCTGCATTTTCTGCTGACTCGACCCCCGAGATACTGGCATCCGCTGTCCACGCTTGCGCTATTTTTGTGGGCTGTGGTGTTGTGAAGGATATTACCCGCATGGGCCGCATTTTAAAACTCCTCACCACCGCTTTAGAGCAGTCGAAAGGTAAACTATCTGCTCACGCCAGATCAAATACTCAAAACTATTTCGTAGATTCGGGTATGTTATCACTTGGGGAAACTGGAGAATTGAGCCCAAACGCATCGGCCATGTTACGAATCTCGACGTTGTCCGCTTGGGCTCAATTACAAGTTGCAACTCCACACCAAACTTATCTCGAAGCAGTCGTTAAGCCTTATCGCCCGACCCTTGCTGCTCTCTGGATCGCTTCTCTCCGTGACTACGCAAGCATCAGAGTTGATTCTGAGTTCCTTCATGACACCTCTTCTGTAGCTCTTGATTCATCATATTCTAATCTTGGGAAAGAAGTCCTCTTGCCGGTAAGGGGTTCGCCAACTGTTCATCTTCTTGACTAAAAACATCATAGTATTATACAAATTCATGGTCTGTGATTCTACAAGCAGTCGCAACCTCTATGGATTACAACGATCCGTATATTTTGGCGGCTATGGATGGTATGGAATCCCTGCCAGATCCAAGTAAGCCCAGTGTCGGAAAACGGGAAGAGCCAACAATGTTTTTCTTCGTCATTTTTGGACTCGTTTACGAAGCACTGTCGACATCGTCCGCCGATTCGGCCTCGACGTCATCGACACGACAAGCGCTGGTCATCTCCGCCCTCCAAGCCCTGAAATGCCTAGTACGGCCCGAGTATTCTGGAAAAGCAATCTGGGAGCCCACAATCTTCGACGAATTTATCAGTCTTTGTTATCGCATGGCGATGACCGAACCAGCCAATGTTCAAATTAACCTGATAGAAGTACTCTCGAATCTCTCTGCGTCATATGATAATCCCAGCTCCGTTGACCCTCTTTCACTCACCTCACCAAAAGCTCATTGTCTGAGAATCTGTGCACATCTCCTGCGACATTCCACTTCTGCTTCTGGTGGTCCCGCTATTCGTTAGTCATTGTCCCTATTGCCCTTTACCACAACTCACATTCATTTTTATCAGAGGGCGACACTCCGGATCGTGTCAGGATGATCATGGCAGCATTCTCTGCGTTCACATCCGTTGGGACCTCCATCATCTCATCTCAGCGAGAGGATATTCGTGGGGTCGCCATTTTGCTCTACAGTGGTACGTGATTATCGAAAGTATACCTACAATTTACCGAACCCCTACCATAGATTTGCTAAAGGATGAATCCTCCGAGATTGATCTTGTTGGGCCCACCCTTCCTGCCTTGAAAGCCATGCTTGATCTCCCGGTGGAGTCCGACCCCGAAAACCAAGACAGATACGGCCGCCTAGTTCACGGGTTACTATCTGCATGTCTACTCAATATAGACGCAATGAGGTTCGCACTCATATTCCCAGTTACCCCCCTCACTTAAAACTGATAAATCCTATCTAGTGGCCGCCAGGGTTTGATCTCCTCGATGAAAATTAAGAACAACCTTTTGGCTGCCGTCCTTATTCTTACAGTCATACGGACCTCTGTCAAAGTCGGGCAACCAGTTATCGAACACGCTTGTTTCTTGATTACACAAAAACTTCTTGAAACGGGAGAGGTAATCCTTGTGTTTGTCAAAATTTCTCTACAACTAATTGTATTTAGGTGTCATTGACTGCAGCACATTGCGCCAAAACACTGATGGTCGCATCTACCGCAGGAAATCCAATACTTCTGCAATGCGCACGATTATTAATTCCCGGCTTAATTGAGTTCATTGCTAAAATGGCGCCGGTCGTCAGTGACGGTAGTATCTCCGAACCCCAAGCTGCTGCTGTGGGCGAAGTTTGGAAAGCCTTTTCTGCCTTCTTCACCTCGATGCCAGACAGTCATCGTAAGCGGTTCTCCCATATAATAAACCATAAACGCTGATTTCTCTGTTAGGAACTCGTCTATTAGGAGTATTTCTCCCAACCCTCGCCCTTCTTTTATCAAATACGCAGGCGGCATCGCCCATCATCTCAAACACTATTTCCCAATTGCTGCAGTATGCAACATTGTCGCCCGCCGCCTTCAAGGAGGCTGCAGGTAAACTCGAGGGACCCACACGAGAACTCTTAGAGCAATCCATCCGACGTGCAGTTGGGGGTGGCGCATCTAGTATGGCCCAAAGTAGTGCCAAACCTCAGATTTCCCTTCGTTCTTTCTAGATTGTAAATACGACTTAGAACACATGTACCGTAATAAGACAAGATACCTCCTTCAGGCTTCACTTGTGGCATTTGTGCATTTTCTTGTGCTCTTTCCACCCATCTTTGAGACATTCCGATCCACAGAAGAAAGCCTGTCCCTTGCAAGCACCTTGACTGATGTCAGCACCCTTCATTGTTCAGCTTGGTACCGAAGCTCACCACCGCATTTCTTCCAAGGCCCAGAATCTCCACAGTTGAAACATCGTTGCCATGGACCCACTTTGGCTGTCCGCGCCTCCTCATCTAAATTAATGCCCTCGAAGTACCCACCAGGCTCATCGACTCGTAACTGCCACACATCTCCAAAACTCCTAGATATATAGCTCTTTCGGCTAGGAACATAGTCGGAGTTGGTGTAACCTCCATAAAGGTACATCTTTCCGGTAATGGAATCAGACATTAATCGCGCTTGACAACGATATGTCGGGAACCCTCGTGTTAGGACCTGCTTCCATTTAGGTGCCTTGACATTTTTCTGGGAGGGCCCCGTTGAGGGTACCATGGCCGTTGGAGAAGCAGGATCAGGCGGGCTGAACATAAAGGTATCAGCGTAGTACGAAAAGTGGAACTCTTGGTTCTTAGTGGGAAACGATGTCGGTATCGAAGGGCTGTAACCACCAAAAACAAAGACTTTGTCGAGTTTTGAGTTCTGACGGCTAATCCTGAGTAGGTTGATCGCCACTGATTGGAGAAATAACTTACATATGTACAGGCCATCTCCGATCTACAAGACGGGGGATTACCAGCCCGGCGTTCTCTGCGCCACTTCTCAGTCGTGAGATCCCAACTCCACATATCTTCGAACGGGAAGGCATCACTCGCCCCATGAGGCTCTCCTTTAAGGCTGGCACCATTCCTATCACATTGCCCATATAGAAGATAGAATCGGTTGGCGTCCCTGCTAACCCAGGATGATGCCGATTTACGTGGCCCGGGACAAGAATAATCACCATCCGGAGGAGGCATAACATACCCGCTCAGTCGCCTCCACACCTTGGTCTTCAGATCCAATTCCATGAACAAATTACATCCAATATTGGTCATTCCATGTATCCCACCGAATATCAGTAGTTTTCCCTTCGTGACTTGTTGTGCGGAACTCGAGAGCTGCTGGCCGGGATATGGCCAGCCACCGACGACCCCTGCTTTTTTGTCCTCTGGGGTTGCCTTATATGTCGTGGTGATAAAGCCCCATTTTTCAGTCTTCAAATCGAAGAAATCGACCCTTGGCTTCCCCGTGACAAGATAAGCCTTATCTTCATGAACGACCATATCCCAGTTCAAAAATACGGCAGCCAGTCTAGGATAGTCTGGAAGAGCGCGCCATCCGTCTAGCTTCACGAGGTCCAAGCACAGAAAGTCACGATAGAAGGGTCCGAGCGAGTCTTTCTGTCCTCCGGCGATATAAAGATGACCTGAAATATTTAATAAGGGTACGGTGATGATGAATAGGTTCTCCGTCCTTACTGTTCCAGATGAAGGTCGCAAACGAGAATCTTGAAAGTGTGCGTAGTTGATTTTTGATGTGAAGCTTGAGCCAGGATCCGCGAACCTGAAGGCTGGGATCCTTTAGCGTAAGAGAGCTCGTGAGGCTCGGATCGGGATGCCGCAGTGTTATCAGTGTTGCTATTTTTTCCCTGTCTTTTTTGGTACGGATGCGTGGAGTATGATGGGCAGGGGGTAACCCGAGTGTGCTTGAGTTGGCATTCCATAAGCGCTGCATAGCAGCACCAGTATTACCCAAAGAGAGAAAGATGTCAGAAGAGATAGAGCAGGCCCTCAGACGTTGGTAGGTAAGTTCCGGAAGGTCAAGGTTATAGTCTATCCAGTCTGGGTAATTTAATAGGACTTGATGTTGGCATAGGAATGTGAATATTGAGACACACCATATAAGGGCTTCTCGGATGCGAAATATGAATTTTTGTAGAGAGACCCGGCTTCGTCTAACCAGGCTAATGCCTAAACAAAATGTCGGGAAGGGAAGTTATAGGCCGAAAAAAAGGGGACGAACGCTGTCTATGTCTCCTTCTCGAACAAGACATCGTGCAAGACCGGTGCAGCACCCCATAAGATTTGCCCTTTGGTAAGGCCCAAGCTTTATGTAGAGCTCAATTCGTTCGCCACCGTCGCCTACATCGGCAATCGCAGGAATTCGGTGGTTTGACCCAACTATTTTGATGGCCTGTTCCCAGTAGAGCTTCTTCGCGCTGTCGAACTTTCCCGCTTCGAATAAGGTATCACCCTCTCGGCTAGGTGATACAACTGAAATCGTCAGTAACGCGGTCCGGTTCTAATTAGTATTGCGAACCTGGATATCAATCGTTGTTCTGCCATATCCTGCAATCGCTGCGCAATGTCGGCATTCATGGTGAGACGCCCGACAGTAGGTAGCAAAGGCAGGATGAAAGCATGTACGATGCATGTGAAGGTCGTTAGGTTAATAAAAAAAAGCATCCCTTTTCCCATCACGTGTGTCCAAATATTTGACGCGTACGGATGTCCCACATGTAGGCACCGCCAAACCGCTCCCATGCTGAATAAATCACTATAATCATACCGTAATATTATTTCCCTTTGATCCAATATTTATTTATTTTGCCCCTTTTATTCCATTTTTCCATGGAAACTCCACAGATTGATCCTTCCAACACCACGGAACATGTAGCATGTGCTACCAGGCTACCATTCGTCCTGGTATCCTTATGATCAAACAACACAAAATTGCGAACAATACTGGGACCCCCGGACTGACTCGTTAATGGCTTACGTGAGGTCACTCATAATTATGTAGTGACAAAACGACTGCGGCACTGACTTAATCACGAAAATCCAAAAATATAATGAAATTGACAACCAGTGCCCCAATCCCATGCGAAAAAAAATAAAACAAGGACCACCCTTTTCTCTTTAGAATATCTTCTTTATCACATCACCAGCCTTTCCTGCCACATCTTCAACGCCATCCACCGCGTCCTCTGCAGCACCTTTAATAGCTGACCCAGCTGCTTTGGCTTTACCGACAACGTCGAACTGTTTCAAACATTGGTTGCAAGAAGCAGGCTATGGATTTTAGTTGCTGTGAGCGATAATCCTGTCAGATAAATAAACTACTGACGAAATCAGTAACAGTTTTTAAAGCATCATTCAGACATGTCGCCCCATCGATGAGGAGGCCTGGGAAATTGTTAAATCTTGAATCTAAACACTCTGATTTGTTACTTACCAACACCCTCCGAGCCTACAGCTATACCACAAGACACGACTGAAGGCACGCAGGGTTGAATCATTGCTCCGCACTAGGAAAATAATAAAGATACACACCTGTCGGAGCCAGAGCAGAAAAACAACCTAAATTTTATTAGCAAAATATCTATTCTTGGATTCATTGATCCTTATTCACCTACAGCGTCGCAAGACGCCCTTATATATGTGTGCCCTGTGGGTGCGGCAAACACGGTGCTCGCAACTGCCAAGGTAGCGGCGAAGATGAAGGTAAATTGCATGACTATTAAAGAACGAAAAAATTAAGGAAAAGAAATACAGCGAAGGAAGATATGAAAAGAAAGGCAGGGAACGTCAAGTTCCGTCGAATTGGGACTGTCTGGCTATGTTTCATGACTGTTGAGTGTACTACGCTTTTATATCTTCCTGTATGTGGCTATGCGTCAACAACTGACCGTTAAACCCCCCTGGTCATTGGTAATTAGTAACATGGGTTGAAGAAAACGATTGAATGCCGTTTCCACTCTCATATCATGGAGACCAAGATTGGCAAGGTATGGATGCATTCAATCCAAAAATAGCACGTAATGATAAGTTCCAAGGTTATGATCTATATCAGAAAAAATGATAGGCATCAGCATAGACTCTAGTCATAGGGAGGGGCCACAAATAGGTGGGAATCTGTTAATAATCCTAATCATTCGATCATGGAATCAACAATCATTCACTTGCCACAATCACAAATGTCGGATCATGATTCATGAATCGTCGCAAGGTTTATCGCACCTTGCCCAATAACACATCCTAGCTCCTGACATCCAGTGCCTTCAGTAACCATATCTTCCACAGGGGCTTTCCTATTTTCCGTCTGAAACTTATAGGTTTTTGCAAAATGATGATCGCGGGCCGCCCATCTAGTTTAAGACTAGTTTGATGCCAAGCTTCTCTTCCGGTACGAACGAAGGGCAGATCAAGTTCCACTAGACGGTACAGAGAGAGTTGGGCGTGTAGCTTTAGAATATATTAAGAGTCAAAGGAGTTCGTGTAATGTGAAATTCAGCTCTGCATACGAGGTAGGTCCTTTAATCAGGCACGTGTCCTCGTCCTCACTGGAAGAAAGGAATAGCATTTTTAGAGTGATACCATACACGGTAGCCGAATATGAAATAGGTCTGGCGCTGATCATGAATGAGTATGCCACCTTGCAAAAGGGGACGATGGTAACTGGGACGAATCACGGCCCCTTGCCAGGTAGGCGACCTCATTCGAGTGCTCTTGCAAGGCGAACTGTTGATCGTTACCATATTTAACTTTAAATCTCAAAATTTTTTATGCGTACCGCCAGATGGCCATATGGTCTGTCCGATCAGATGAAAATCACCGCTGGTGGGTCGGGTTTGCCTGGAGACCACAAACAGGAATGGTTTGTAGTTACGGTTGAACCTTATAGCCAATCATTGCTACAGAGTATATTAGACTTATTCGCCAAGTCAATTTCGAGCTCCATCCAGACTCTGCGAGTGTTCTTAAAATATTATACTCTGCAACCCTACGGCAACAAGTATACCCGGTACAGTCAACTAGGCATTATTTGTGTGGTCTCCATAAGATCGCAGGTCCAAGTTTAAGTGTTGAGTTGAAACAGGATGTCACCACCCTTTCGTGGTGATAAGGCAAGGAATAAATTTTGGATGTGGGTAGGCTTGGAGATAACGACGTTGAAGTTGAAAAGCAGGAGAAAAGAAAGAAAATCAAGCCCATGGCAATTACCGATTTTTCGACCAAAGTAGTCCAAACAGAAATAAAGTGACACCCGAATCTAACCTTAACTCGCTCAATCACCTCTGGACTATAAGGACTCTGGAAGCGGGGTATTGGATGGAATGAACTAAAAACAGTTGTCGGGCGCTTTTTCCATTAAAACCTATTGGGATAAATCATACCATACTGGCTCTTCTCTTGGTTTTTCGGCCGTTGTTTTTTCTTCTCTTTTTTCACTGGGATACTCGAATGTTCAGATTTAGGTTCTCAACACAAACACTCCCAGTTTGTCGTCATCATATCTAAACATCAATAACGCGATATATTGACAACCAGTGTCTTGTACCATGTATGAAACTGAATAGGCGCCATCTCATCTATCCTCGAATCAGCTAGCCCAACGCATCACCATATCTCGTGAGTCACTCGTTCAAATCCATACATAACCATTAGATATTTGAGATAGACTTTGGATCCGTACGCTGTACAGGTAAACGGGTGCCCCATTTCCCCAGTAATTATATTATTTTTCATCGTTTCTCACTTTAAACAGGGCTACAAACTTAACCCTTCATGGTCGGAACAAACACAAAAAAACGCAAGATCTAAAAAGAATTCCAATATGGGGCTCACTTGGGACGGGCCCTTGTATTGATAGTAAAACCACCCAAAATTATTATAAAATTGACAACCAGTGCCTCGTACGAAACAAAGTATGAAATACCACCATTAAATCTTCAGAATATCTTTTTAATCGCATCACCAGCTTTTTCTGCTACATCCTCAACCTCGTCCGCCGCGCCCTCTGCAGCATTTTTAATGGCTGTTCCAGCGGCCTTGGCCTTCCCAACAATATCAAACTGCTTCAAGCATTGGTTGCAGTCGGCAGGCTGTATATTCGTGAGTAATATTTCACTACAGAAGGTGTATGCACCAACGAAATTGGTAACTGTATTCGCGGCGTCGGAGAGGCAAGAGATTCCAGCGGAGACGAGATCTGAATACTTGTTCAATATTGAAAACCAAGGTCCTATACATATCGCTTACCCTTGCCCTTCGAGCCGATAGCATTAGCGCAAGAGGAAACTGAGGGAGCACAAAATTATAACGTTTCCTGGTCTGCTGAGTGCTACAGAAATACACACCTGTGGGGGCCAAGGCGGAAACGCAGCCTAAGTAAAACTTATCAGCATACTCTTTGTCCCCGAGTTCACCAGTCGATGAATTACCTCCAATATCACAAGACGCCCTCATCGAAATGCGGCCTGTGGGTACGGCGAGGACCGTGCTTGCAATCATGAAGAGAACAGCGAAGATATATGTGAACTGCATGATTGATTGAACAAGGAAGGGAACGAAAAGAGGTCAAGCGAGGTAAGATACGAAGAAAAAAGGTGGAGAACGTCAAGTTCCTTTAAACGAAGGTGTCTGGCTTTATTTCATCCCAGTCGAAAGTATCCTGCTTTTATACCTTTCGATATGTGGCTGGGCACTAACAAAACTGTATTTCTTCAACTCTCTAGCTCAAATTGGGTCAATGGCGATTGGTATCCCATACCGAAAAAAACTACTGAATGTCGTTTCCACCGTCATGGCATGGAGATCAGGAATGACAGGCCATGGAGCCATTCAATCCAAAAATAACGGATAATGATCGGTCCCAGGGTTGTGATCTTTATCGACGAAAACGATAAACATCAACTTAGACTCCAAATAGGTGGGAATCTGTTATCTATCATCAGTCTAGGATAGCATCAAAACCTGATCATTAATCATTCGCCCGCCACAATCACAAATGCCAGACAACAAATCGTGGTGAGGGCTTGGCAAGGTCTGTTTACTGAACATATTCTGCCTAAGATCATGTTTCTTTCGACATACCTTGCTCAATATCACATCCTAACATCCGACATCAAGTACTTTCGGTAACTACCTTCACAGGTTTTGTCTATCTTTCTCCTGAAACTTAGAACACAAGTGTCAATCGTGCGATTCCGCTCGCGGGACCTTATGTACATGGTTGAACCTTCTCAAGGCGATGGCCAAGCGCTCCCTCCGCTGGGTCGAAAGAGACGCATTTAGGACTTCATCAAGGAGGCAATGGCAACTGGGACAAGACATAGAAGACCTCGACGAGATTGACAACTTCACTAGGGCCCTTGCAAGGCAAACCATCGATCATCGGCATACTTGGGATGAAAGGAGGTCCCGGCGCGTGTAGCTAACCCGATAAAAAAAACACCACTAACAACAGTGGGTAACACAACTGAGGTGCACAGACGGAGAGACCGCATCAGCATGCGAAGGTTTGCGACCAGGAACTCCTTATGTTTATTACTAAATATTACAGCGCCGATCAGCGCGGTGAGGGTGTATATAAACCCGTTGGCCAGGTGATTCCGACCTCTATCTGAGCTTTGCGAGTGTCCTTGACAGATTATATGCTGCAGAAATTAGTGTAACGTGTCTATGAAACCCAATACGGTCAGTATTTACAACAATCCTCGCGGGGTTCACTCACGTAAAGCCTTGAACGGCGTTTCCGAGACTACAATGACAGGTGCATCAGCGCTCTTCGAGATAAGTCAAGATTCAAAAATTTAAACACGTACGCTTCTCCAGCTTCGGAAATTTCCTCCGTACACAGACCAACATGGTTAAGGTATAGCAAAAAGTCCTAAAAAAATCATCTAGTTAGTGATTAATCAAATTGTAACACGTAGCTCTGCCATACCTCAAACATAGAGACCGCACGTGGAAGGAGCGTCTTGTCGTACTCACCAGCTCGAGTGAGTGCCTCGACACACCTGATAGAAATTTTTAGGAAAGAATATACGACATATAATTCGACGGGCTCACCATAGAGTACACAAACAGAATGTTCCTTCCTCCCCGCCAACCCCATCATCCGCTTTATTTACATCGTAGCGGTAGACAAGGTTCTATCAGGTTTCGAATCATTCCCTTTCCTGGTATATCACCCGAAGAAGCCCAAAGGACGCACGTTGGATGTCAACCCCCCCCTTTCTGGAGTCTTGAGTATTTGCTTCAAGGTACTCACGAACCTTGGGTCGGACTACATGAAGGAGGCCAATAAGAATTATGCCCGGTCCAAACGTCTGACGACATACCCCATGCATGAAAAACACCAAGGGCATAATGAGGATAGCGGAGTCCAATACATCAGTCTCCTCGTAGCTCTGCCCGAAATACTTGCCCTCTTTATTCCACGCCTTCTGCATAATTTCTTCGTACAGATCGTCCCGTGCACTTATCCACTTCGCGCGGTTGGGGCAGGGGAGCGAACGTTTCTCTGTGAGACGGAGGCCTGTGGTTGTCGCGATTTAATGAAAATATTAATGATGAAACTTGTGAGATGTGAACCTCTATCTATGGCCACCCTACGTACACAGTAAAGTCAGCTCAAAAATTCACAAGCAGTGAGGGACATACCAGAGCATTATCTAAGGGCCGAAATTTTCTCGAGTTAGCTTCGATGCCAGTATAGGCTCAAAATATCACCTGCCTTAGAGTACTAGAACCGAATAGATGATGAGACTCGACGCGCTCAAAAAAAAAAAAACCTCAACTTACTGTAAAATGCCTCTTCTTGTTCCGTACTTCCCTGCGATACCAGCATATAGGTAAAGATAAACATTCATACGACTCCACTGACCAGATAGACCTATATAGAAAAGAAAGTCAACACCCACAAAACGACGAACCAGAAAGGGAATAGCGAGAAAAATAAGATACATACAAATCAGGCTCTTTGTAATTCGCAACCACATCTAAGTGACGAAAATATATAAGAGAGACGCTCTAAATAAATGTAAAGACGCTTACAGTCGACCCTGTTTACGACGACCGTTGAACGGTTAGCTCACTTCGAGTAACTTCTACTATCATACTTACAGTTCTCTGACAAGAACCCTAGATATATGAATAGTGAATACAAGAAAAGTATTTAGAAGAAAAAACTCGCCAGTCGTCATATCCCTGACAGTATCTGCCTTAACGAGTCATGTAGTGAAGGATGATGCCAACAACTTACCAGTGGTTTCCCAAACTATTTCACTTGTTAGTTTTTGTAATAATTGATGAGGGGAACTTTCACCTTCTGTCCGAGATAGATACAATCCATGCTATATCGATTATGTGTTAGGACATTAACATTCGAAGCCCCAGAACTGAGGGTCTCGAAACGTACAGCTCTCCATAGATATCCTATATGGTGGAACCGTTATTATTGAAATGAGCGTAAGGGTTGTTTGACGTACCAACTGCACATGATCTGCCGCACCGTTTCCAATCCTAACAGGCTTGGACCCTTTATGACCATCGAGGTGAGTTAATTCTATTTCTTCTAGGTCTTTTCCGCCTGAAATAATATGACCTTAGTAAGACAGTTTGGACAATAAATAATGAAACATATACCGTGAATGGTATACATAATTTGTAGACTTCCATCAGGGTTCTTGTTCCTCAAGCGTTCAAAAATAAATTCCATGTAAGCTGGTCACATTTTAAGCCTGGTTCCCGATATAATATCTACAGAAAACTTACCGTTTGCTTCTTGAGTAAAACCAAGTCGAATGAGAGCGTAAAGAGTGAATGACGAATCGCGGATCCATGATGCACTAGGATAAAATATGAAATGACATTATCCTACGCATGGCAATTGACATACCGATAGTCCCTAGAAAAGAAACATTAGATCTGAATAAACAGGATAATACTCGACCAACCAGTTCCTGGTTCCACCAATGTACTCTGGTAAACTGAACGTAGGACTCGCCACGACGGCACCTATAGCTATAATTAAGTCCGAGCCGAATTGGCCGGGAGGCAACATACCAGTCGGTTCATAGATCAACAATTTGAGCGCTAATGCACTACGATGTACTGCTTCTTTCCATGATCCCGAATAGGTACTTTGCCGAATCCATTCATACCAGTACCTGTTAGTAACCTTTACCAAAGAACCAACACGTCAGACAGGGTATTAAGGAGCATTTAATGTACCCACGGAAAGGAGGGTTTGTAAAAGTTCCTAAAATAGAGTGATAATCAGATATATGGCGAGGATATCGGACCGTTTGCAAACCTTGGTCAAAGACGGATCATTAAGCGCCCTTGTCTTTCCCTTTGGGGAGGTCAGTTGTCCTTCAACGCCGGACTCTTTCACTCCTTTGGGTGGCGGGGTCCGCAAAACGAAGGTCACGGCTTGACCTTCGGTCAGCTGGATAGATGCATATGCCGCGAGCCCTTTATGGCCTTTCGAAGTGAGATCAAGAGTAGACAGCTCGATCGAGGGGGGTTGGCAATTCTCCGTGGTGTTCTCAACGATGTAACGGAGATCCAAGTTCAGGTCCTTCGATTCGAAGAGGACCTTCTTTTGTTGGGCGTTGGGGACGCTGGGGTCGTCGACGATGGTAGTGGTGTGGGCATCGCGCGCATAATTGAAAGCCGGGGCACATTGCATGAGAAGTGGGATTGAGCCTCGGATGCACTCTACGCGACGGATGAGCCATGGAAGAAGGGGCTTGTTCGGCTCTGCTGGCGTATTGGAAGTGCTTGGTCGAGGAAGAAAATCTGGTGTTGAGTTAGACGAGTATTTAAACGCTATTACAGATATTGTACGAACCAGTAACACTTGCCACTCCCTTGTCGTTCATGAACTTCGTTTGGAGGACCTGCAAAATGTGAGGACGTGTTAATGCCAGCGTTTATGATCCGACATACATTAGAGCTAGGAAGGTAGTTCTGTTTCACTGAAAACGCGACGGTGGGCGTAATTGAAAAGTGACCACCCTTGTCCTTGTCGAGGATACGCGCGAACACAGAGGGCGAATCGAAGTCCGGGATACAGTAACTCTCAACTGTGGTTCCGTTAGCTCGACATATATGATGCCCATCGGGCAAATTTCTCACTTGATCCATCGAGACTGACGAGGGCTGCCGTTCGCAGATTGCCAATACTGATGAGGCACGTTAGAAGGGCCTGGGCCTCCCTTGAGTCACGAATAGCACTCACAGGGCATGGTCGGCCAGAGGAATGTAATCCCTATCTTTCTGAGGAGAGTAGATGTTCATTGATATTCGTCGTGTTATCAGAGATTGAAAAGAAGCTAAGGGAGTCTTGAATAGACGCGTCTTAAGTACATGTCTCATCAGACTATCTGGGGTGAGTAATAAAGAAGGTGGGCTGACGTCACGTGTCCTACCGCCGGTCACCTAAACGACACACAACTCAGCAAGCTTGGCGCTCGTCGGACATGTTCAAGTTTTAGCTTGACACTGTCAGGTAACGGAACTTACATTCACAACGTTCGGAACATCAACTGCTCAAATGCAAAACTAAATTTGTAAAAAGAAAAACAGAGCATAGGACGCTCAAGTACCGCGCACCTGGCCGACCAGGATTCAGAGTGAGCTTTGATTGAGCTCAGGGGACTCAAGGTATTGCTAATTTTGTCGGATCCAGGCGCTCACTTTGATGTACTTCGAGAACGTGTGAGGTGTCCCCATCAAAGGCCGACAGTTGAGTCGGACTTGTCTGAGGGTCCAGAGTGGGCTCTATGCCGTCGTTGAGGCCTGAAGTGTTTCACGGTTCACAAACGATGTCTTGGAGATCGTTGCCACCACCTCGTAAGAGTTTGGGCAGGCTGAAAATCCTAACGATATATATATATGCGCCTGATGCGGGACTTCCTTTGTGACTCGATTCGACATGTCAAAACAGGACCATGGTCGAAATTGAAGTTGTTCGGGCACAGGACGTTCTGGGGTGTAAAAGGAGTTTGACGAACGAAGTGTGTTATCTGAGTGCAATTGAGAGACTAGGGGGCTAATATTCGACGCTTGTTGAGAAGGTATATCCGATATCGAGGAAAGGATGCCACTCGGCAAGTCCTAGCCGTAGCCGGACATGTATTCAGTAATGATGTGGGTACAGAACAAAAGAATTGCCCAAACACCATGTACTTATCATCGTGGGTGAAAGAGCAACACAGATGGGATTAACTCGAGGATATGTGAGCAGCTGAGGATCATTTGGGGCTACCTCGTATGGACCTTCGTAATGTTGAGTGGTATTCGATGCATCCTTCAAGAAAAATGTCAAAGTTTGCTTATCGATGTAAATAGAATCTGTATCGAGGTGACCGAGCTAGCGCTGTCGCTGACCATGAGCGTTGAATTGACTGTTCAGCTCGAAGGGAACTTCGGCTAACAGTGGATAGATAATGTTGATCAGGTGAGATTAAAGTTATTTTTGTTGATTGCATTTGTTATTTGTTTCGGTTACATAAATGCCACGTTTTTTTTCACCTGACTCGACTGAAACGAAATGCTATTTCTGAGATTCCCCTAACAATGCTCTTACCTTTATTAACACCATTTGCATAATGAACTCACAAAGGTTCAGAGTCAGAGACTCATTTCGGTATCGGGTACGAATCGCCTCTCATCAGCATTCATCTCGGTCTGGTGATCGCGACCCCACGGCAGTGTGCTTCTACACCACCTGGTGACATGATATCCCCGCCTTTCTCCTTCTTACTCCCCACAACGGCCCGGTAGAAGCTACTTAAATATGCACTAGTTCAAAAACGTACTTAGTTCTTGCGCCGTCATAGGAGCCGACACCATGAAGTCTGGAAAATTCTTCAAGAGGCACTCGCTGAAGGTTGGAGATCGGATCACCAATGCAGCAGGCCTAACGCTTCGCGAGACGTTATTCCCTCTCTTCCTCGTAACGATTTTATACTTTCTCTGGGTGCGTCGTGGTGTTTGCAGCTTGGGGCTTGGCTGATCCATCATTTTCTCAGGGATTCGCATATGGCCTTCTTGATACACTAAACAAGCACTTCCAAAACACCCTCGGAATCACTCGAACGCGTTCTTCAGGTCTACAAGCTGCGTACTTTGGTGCATATCCATTAGCATCATTGGGATACGCCAACTGGGTCCTGCGAAAATTCGGTTACCGCGCCACGTTTATTCTTGGGTTGACGCTTTATGGAATTGGGGCTCTGATGATGTGGCCTGCGGGTCTTAAGAGGAGTTTCGGCGGGTTTTGTGGGGCAACATTCATCATTGGGAGTGGGCTCGGCACTTTGGAGACAGCGGCTAACCCGTACATGGCTGGTGAGCACCTTCGATTGTAGGGGAAAAAAGGGTTTCACTGAGACCCTGGACTTAGTGACTGGCCCTCCAAAATATGCCGAATTGCGAATCAACCTTGCCCAAGCCGTGCAAGCGGTCGGTACAGTCGTCGGCCCCGTTTTGGGGTCATACGTGTTCTTCAAGGAGACGGGTGATAGTGTTGACTCGCTGAAAACGGTACAATGGGTGTATCTGGCTATTGCGATATTTGTGTTCTGCCTAGCGGTGGTATTCTACTTTGCAGCCATCCCAGAGGTCACAGGTGCGCCCCGTCGGTCCGTTTCCGCCAGAGCCACAACTTATTACATTCTTGGCAGACGCCGATATGGCACAGCAAGCCGAGATCACACATGTTGGCAAACAAGATGGCGATAAGAGTTTCTGGAAACAATCCCGTATGTTCCACGCCGCGTTTGCTCAATTCTGTTACGTCGGGGCACAAGGTCAGCTCTTACATTCTCCTGTTCCATGTTCGGTTTCCTCAAACTACCTGAGTCCAGTCGCAATTGCGGGATATTTCATCAATTACGTCACCGAGACTCGCGGAGAAACTTCGTCAGCGCTTGGTGCCAAGTTCCTTGCTATCGCACAGGGATGTTTTGCAGTCGGGAGGTTTACTGGATCAGGTATGATGGCCATCGATATTGTCCTCCATTTACGCTCTTACCGACGTTGTGTTTGTAGCCATTATGCGATACGTGAAGCCGCGTAAAATTTTCCTACTCTATCTGTCCGGGGCCATCGTGTTTGTCGCTGCCAGCATAACACAACGCGGAAACACCGGACTGGCTATGTTGAACATGACACTCTTCTTTGAGAGTGTTTGTTTCCCCACGATAGTGGCATTGGGGATACGCGGCTTAGGGAAACACACCAAGGTTCGCTTCGTTGCTCCTTTGGTCACATTTCATTCTGATGTTTTTATTATTATAAATAGCGAGGTGCGGGCTGGATCGTGGGTGGTGTTGTTGGTGGGGCATGTGTACGTCAACATTCATGTTTCTATATGGGATACTCTCTCACACAACGTAATTAAAAAAATAGGTACCCCCCATTCTTGCTCGTGTGGCCGACAACCGCAACAGCACAGCGTTCGCCATGATTATCCCACTCATGTTCTTCGTGATGGCCTACACTTATGCCCTCGCTGTAAATTTCGTCCCTAGCTACCGAGATCCAGCCGATAAGATAGGCGAGTCTGACTTGGGGGTTGCGAAAGACCCCGATCTGGATGGGAGCATAGATAAGAGCAGCCTGGAGAAGGAGAAGGTCTAATTTGGACACTGGTGAAGATGAGATGGCAAACAATTATTTTTGAGGCATGTTATTGCCCTTCCGATCCGTTATGATAAGATGTACTATACGAAGCTCCAATGACTTACGTTTTCTGAGTTTGTATCCCACCCAGGACTCTAAATATGGGGACAAGGAGACACGGTCAGACATCAATTTGTCGCTGAAAATAATAAATCATGATGTATTGCCACACCTTAAAATAATTGGCAAATTGTGACTGGTCAAAGTCGCGAGAGACCCACGACCCGGTCACCTTGACCGTGATTCGTTAACCAGGATACAACCGAGGCCGCTTCTCTGATGTACCATAGTCTATTAAATCAAACGTACGTACGTCGGTGAACAGAAAGGAGGTTTTATGATTACCTGGGTCTACGATTCTCTCAACCAGTACTATGGATTTGGTCACCGGGCCCGGGCCCGCTGCAGTTTCGCCTCAATGATACCCGGAACTCAGCGCTACGGTAATTACATATGCGAGGAATTAAAATAGAAACTTGAAGCTGTGAGTGGCCATGGGTGGACGGATCTATATATAGTCTGGATGTCTATACTCAGCGATCCTTTAGCCAAGCCTCCACTCGTCTGCGTCAAAACTTGGCTGTTAAATAGTGCAACCAGATCGGGTGGCGGTGTATCCTCTGTCTCTGGACGAAATATTTAGTCGCCAGAGCAAAAGCGGTAAACGGACTAGCACATAATATGACCTGACAGAAAAGGGAATGTCAGCCAATCATGGTCATAAAGAAAATCCTAACCGATGCATTGAGCTCAACTATTTATAATTGTCCCTTAACCAGACAACTAGTCATTCCATATGATCATCATAAGAATATAACGTTCCTCAGAGTTGAGATATATTAAGACTTGAACTTCATAGTTGTACATGCAAGCCTACATCCCACCTCAGCACCTCCACCACCACGCCTAAACAACCAAGTAATTATTATGAGGCCTTTATGGAGTAGCGAAGGTACTTACATTCCACCAGCCCTTCCCATAAAGTTACAGTTATCAAAACATAGCTGTTTGCGTTTCTCTGGCGTGCAGCCTATCGCATCAAGCATCAGAATTGTTCAAGATTTCACGAAGGGAAAAAAGAAGGTACCTGGATCGTTCCACTTCCCGGAAAAACCTTGTCCACATTCACGTTTGGCGATATCTTCAATAGTCTCCACAAAGTCGCGACCGTCTAGATAGGGCAGGAATACCGGTTAGCCAACTAAACATATTTCCTTGTTTACCAGACGCACAGAGATATCCTTCTTGCATCTCACGTCGTGGGGGGCCCCTTCTGGGAGAACCGGCATAAACGGAGTGAGAAAGTGCGCTCAAAGCTGCCGCGAGCTGGATGATAGTTGTAAACTGCATAATAGAATACGTTTGGGTTTCGTGGAAAGGCTACTCAACGTGGTATACATGTTAGTAGTACCCTTAGCGAATATATTCTGTGGACTTACCGACCGGCACCTAATTTAAGAAGTATTGATATTGGTGTTGAGACCTGCTCTGGGGATCAGTTAAACGAAAAATCTCATATTTATGCTATTCTTGTCCCCCTCGGTCGGTTGGGCCTCCGACAGTCCGAACTCATCACTTTATGATTATGACATCAGCATCAGGACTTAATTGGCGGTGGACAGCGGGGATGGGCGGGTTTCCACAGGGGATGCAGGATGCAGAAAAAACAGAACGGCGGTGAACGGACACTTGGATGCAAGCCACAAAAAAACAAGAATCGAAACTCGAATTCAATAGGGAGGTCTCAGTTCTCGTTCCGATGGCCGTCTGTTCATTGAATTATCGCAATAGCAAATGGATGTTTCTGTGTTATTGACACTGAATGTGCGAAGAAAAAACGGAAGAAAAAGAGCCTGAGATAGTTAGTGGGGATATTCGATAGGGTTGCTCTTGGAAGTAAGTATTGCAACGGCAGGGTCAGGCGCGGGTTGTAGCTATGCAGGGGTTGGGGTATCAACAAATCTGCGAATCCATCAAAAGCTATGCTGTGCTACACAGGTCTCCGGATCTACAAGATCGGCGCCTACTTCTCGTCGGACTTGATTTTACTGAGATATTCCGCCACAGCCGAGTTGACGTCATGTGCAAGCAGGGTGTCGTTTAAAAACGATTCTGGTAGTTTACCTTTCAAAGCCGCGTATGAGTATGAGAGTAAGGGGGTGAAAATCAGGAAGAGAAAAACCCACAAATCAACCAAAGAATCGAATCACGGATCCGTTCCTGGAATTTGGACTGTTTCTTCTTGCTATCCCCGCTCCGCTTGGCGATATCCAGAATGTGCCAGACTCTTTTCATTCGGACGCCTTCGTACGCCGAAGCAGTTCTCCGGAGTGATTCGGGCAAGCTGAGCTCCCGGTCGAGACAATAATGTTTTAGTAAGAGACCAATGGCGACCGCATCCTCTGCTGCGCAAGAGACTCCCTGGCCCGAGTCGGGGGGCATAGCATGGGCTGCATCACCCAAAAGAACAACCCTCCCAGATCCTGACGGGCTACACCACTGCGGGATTCGGGGGGTGACATATCGTGATAGTATAAGGAGGGTTTCATTTCTCTTGTCGGGATCGTTTGAAGTTCCGCAACCAAGCTCAATGATACTTTGGTAGATTGAACTATCTGGTGAATCGTAAGGCGATTTCCATAGACTGTGCCGTTCAAGTAACTGGTTGCGGATATCCACGTGGGCTGCGTCGCGGTCTGGTGGATTTGCGGACTCGTAGATTGACCACCATTGAATTTCTTCATGGGTGGCTGCTTCCTGACCGGGATTGGGACATATTGAATACCCAAAGAAACCGTGAGGTCCAAAAGTCATCGACACGCCCTCTGTACGGAGACTTTCCCGAAAACGCTCAGAAAGAGCTGACGTTGGAATAAACCCCCCAACACCGGTTAATCCACTATAGAGTTTGTTGAGATTAGTAAAGATAAGAGATATTGCCGAATACGAGGGCACGCACTCATATTCTGCAGGGTATCTATCGTCGAATATCGCTTTTCGCACCACACTTCGAACACCATCGGCACCAATCACCAAATCCCCAGTCTCTGTACTGCCATCAGAAAACTCCACCACCGCCCCATCCTCTGTTTCGCGTACCAAAGAGACCTTCATTCCCCAAACGATAGCGTCAGAGGGGATGTCCCGGAGTAAGGCTTCGTGTACAACAGATCTACGAAGCATAAGTGTGCCAAATCCATATCGTTCCTTACGTCCGTTCCAATACTGTCCCAAAAGTCGTCCAGTAGAATTTCTGAACGCCATGATTGCGCCTGGGTATCCGTGAGCTTGAATATACTCCGCTGCTTTTGGTGACACGGATGCGATGGCACGAAGCCCGTTTGGCGCCAACCCCAGGCCGCCGCCTATATTTGACGTTGTGGAAGTCGGGGAACCATGTGATTCGAATATCTTGATAGTCAAAGGCGAAGAAGGATTGTTACTATTAGCAAGGTGCTTCCGAAGAGAGTGATAGGTTGAAAGGCCGCCAATACCAGCCCCAATGATTATGACCTTCATGGCAGCTGCTTGTGAAATATTGAACGTTGCAAGTGGTCCCTTTTATGAAGCTGTTGTGCTGCGGATCATCATGTTGTCGGCTAAGTGGTTGCACAACTTCACAGCAGAAGCATCCTTTTCGTGCAGTGCAAGCCATGGCGACCATTGACAAGGGGTTGTAGTATGGACCATGGTTGAAAGCTGTATATCGAAAGAAGTTGGTCTTGCCTTTGGGCCCGGAATATCGCGGAAGATAGACATCGTGGTCTCTGATGGTTTTGGAAGTATGTTTAAATAAATTGATTATATATGTTTGCTAACTATAGATATATTTCTAAGATCCCACAGTGATGGTTCCTGGAGGTTCGAACCCGTCACCCTCAAACCCGAACTTTTTAGAATTTAGATTTTTTGTAATAGTGAAGCTCGGGGAAACACTTAAAGCACTTTTCTTTCCACCAGGTGCTAATCTCGTGTCTGATGTACTCACGATCCATAGTGTGAACCTGATGGACACGAGGACTCGAGCTTCACATGTAAGTCTATATTATCCCTCACTGAGCATGCTTCGTTCACATTGCATCCAACTTCATCGTATCATGTAGTGTATTCCGTCCGAAGAAAGGGCTTTTAGTCGGATTCCTGGAACTACTTGGGTCGCTCAACTTATTTCCACAAAACCGAAAAAAAAATCTTGAGGATTTGGACACTCACAGCATGCTAAAAATTGCATTGATCCTCTCCGTCGCTTGTACACTAGTGAGCATCTCAGCCCAATCGCAAGCTCCTGAATGGGGGCAGGTAAGTTTAAATCATAATTGACCGAAGAGCGCACCTAAACACCAATTTTGAACAGTGCGGGGGCCAAGGATGGGCCGGACCAACTATGTGCCCTCCTGGATGGATTTGCATTCCTGCTAATATATATATATCTCAATGCCTACGAGCAGTATCTACTACAATGTTAACCGCAACTGGCCAATGTCAACGACGTTTCGCCACTCGAACGTCAATTGGTGAGGGAGCGGTGGCGGCAACAGCAACCCCGGCTTGAGGGCATTAGTTCATTTATGTTATGGTAGGTGGAATTTCAAATTATATGAATAAGCTTATATCGCTGGTGACCCCGTAGGGTATTTGGAAAGTTGCTTGTTTTTTTGCATCAGTTTTTGGGGAATTACAATCCCTCGACGTTCAGGTTAATGCACAATGCATAATTTGCTTAGACCTTTTGGGTTCAGAGTAAGCTACTCGAATATACATCATCATTGCGGTCCATTGATTGTAAAATATGTTAGAGCTCGAGTGATATCTGGAAATCAGCAGGTCCTCATGATTCGTAAGCCGGAATAACTATTCCGTGGTCGTAGGCACTTGCAGAACAACCTAAAGCGAACGTAAAATGTGTATTGACTCACCGAGCATACTCCATTATCTCCCTTCCAACATGAACATCTGTCGCAGAGTCCATCCGAAGAAAAAGCTTTTGACCGACCTCAAATTATTCTGAGATATATTTTTAATGCTCACTATATATCAAAAGCACCCCCTAATGATCAAGCTACTTGCAAACATGCTAAGGATCGCCTTATCTTTCTCCATCGCCTGTATATTGACAGACGTCTCCGCCCAGGTTCCAGAATGGGGGCAGGTAAGTTTGCATCACGTTCGACTTAAGATAGCCTCTAACAGTATATTACAAATAATAGTGTGGGGTATTGGATGGACGGGTCCAACTACCTGCCTTCCTGGATTGAGCTGCTTCATTCACAATAATTATACGTATACGTGCCTACGCTTAGCCGCTCCTACGACATCAACAGATGGATGTAGTGCAACACCGATGGTAACAGCTGGGGGGCCCGCCACTCAAGCTTGAGAGTACGGCTTGGTATGTGAATCTCTAAAACGTACAATAAGCCAAGCTTATGCCAGTGGACATTTTTTCTCTTTCACTCTCATGCGGATTTGGATACACAACCCCCACTACGACACCACGACACTCTGATAGACTATCTCTCATTAAATGATATCTGAGAGGGGTGTCACAATAAAGTAAAGAATAGAATGCCGCAATCAAATTGGGAAAGTTCAATGATTTCAATATAATATTACAAGTGCTTAGGGTGGCAATTTTATATTGTAAGTAAACCTCCCTTTACTAATCGAGATACATAGTCCAGCGAAGGGCGTTCCAAGAACAAAAAAGGCTCATATTCAATAACGTTCAGTGCGCAAGCATACCAGGGTTTGGTCAGCAGGTGACTGAGCGCGTCGCGCCACATGGTATACATGTGATGTGAAACTTGAAAAGGGTCTTCCTGTTTAAGCATTTTCTGCTTAAACTATCACAACCACCTGAATTTTGTGTGTACCCGAGCACTCAACATATGCTGCGGACCTCCCGGATCTGCTATTCGAGTATCACTGCTAGATATCCAACCAGGAACCCAACTTCGCGCAGCCTCTCTGGGATTGAACGATCACCACACCATAAATTAACTGGTCAGGACGTCTACTAGTATGTGTCTGGTGTCTAGGGGGCAGAAGGGCCCACTTGTGCCTTTCTATCATGTCATTCAGTACTTTCGCCTCGCAAAGCTTTACGAGTGGTACCCATTCTTCTCTAGTCCATACTCAGGGGGCCTTGGTAAATTCTTAAAATGGAATATGGATGTTCGCGGAGTCCAGGCTTGACTTGGTAACCGCAAGTATAAGGTCGCTCCAATATCACGATAGGAAAATTAAACATCGCTATTATGGGGTACCGGGCAGACTGGGGCAGTCTCTGAAAGTATAAAGGCGAGAGCAAGTGGACCAGCTCGTTCGCCCACACGGCAGGCCACGAAGGTCCGCTACTAATATTTGGCGAGAGACAGGCCTTGATATTGTGTAGGCTGAAAATAGCCATTTACAGTCATGAGCACTTACCGGAGAACCTTCCTAGGTAAATAGATATCGACTCACCGAACATGCTCCGTTCTCATTTATTTCAGTCTGGACATCCTATGGAATAAAACCTCCGAATAAAGGGCTTTTGGTCGGCATGAGGCTCAAGCTATTTCAAGATACGCCGATGGTTTTCATTATAAATCGAAAACAAAACCTGGTTGGTCACCTGTAAGATGTTGAAAATCACCTCAATACTCTTTGCCGCCTGCCTGTTGGCCAACGTATCGGCTCAGGCTCCAGAATGGGGGCAGGTAAGCTCATATCGTGGTTGTTTATACACGGCGCCTAAAAATCAGTCATGAATAACAGTGTGGGGGTATCGGGTGGCCAGGGCCTCTTACCTGCCTTCCCGGATGGGATTGTATCTATCTCAATGATTATCATTATCAATGCTTACCGCATACTACCACCACAACAACAACGACAGCAACTGGGGGGTCTGTGACCCCGGCTTGAGGGTATCATTCATTTGAACCGTGGTAAGTGGATTTTGGAAGGTATACGAAGCTAAGTTAATGTTGTTAACAATTCGTAGGTTACGGATATTGGAGAAGTGCTACCTAAATTGTACTAGCATTCCGGAGGGACATTGTATCTCTGGGCTGATCAGATCATATTACTTGACATTATCACCAGTAGTTGTCATTTTGATACATCAGATGCTCTACTTACAAACAATACTTTATTCATCAAAGTGCTGTCATTACAAAGAGCCCTCTGATACATTAATTTGCTGTGCGAAATAATAATCCAGGAATTTCCAACAGTTCCCTCCCTTTGAGCACATCATCACATACAGTGAGCTCAAGACCGCCTCAGACGACGAGATATCAACATCCCGCTTTTACAGATTCAAATCTCCTAAATCTTGATCTTCATTGAGTTTCATGATGCACCATCAGTGATGGGTTCCGTATTTCCACCCTGTCTTGACAAATCCTCCATAACTATGCTTCTTGTACATAATCTGTCTCTTTATGTTTCAATCTTTTTCAGTATGTTTGATATTTTTCTGATTTGTTTCTTGCATCCAAAAATAGAATTTTGCAAAATGAAATTTGTATTCTACACTTGTTAATGACATTCAATAGTGTGATAGCAATGACCATCCGGCCCCATTGGCATTTGTCTGGGGTTGCTTTCTGCACTACCTCATGGTG
>MU150245.1:94164-193827 GCA_015584075.1 Collybia nuda
ACTTCTATCCTTCTTTCTCCATTTGAATGCTTTCTTCTGAACATTATTCTTCCCCTTCCTTTTGGGGCAATGGAACGCAATATGTCCCTTCTGATCGCATTCGTAACACATTATATTGGGGTTATATTTTATCGCAAGGGCAGTATCCCCCTGATGCCGAGATCTGATCCGTCGATCTTCTTCCAATATCCTGGCAATCAATTTGTAGCTTTCAGTGAGAGTGGCGGTGTCAATCAAAGAAATAAATGAGTCCCATGTGTCGGGTAGGGACGTAAGAAGCATAATGCTGAAGTCTTCATCACTGATCTGAGATCCTAATGCCGCCAACTCCTCATTGTACCCACGCAAGGTCCGAATATGTTCCTCGATATCGGCACCTTCGGCACATTGCGTACGAAATAATTTTTGACGCACCGTTACAATTCCAATTGGACCTCGGGGTTCGTACATATTACTCAACGCAGTCCAAGCCTGGTTAGAAGTCGCGGCCCCTGCAATATATACAAGTGGCGAGTTACTAACTCGAAGATGGATGGTTGTCAGGGCCTTCCTGTCTTGTGCGCGCCACTCTTCCAAATTTAGTGTAACCGTTGGGGCAGGAATTGTACCATTTGCATAATTATTGAGATTTTGATTGGTAAGAATATCGATCATCTTGATCTTCCATATCGGATAATCATCCGATCTGTTCAACGGAATGATGCGGTAAATGTTTCCCGAAGGTTCGGACATGTTTTGGAATGCGATAAATGATGTAGCGGCAAATATAATAAAGTATTGATTTAGTTAAGGCCGGGGCCCATAACCTGTTAGAAATAGCAGCGCGTGAAGGTGATCATAAAGATGATATTTTTGTGTACAATATACGACTTAAATACATAGTGATTTATATTGTTATCTTTTACTTACTAAGGTGGTTAGTAACTTGAAACTATCTACTTAATAATATAAAACTGTTTCATAGATAAGTGTTTGTAATATGAATCAATGACGAGGGTCACCTCATTCCAACACACCATGCACCACCACCTAAAACCACACACCACCACTAACTGTGCACCACACTCATGGCCATCCCAACTCCCCACACCACACACATCCCAGAACAACCCCCAGGCCACCTCCACACACCACATATATCCCAGGACAACAGACCAGCCATCTCACACCCACACCCACACATCCATGCCCATCCCTACAACCACACACACCACCCCACTCCTGCCTCCATGCCCTAACCCTCCCTCTGCCACCTTGCCCCTACTGAGTGCAAGGCAGTCATATTTTATTTAATTACTTATTTACAATGTATGTATTATTTACAAAATATAATTTAACCTTTCTTCCTTTTGCTTGGAATATACCAAATGGATCTAATTATAATATTTAAAAGTCTAGTATACAATGTAATACAGTCTACTATCAGCCTATAGACTGTATAGAGACTGGTGTAGTATGAGAATTAATGTACTTAAAACAGTCTAACATAGATTCTATTGCCCAGTCTAACATCAGTCTATAGACTGTCTACAGAGACTGGCATTGTATGAAGAGTAAAGGGCTTAATACATAGTCTAATACACTATCTAATACCCAGTCTAACATCAGTCTATAGACTGTCTACAGAGACTGGTGTTGTTTGAAGAGGAATGGGATTAAAACATAGTTTAATACACAATCTAGTACCCAGTTTAACAGCAGTCTATAGATTCCACAGCAGATAATATATGTATAATATTATCTGTAGTCTCTTTGTAGTCTATACACAGTCTATTGGCAGTCTTGGAGAGTCCCTGAGAGTCTCTAGATACTGGTGGGAGACTGTCAAGTACAGGAACAATGTGGCATGATTAGCTATTGTTAGTGATGTTCTGGCCCGGCTTTGGCCTGAAGCCACTGGCTCTGGCCTGGCTTTTGCTGGCTCAGGCTTCTATCAGTCTCAGGCCAGGCCAGACATGATGGCTTTGGCCTGGCCTTGGCCTGGCTCTGGCCTGGGCCATGGCTTTTAGCCTTAAAATGATGCATATAGTAAAAGATACATTATACTAAGTGGTAGCCTCGGCTTCTGCCTCCCTAAGCCGTTCAGCCTCAGCTTGCTTCTGGTGGATAGACAGTCCTGGAACGGCTGCATTTGACTTGTCGAGGACCTTCGTTGATGCCCGTCGCTGACGCGCCTTGTCTGCAATCATAGACATCAGAGGCATTCCGTCCCGATATCAAGGGAAGCGGTAACCTTTCCGTGGGGCTTGAGAACCAATCAATGGTACTATACAGTTCTTAGATGGCATCAATAAATATATTATTTCGGACTTATTTTCATTTTATTTCAGCCAAAAAAAAACGGCATAGGCCCCGGCTTTCTGGCCTGGCTTTGGCTTTTTTTATGGCCAAGCCAGGCCAAAGCCGGTGAAAGCCATACATGAAAGCCTGGCTTGGCCCGGCCCGGATCTGGCCTGGCTCTCTGGCTTTCTGGCTTTGGGCCAGAGCCAGAACATCACTAGCTATTGTGTAGGATAGGTATATAGACACCACACCTCAGTAGGGAATCCTTAGATTATTTTCTTAGGATTTCCCCTACTAGGTTAGTAGTATAGTGTATCTACCCTAGGCAAATATACTTAGGATTTCCCCTACTAGTCTGAGGCTGACTGGGTTCTGCTTGCCTTTGCCTTTGCCTTTGCCTCCATTCTGCCCTTTGCCTTTCACCTTTGTCTCTGCCCTCACACCCTGTGTTCAGCCTATGCTCCAGCAATTGTGTCTTGGCTTTGTGTATTGGCTAATGTAATTAGGCTTGCACTTGTGTATGCCTCACTCAATAAGGTTGCCCTTACGGGCATGTGTTACATGCTATAATTTTCTACTACTTCTTTCTTTTTCCACACTAATCACTTTGCTCACATCCAGTTAACCTAACTTAAAAAAAATGTCCCACACCAAAGGAGAAAAAACTATGAATGAGGGACAATTTTATACTGATTATATAGCTTTATTACATAGCCGAAAGCTACTCAGACGTCTACAAGCTGGGGGTATTTAGGTAACAATTCGACTACACTGTGTTTCATAGCCTCGCCATTTCTCTCTCCGAAGAAACGCTGACTCTGGAAGCTCCATTCATAATTGGCAGTCACCCAGTTACCTAAGCCCCAAGCATATTGGTGAAGGGACAGTATTTCGTAGTCACCCTCATCAACTCTAGGAAGTCGCTTTAAACCTTCAATAAACTCTCGGCTACGCTCTCTGTACCAATCCCCTACTAAATCCATTGCCGCTTGGACGCCTAGGTTCTCGTTTCCATTCATTAGGACAATAACTAAATTATGTATGTCCCCTCTCGCTTGTTCCACATTAAAGGAAACAATATCCTAGTAAATGGGTTAATCGAATGGAAAAGGAAAGTGAAGATTATTTTTTACGTTTGCTACCGCAATCAGCTCAATTGCGATCATTTCTAGGCCTTTGACGATGGGATTATCCAGAATTTCATCCGAGATTTCCAACGGAAGCAAGATCATGTCCAAAGAGGGCTTGATAGCGCAGGTATATCGTCGAAGATCCAGATATTCATCCATCGACTTGCACACGCGCTTGCACTGACGGTCTTGTGCTTCTCGAGTCATCGCATGGACATAATCTTCGTAACTTTTGATGAAACGACGCCTCGTGGTACTACTTGCCGTTTCCAATGCTCGAGCCCAGAAACTTGGTCACGCAATTCCATGTCAATCGTGTTTCCTCAGTTGCGGATGATGGAAACGACTTCACCTTCTAACCAGGTCTACCAGGTGATGCTCCGTAACATCCCTCTCCTTCTCTGGATTTCTTGCGTGAAGTGAGCTTTACATAAATTTTGAGGGGAACTCATACAAACTAACCTGAGAGCGTCCAGCATAGAGTCTGCTATGACCTTGGCCTCCTCAAAGTTGAGGCAGTCACTTATGTCATCAACAGCAAAAAGAACATTCATGAGGTCACAAGCAGTTCGAAGATGGGCACGGGAAAGGTTTGGGTATGCCATGGACCCCAGGAGACCTGGCAGGATCGCATGGAATGACCTTTGGCTCTCCTCCGAAAAAAGTTTATAGGACTCGATCCAACGCACACTTTCCGACGCCACTTCAACGTAGTGTGCGTTATCAGTGCGAGGAAATGGCCAGTCCCGATGGATATCCGGAAGGTGGAAAGACATGGTCCAGTGAAGTTGGGCGGTCTGAATGAAGATGATCTACCCTGAAAGGTGGAGAGGTGGTGTTTGTATTGGAAAGAGATGTTACCGAGTTGTATCGAATTAAAAACCATGTACGATTTCCAAACGGATTCACGCAAGACACCAAAAATGGCTTCGACCTAACCGTTGAAGTAGAGTGAGAAAAGGCTCTTCGCATCAGTGATAGCCACGGGACCACACAATTAAACCTGCACCATCCTAGAAATGGAATTGACTTTCGATCACTACGTTCCGTGAAATTCCATCGGCAACGGACATCTATCCGAAAACTTGTGATAAGTCCAGTTTCTTGACTAGCCTTGCTAGTAAATTTCGGTCATTCCAAAACAGCAAAAATCGGAAGTGATCCCACGACGACTGAGGAGGTTTGGATTAACAGTGAACATGGTCGTTTAAGTTGCGTGAGTTATTCTTTGGAATCCTACAGATAATTTAAGTTCTAGAGATAATCCACAACGTCATTTTGAAACTATCACTCATTTGTAGAACCAGCGGTCTGAATCTAAGAGGTAGTATTGAAGGGGGTGGGCTACCAAGATAACTGACGGAGGTCGTGTTTACGGGAGATAAGTTCACATTGTCCTTCCTTGCTGTTTTCTGGAACTTCTCGTCCTCGATTAGATCCGGAATGTTGGAATGTTCTCAACCGACGGTATTTGGGAGCTTCTGAATTACATGAATTACTTACTTGACTGGGCCCAATTGTACGCCGCTTTATCGCCGTGCCTTGATCATCGGGATCATGGGAAGTACACATCAAGTCGATACCGATACGTTCGGGCCTGACATGTCGGACGCATTAAAGCGTTTGTTTGATTCTTGTGTATAGGTCCATAATTAGTTGTGTTTGAAATATTAGGTAGTCTCGATAAGGCCTCCAGAAAGCTATCGCCGGATACTATTGTGAATATCTTCCAACACAATATCTGTTCAACTTGTTAGATATCAAAGAAGTGATGATACTGAACACAAATCATGGGTCTCTGAGTATACCCCGAGACGCAAGCTTCCTTATGTTGGCTGAGTGGCTTTAGAATCCACTTCGATCGCCACATGACCTCAGTGGAACGATGCCGAGAATATATATAATAGCCTCGAGGTTCAATCATCACTTTAAACCATTCCATAAGCAGATACCTCTCAAAATAACGGTTGCCACAACAAAATTTGTTGATAAGTTGAAAAGGATATTCACTCTGGGAGAGCCAATGATTCTACACTGGATCAACAGGTATTTGAATTAAGAATAAAGGCAATACCTGAGACATTCACATTTTCCAATTATTTCCAGCTTGGAGCTGTCAGAAGGTTAATGAGAACGACAGTGCCGCAAGGGGTGGCAACATTAGAGAAAGACATGAATGGGTTGAAAATTGTTGAACCCACTGGTCACGTAATCACACACGTGCACCAACTCAGAAACTCAAATACACGTGATGTACAACACTTTCAACTTGCCAGCTCGAGGCTCAACTCATGATGATACTCTGGCTATATTGTAGGTAAGCCCATAACTTATCCATAACACTAACTCGGTACTTTTTTAATGGAACTCACAGATCGCAAGATTGATGTACGCCAGAAGTAAAACTATGACGAACATAAACACAGTACGTTAAGCTGATTTTGACCTCCCTGTGCTAATGATGTCCACTCAGGAGCCACCGCAGATTGGCATGCTCCTGAGGATTCAAAACAAGGTCCATGCGGAACCAACTAAATCAGCGAGAAAAGCGGAGGCTCTTTCCCATACAAAAACCTCACCAGTGCGCGCGTACTGCCATACTTCGCCGTAGGAAAAAAGCCCTCAAGGTAATAACACAACTTGGCCGAGAAGTAAGGGTTCCCATCGTAGCCCTACATTCACGTCATTCTGATTTTGACCCGGGCACACAAAGATGACATTCCTCTCGAGTTTCCGATCATAATGGATGGAAAGACTGTCATCTAGATCCAAGCCTATCCTGGCCAGACTAGTCACATGCCAACTAGAAGTGATGTTAATACCTCACCACGGCTATGGAACCTACTGCGAAGCAATCCATTTACAGCGGTGACTTGACGCCCACTGCCTGAAGACACCCGAACATCCGAATTCTAGGACACGAGGTCACTTTTGTAGATGAGTAAGCGCAATATGAACTTTCTTGAACTGAAACGGAATTGATTTCACTCCCCATCTGTCTATAGACATTGGGACACCTTTTCGATAAATAATATAACCCCTACTGGACCTTCCTACCGTTAGCCTTGACGCTTTTTATGATTGGCTAATATTTCATTTGGCTTTAATTTTCCGCTTCCCTAGATATTCGCTTCAACATTGTCTGGTATTTTGAGTTTGGGTCATTGATAAACAGCGGGGAGACGCAAATTATTTCCCTCCCTACCGGTCCAACCACCGAGCCAGAATCAAGAGGAGAGAAGAAGAGCGAGAACACACTTACGCTCTCCATGAAGATGCTATGACACTACAGAATGAAGCAATATTTATACGGGTTCGAACGATTACCTCCGTATACGTGAAATTATGTATTTATTATGACGGGTGTCGTTTTGGTTTCTTAGATTCCGCGAAACGAACATAAACCCCAAAGTATACTTCGAAATGGCAGTGCAAGTTTACTTAGGCTAATAGAAGATGGCCGTACAACAGCTCATTAAGTAAAAACCCCTTCCGAACCTCCAAACGCGAGAGCTGTTACACGTATAAGGAGATATATGCCTTCCAATATTATAGGTACAAAGTTCTAAAGAACTCTAAACACAAGGCATCCCATACTAGAGTAAACTTGGTTGTGGATGCAAAATGGACCCACACCCTCGCTTCGCAAATAGGCTCGAGTAGAAAAGCCATAATTTAGATGGTCAGCGCGGTGATCGTACAGTCTCCCATAGAAGAATGTCTTGGGGTATTTCCGTAAACCAACGTCGAAGTGATCGGCTTGGAGGATGTGCCAAAGACTCAGTCTTTACCCGTATTTGGAAGATTTCATTGATGAAATAAAACCAAGTCTGCCCTCCGCTCTGGCTTCTAATCTGGCCACCCCACGTTGGTCCTCATTCCATCCACGTGTCCTCGTCACTAGCTCGCTCACGGTAACGACTCGGTACCCCATTTCCACCAGTTTCGGCAACGCAATTCGTAAAGTTTCACGTGTGTACCCTCTCCGGTCGTGTACGATTATAACTCCACCATGATCAACCATAGAGACGATGTGCCACGCATTAACCTTTGGGTTATGTATCTGTGGATCGTGGGGGTAGATACTCCCGAGGATCAGTCGATGACCCAATGATTTGACAAGTTTTCGCATGGGTTTATTGAACACACCACTTCCAGGACGGAAATATCGGGGAGGAGGGGGAAGGTCCACGGATTTATAGATAGACTGGATCATGGTGTCCACAAGTTTCATCTGTGTGGACAGTTCTGATATAGGAAGTTTGAAACTCGGTTCGTCGTGCATGGCGTGATTACCGAGCTCGTGCCCTGCCCGCACAAGATCCTTCAGAATGTCTTCATTGCCTTCTATCTGTGACCCTATGCAGAAAAATGTAGCTTTTGCGTTACATTGCTCCAGGATAGCAAGGATATCTGCTGTGTACTCCGACGGTGCATCATCGATGGTGAGAGCAACTATTTTGTCCCGTGTTGGGCGGTGAAAGAGTACATCTGGGAACTTTTTCTGAAGTAAGCGGATTAGGGTTCGAGGTGGGCGGTATATGAGGTACAATGGAAAGAGGATAGGAAATAGTGGGTTTAACGTGAGGAGAATGTACCAATCCATGGAAAGCTTGCGTATCAACTGACCCTGTTTTCTTGTTTTCCAGGGACGCCGGCACGAGTACTGGCGACTTATTACCTCACGTGGTCATCACGACCAAATCCTACCACCGCCGATTGATCCATACAATCATGCCTGACAACCTTTATCCATGGAGAAATTTTGACGCTCAATTCCTGCCCAAGGATGGAGACTCCTGGGGTCGGTAATTCAAGGCATGAAGTCGATATTTCGGTTTCGAGATTCTCAGGTGAATTCGGACCTTATTCAGATTGGCTACCAACAAGAAAATCTTCAAAGGACTGTCAGTCTTTCAAGGTCACCTGCCACATTCAACTTATTCTTGACTCTATTGGAGATTTTAACCCTTGTATCAGATTAGCGCTCAATCAGTGACAATCACTATGAATAGGCACGACCACCTTTGGACTAATAGGTTCATTTGACCCCAACCGAACACGCTCATTCCAGGACTTAACTTTCAACAACCGGTCACAACGAACACTACTTTATGCAAATCTTTCGGCAACTAGGTCTTGGAAGCATAAGACCAGCGTTTTCGGAAAAACCTGAAGAGAGTGTCGGTGTAAGTCCCATGAAACGTCGTCAGGCTATAAGCTTATCATTTCGCTTTTGATTCTATCTAGAGCTCTAAGCTACGCCACTCGGACCCCTTCAAACGTCGCGCGGATGGTATATGCCGACGTTTATATTCAGATTTCGTAGAGGGGAGACCATTACCTACCTTCCCCGTGGTATTTATCTGCCTCGCCATCCTTATCGCAAATGTTCCACTGGCCGCCGCACAGGCGCCGAACACTGATTTTGCCGCCTGGCCCTCTGGCCTTCTCACCCTAGTAACCTCCCTATATATTGGAACAACACTTGCTACGGCTGTCCTTGAGGAAAATGATCCCACTTCCTCCATCCGCCCCCTTGGGTTGTTGGATTTCTTCCCAAGTTACCTCCGGTCGCACGACCACCTGGGTGATGTAAAAGAGATTTGGTTGGAACCTACGAATACATCCAAGGGGGGGTCCCATCCCTGGTCTGGGAAAACAGAATGGCAGAAGATAATTCAGTATAGTGCATATGTTGCACGGATTCGAGGTGATGCTGCAGTGTCAGTGGTCGCAACCCTAAGGACAAAGGCTATGGACCCGGTTTACTCAGTAGAAAGAATTCGTCGCAGTGCACAAGTATGGGGTCAACGCTTCGAGGGGTCGGCTTCTCACCTCCGGGTAGACAACTCTGGAGTTTCGTCTGTAGCTGAAACTGCCGGCATTATCCTTGCGGAATCCTTCCGCATCAAACTTAAAAACTACACCCCAACAGCCGAGGAATTCAGCCTCATTTGTCAAGGTTTATCCCACTATTCTGATTGTGCAAAAGGACAGTGGAGAGATGACGACGCTAAGCACGTCTTGTCTGCTATCAGTTTAGATCCATTAATTGATTATATCCACCCTGTGAGATTATGGTTTTCCGACAACGAGAGCCCCTGCCGTGACACAGTGAGAGCTTTGCTTGTGGCACTTGAAATCAGGCACAGGTTTTTACAACATCAAACCACTCACTGGACACCACCACAATCCCAAATTATTACCACCCCAGATGTCGAAAAGGGCACTATCCAGCCCACCCCGTCGCCCCAGGCAGAACGCACGATTGAAGATCTAGTTGATTCTTTGACATCACGTTCTGCAGAATTAATGTTCACCTGGCGTCCTTTCAACTTTGCGGGGAATAACAGATCAATCTCACTTCTTGCTTTCGTTTGGGGTGTGCACCATTTCGGCAGTAATGAGCTGTTAACAGCCAATCCTGCGGAGCTATACACACTGAGTCTTTTCAGTGGTATTGGTACAGTATATAAGTCTCTGGGGTGTCGCTTTCCTTCTGTAATATGTCCAACTACACCTAAAATGCTGGCGGACCATATTTTGAGTTTTGTTGAAGAACCCATTGAGGAAATAGGATCGTGGGTGGGGTACGTTGGTTCCTGATCATTGTCGTCGAGTGGGACAACTTGAACTGAGCCAATTTTAACAGAGTTTTACCTATCACCCAGATCCTCTTTTATGGCCGGCTCGCCATCCTCCTGATTATAGTTGCATTTTTTGTATCACTTGGTTCCGGCGCCTCTGCCTGGATGTGTCTAGGGCTTTGCCTCGGCGTTCTTCCGCGAGATGACCCCCTTGAACACCCAGAGCTCCGCCCCGCAGATCGTAGCCCCCCATTCCCGTGGCCTGCACATACTGTCCGAGGGCTAACCCAACCTTCTCGCGGGGTGTGGCTCTTGGGAATGGAGGACTACAAAAAATACCATGGTTTGCACGCACCACCGTCACTTATCATTGTTCTCCTTGGTCTCGTGAGCACCAATTTAGCCCATGCCCAGCAGCTGAAGTGGCGTGCAGCCCTCAACTTCGGCCCCTGGGTCCCACCAGCAAAATGGATCATATGGACCTCGATTGGGCTTTCAATAATGATGGGGGTTGTCCAGGTTTTGTGGTACGCCAAACGAGCGACGGGTCATGGGCCTGCTTCTAGGCGTGAGGGCTTGCTCGCTACACGTCTTGCGATACTTTCGGGGACAACTACTATTATCCTATGTATATTGAGGACACAAGGAGTTCTTGGGCCCTATGCGAGATGGATAGCGGAGGCTACGTTGTGCACCACAACACTCCCGTTATTTGTGCTTTACCCAGACGGGCCTGCCGGTGAACGCGAAGGTGGCTGCCGTATCTTGTATATGTGGCAGTGGTTGCTAGCGGGGAGCGTATCGTTGATATCGAGCACAACTTAAATCCCGCTCTTGGAATATATAGCGTCTTCAGCAAGCTCATAAATGGCCTCTAAGCCTGGACCAACACAGGCCGATATAACTACAATGACCAAACTCTAGGCCTGCACAGGGTAGGCTGGTTATTGGTTATATAATCAACTTTGATCGTCATGCTTTCCTGAGTTGTGAAGCGTTTACTTACTCGCCCATCAGCTTTAATATACCTGTATTTTAGACCAACATAGTAAGTACATCGTTCACGATAAGTTTCAATTTTTACGCTTTTTGGGTAATAATGTTAAAACCGAAGCAGTTATACAATCGTCTTCAGGACTTCAGCTCCTCCGTCAAGCTATGCCAAAACGCACACCTCGCTGATAAGGCGTCCGTAATTTTCTCTGAAACAATATTCTGGGGTTGGAGCTGGATGTGGGGACTTCCGTCCGTTGTGAGGACGGACTAGGTCCAGGGAAAAAGATTAGACGAGAGAATCTATTGACGAGGTTTGAAAAATCCTACGTACAGTCCAAGATGCGGCCGGTCCATTTTCCGCTGTTGGTTTCTCAGAAACTACAAAGCTAGTCCAGAAGTCATCCATGGCAGCAAATAGAAGTTTGTCGTCTGCATTTGCGGCGGTTGATCCTGGGAAGAAAGCGGCAAGTTCGTCGCCGTGGAAAGACCCAAGGTGGGGGTTTTCATAGCTAGGAAGATATTAGACAAACATTAGTACACTTTGGTATACGGACTGGTAATGATATGCTCCCAATCCTTCCCCGCCCACGGCACCTGTTATTAAAGCAGCAGTGCAGATGTACCGCATTTCACCGTACATCTGTTGCCCCTGAAGGCTGAAAGATCCATTATAGTCACTCAGAGGATAGAAATCCGACACGGCTTTATCGAATGATGGTCTAGTGAAAGTTGCGAATTGACCTTTGATAAAATTAAAGACGGTCGTTTCTGTAGCGTTGGGCATCGATGTGTTGGCAGATCCGTCCCTAAGAGATGCAGACCAGTGCGCTCCTTCGTCTGCGTTGGAACTGATATTGAAAACAGTTAGTCGGGCCATAAGTCAGATAACTTTCCATTTACTCACCCGAAAAGGACCGGAACATGAGCAAACCTCCCGTTGCGGAAGGCTTCTACAGGTCTTTCAGCAAGGAACGTGCCGTCGATGATGGGTGCAAATGTAAAGAGGGTTGAAGCTCTGGCTCCAATAGTGTGACTTCCTGCCAGAGCAAGCGTGTTGCTGTCCGCGGATCTCAAACACGACATCACGTCAATTTCCCCCGATGGGTTACACCCACTGGACAAAAGGAGGATATTCAGAAAATGGCGAGTGAAACTATGGTGTTTTATAATTACGCAAGTCCGGAAAATTGCATGAATATATCCTGGACATAGAAGTCCGTGAACGAGGGCAGGTAACTGAGAGACGGACTGTCTCCCATTGCCGCTCTAAAGAGCCCTCCTGTATTACCTCCGTTTCCGAGTAGCTGGGCAAGATTTCGTCGGCATACATCAGGTCTAGAACCCTATGTACTTACCTGGAACATTGTCGATCCAGCTCCTGCAGATTGTCCCCAGATCGTAACGCGTCTATAAATAAAATTTGGTGAGTCGGGCCATTACATGGAGAGGATCAGACCGTCTTACTTGCTGTCACCGCCAAAGTGGCAGATATAGCGCTGAACCCATCGAAGGGCGGCACGCTTCAGAACGGGTCAGACAAGATAAAAAATGAAATTATCTGTATAGAAACCTGATCGAGAAGTCCAGCATTCAATGCGCCATTTTCTTTGATTTGGGCCCCACCTAACCATGAGTGAGTTAATGTAGGTAACCAAAGCTCCCAAGCGATGGGATCTTACCTAGAAAGCCAAATTGGCCCAGACGATACTCAAACGAGACGAATATCACCGATCGGTTCGATTGCAGAATCGGGTTGGGTGTTGCACTATGTGAGTCTCCTCCCTGAAACCCGCCCCCTAATAGGAAGTTAACTGTGAGATTAGTAAATATATTTAGATTGGAAGACGATTACCGTGGAACCAGACCAATACTGGTAAATTAGTTCCGGGTTGGTGTGATGCAGGAATGTAGACCTACAACAAATAAGGATGCCGTTTCGTTAAAGTGATGTCAGTAAGATACAACAGAGAAATTAACTCACATTTCCGAACAAGCAATCTTCAGACGTGCCTGTTGTGACGCTTGTTTGAGTGGCTGCTATGCAGGCTTTTCCAAACTATGCCAAGCGTATCACATGAGTACACATGCCAGGATAATAAGTAGTCCTCACGCCAAATTACCTGTGTTGCATTCACCCGACCAAGACGTTGGCTGGGGGGAAAGACTGGGGCCTGCCATCGGAGGTCTCCGATTGGGGCATCTGCAAATCGCACACCCCGATACTGGGTGATCCCTGCGCTGTCTTGAAATCCTACAAATGTACCATCTGTCCAGATCAAGGATAAGTGATACGAGATACAGTAATTACTATTCTGTTTAACTCACAATCTAACGTGACCGTTGGAGGGCCTGCCAGTAATGAGCGCCCAGAAGCGGTGGACTTGCTGCAAGTAACTGCCGAACTCAGAGATAAACACAAGAAAATGAAATTTAACATCATGATGGAGATGTGCCAGGAGGATGCTGAGAAGACTAGAGTGGGGTCTGACGACCGGGACAAACAGGCAACCGAAATTCGTTTACCTCATAAAGAAAAACAGATGATTCGCTTATAAGTGGCTTCTCGCACACCCATTTGTCTTTTCGAGTACTGTGTTTCCGTTTATTTTTGGAATGTAGAGTAAATCGACGGGGATAGTTCGGAGCTGTGTAGGGGAAGTCCATCTCTAGGTCGTTCACGTCTGGCTGAGGGTGGGTCTCACCTCTGACCGTTCAGTTTTGTTGTTATAAATCGTAACTGGAGTGGAAATCAAAAGCAGTATCATTCTGCAACTCGTGGCTCCGAATCTGGTTCGTTTTTAATAATTAGCAAATCTGTTTGGTGCGGCAAGAAGAGCACTCCCATGTGGAGCCGAGAATACGTAGATCAGCACCTTGTGATCAGCATATTTAGTTCACCGCTCCCTAGCGTTGCTTAGTGTGGAAGGTGGGTAGTAATTGTTAAGGGGTTGCGTGTAAGCGGTACCCCTCCTCAAGACTTAAGCATATCACAGATGATTAGAAGTACATCCTTGGACGGTCAACCTATAAGAAAGGGTTAAATGTTAGTAAACACTGGACTCGCGAAAGGAGAAACTGGTAAACGTCCTTCGCATGGCCAAGAATGTTCTAAAGTTAAATACGATGGAAGCTCAGTATTTAGACGCTCTAGTGCACCGAGCTAAAGTTACGAATCACATAAGCGTACAGCCCACATCTTCGTCGAACTATGAGCAAAGTTTCGAGATCGTTAGTAGATAGATGTAAGATTAAAAGGTTATGTATTCGGGAGTATTGTCCTGCATTAAATGTCAGTAAAAATGTGGAGAAAAGAAAAGTATAACGGGACCACTGACCACCCAGAAGTAGCTGGGTACCCCATGTTTTTAGCTCGGGTTCCAGCTGAGCAAGTTCAAGTTACCCCACAACAAACAGTATGCCCGACGAAACAAGATATGATCATATTACCTGGCACCGACCCGACACAAGTCACAGCATTCCTTATTACACTTTTTGCGCTCAACTGCTGATAGTATCTGATTTTGTGATGAGGTGTACTAGTCATCCTTCTACTTGACCCCTTCGGGTAATAGATACCCCGGAACATCGTTATCTACGATGAGAAATCATTATCAAGGGGTAGACGAGTTGACGGAGAAAATGTACACACTTAGGAATTACAACACTGAGTTTTTTGGCTACCGAGGCGGTGATGTGACAAGAAATTGTCAACCCACACAATATCTGGAGGATTATAAGTAGTTCATTTTGAGATTTGTCCTGAGTCCATCAGCAACGGAGTTGACCATCATAAACATGAGGTTTAGCAGGGCTTAGCTATGTTAGGCTTCCGAAGTCCTGCCGCCGTATCCCCAGATTTGTTTTCTCCACCATGTCTATCGCCACGCTGTAGTTCCGAGTTCGAAGTATGAGAACGAGGTCTTTCCTTCCGGCACAAACTGTGGGAAAAACCTTGGCATAAACACTTCCCGCGGCATTCGGTTACGCTGTCTTGCCGGTGCTTGCATTTGTTGGCTCGTCTTGGTTCAAAATTAATATTTTCGGACTCGGATATGCTGTGCTTGCAACAGCCCACACAAGACGGTCCCATAAGATCCTAGTGGCTCTGCCTGAGTCCACCTCAATTCAAATCGATCAAATCCACCACACTTCTTGGCCGAAAGTTGATGACATGGCGTTAGTTCATCTACGGCATCCCAAAACCGTCACCGACCGAGTCACATAGTAAGTTTTATGTTAGAAGTGTGGCCCACGAGGGCCTCTTCGTTATATAAGAGATAGAGTGACTTTTTTTTGCTTTCCTATTCTTAGAGAACAATACCAAGATTATTTTGTTAGTGATGGAGTGATATGCGTTAAATATGAAACCAGGCAGGAAGTTGTGACTGCATTCCCAGCTAATTATGCTTCGACGCCTTGGGTTGATCAAGACTCGCGGAAAAATTAATCAACCTTGGGTCAGAAAATACCCCAGATTAGTTTTATTTCGAACAATGGATACACATGTCAATTGCATCTCACCGTTGCCGGCTTTTCAAAAAAACGTTGAGCACCTTTTTGCAGAAGCCTTCTGTGACACCTTGAGAGCCTCAGCATTGTGACGATACCGATCGAATCCAAGACAAAAAATCCGCTGATTGAGCATTAAAATTATACCGGATTATGTACAGGCGACGCCTTGTAAAAGATCTATAAAGGTATGTGAGTTAGGTCATACCCATTGGGTCCCTTTCCGTTTGGCTGTCTGAAATCGAGCAATGGCGAAACAGAATGCACAACAAGTAACGCAAAGCCCAGAGAACAGGACCGGCCTCCACCAGATGAAGGATGTCGAAAGTAATGCGCCGGAAATGGGAGTGCCTTGAACTGAATGAATGCATGTGGTCTCACAATCAAAAAGAGCTTACCAATGAGTCCACCAATACCTTGAATTATCTACTATAAGGGACGAAATTTATAATTCTAGATGCCCTCAAAGCTCACCAGTAAAAGTAAAACAAATCCCCATCCGAGCGCCAATCTCGCTATCTTTCTCTGCCAGAGAACCTATGGCTGGTGGAAGAAGACTAATGCCTGCCTCGAGTTAGAGTAATTAACAAACCCGGAAGGAATGAAAAAAAAATGACTTGCAAGCTCCAGAGAAAAAACCATATAACAAAGCAAAAATAATGGTTCCGGCGACATCCTTTACAGCAAGACTGCAGTAGACGAGGGCAGAACTGATAGCTACACATGGGATAAGGACATTGAAAGGGCCAATTCGACCAGCAAGTATATTAGGGAGTATCCGTCCGACAGTACTTGCCCCATTGAGCATGACCAACTAGAGTGCCTATTAAGCAGTGATCAATCAAACGGTGACGGAGAGAGGGATACCCACTGTATAGAATGCGAAATTACTATCAAGCCCATTCGTGATGGCATTAAGCTGTAAGAAGAAGATAGGAAAATAAAGCCCGGCCAACAGGAGGACCGTTCTGATACAATTGTCAGTATACCAGGGTATATAATATAGTGCGCTATTTACCCTAACGTCATGAAGACATACGGTGGATCTCGGAGGAAAACCTGAAGATCACTCAAGGTACTACCCTGTGCCCTTGACGCGAAAGGAAACCTCGGTCTCATTAGCAGTATTGCGATGGCTAGAAGGCCCGTGAGGAGACCTGCACTCGCACGAACACCAGCATGGAATCCAACAGGCCCATGAAACAGATGGTTAAGCATAATAGGATGCACGGCTCCACCAATAGCCGCTCCCTATGTATCGTTTTTTTATTTTAATATTAGCTTTTAATTGTCAAAAAAAGAAGTTGGACAAACCGATGCGGCAATTCCCATAGCCGTTGCCCGACGGCGCCTGAAGTAATGCGCCAGGAGCCCCAAGCTTGGAATATATGTGATCCCGACGGCTATACCTACTCCCAGACCCTGAGTAAGAAATATCTAGGGGCCTGTGAATACGGAGAAGAGTGACAGGAGAACTGGAGGGAAAAACCTGATAGTATTGTTCCGGTTGTGATATCGAAACCATAAACGTGCAAAATACAAGAAGGAATGATCCTCCAATCAAGAGGTGATAACTGGGGAAGTGAGATAGAAGGAGAGTCAAGACGTGATGAATATATAAGGAAGAAGTGAACGTACAAATATCCAGTATCGAATCCCCTACCAGAAATCAACCCTAACGATAAGGTAAGGCATAGCTGGGTGCCACCTATCCAACTGGGCATATTCCATGAGGATGGCCGTTCACATTTCAGGAAGAACTGTGGGTACCTGATTTGAGATGAAGTGTACCTTTCATTCATGTAATCTCGAACATAAAAGTCTGTTACCGCACAACATCCAGTCAACACTAGGGGGGCGAAGTAATTAGAAACGAAGAGTTACCATTATAAACCCCGTATGCATTCGTATATCTGAAAAACATCAATGGTACAACCTCTGGCCTTTTTTAGAACAAGGACATACCCGAAAGTACAAAACTGGCCAAGCCATCTTCGAAAAGTTTACATCAGCCGTCGTCCTTCCAGATATAAAATACTCACACCCCAAAAAGGACGGACCAAGCTCTCCAACCGCCCTCGGGAAAGTTCGTCATAGAGCGTCTATCATCTTCCTCCGGCTGCTTCATTGGGTCAGGTGTCCGGATCCCCATTTTTTCGGACTCTGATTCCAGATCGTGGGATGTCATAACTCGCGAGTGTACTGGGTCGTATTAAATGTCAGACTCCTCAAACGATGAAGGTGGAACAACACGGGAGATGGTGAGGACCTCTTATAACGCAGTATTTTCCCCCCACTGTCTGACGGTGGGAATAGAGTTAACTTGACAGAACCACGAGGTGAAAGGAGACATACATTAAGACGGATAAAGCCGATTTATTCGGTTGCGACTCCTGTTACTAGATCTTCAATCTCAAAACCCTTGGATTAGGAAGAAGACGTAATGTAAGTTTAACAACGAACAAAAACGCAGAGTCTAAACGTCGATGCAAAGGTATGAAAATAAAATCTCATAAGTAAAAAGGACTGAAATCTAGGACGCCGAAGCCGTTCTGGTCAAGCTGGATTCCTGTTCAAAAGTGCTGCGGTAAGATTGGTGGCAAATTTTTGGGGACTCACCCCAAGAAAAAATTAAGTGGCTTGCAGAGGGAAGAACTGAACGGATAGTATTTGCTCGGTCGACGGTGCTTATTAAATTGAGCTCTGACATTTTATTTTAGGTTCTCGGATATAATAAGTAGAGGTTATGAAACCACATAAGCCTTCATGGCCATTTCAATTTTTGTAGTCACGAATTAACTCTCACTACCAAAGCGTCGATACTGCACATCTTTATGAGCTTGGAGATCCACTGTATACTCAACAACGATGTGAGTTAGGCAATTGACACAGTTATGGGGACTGCGAATGACGTACATATTGCCAACGTTTTCTATGCCACACCCTCGACACATGTCAGCCCAACTCGTGTACCCTATCACTCTCCTGTGTCGTGCCACCCACTCTCCGAGGACCCGCTATCAGCCATTTCTCACATGTTCATCTTGTAAGAATATCGACGCATCATCACAATCCTGAAACACGAAATACATTAATAAGTACAAGAAAATGGACCCGGAGGAAACAGGTAACATACCGAGTAGATGAAGGTTCACCTTTATCAACCCATCTTCATGTCAGTGAGCAGTCTGAGTCACAGCCAAAGTTAGTAATTTTGTTAGTTTTTCTAGGATCAAACTTGTCTGAACCTGGACCTGTAGGCTGTCGCGGCGAGAATTCTCTGCTGAGGCGAACCGGAGTTTCAAAGTCTGTTCGTAGAAAGGATATAGGAGACGTATGAGTACTAGATATTTTTTAATCATAGATGTAGGCCTGACTTGAGTAGAGGTTGTGGTGGTGAACATTGCGCGAAAGACAAATTGACGATTGATATCGATATAAGTCTAAGTTTCGTTACCTCGTAGACTGGATCTTTTCGTAATTAAATCTCCGCTTTAAATTCTCAGCGACATGACAGAAAATTGTTGGATTCTCGAATCTCAAGTACCGCCGAGCAGCAATGATACGGTTCCCCCGTTCACGACAAAATCCGAGACCCGGATACCCCACCCCCGAAACCGCACCACGACAATGACCTATAGTATTCTCCAGCCATCCCGAAAAACCTCAAACACCCAAGCGTTGAACTAACTCAAATGGGGGACTCAATACTCAATTTTTTTTCGCAAGAAATGAATAGCGCCAACGAAGATGAAATTAGACAAGGCCCATGTTTCACCCCTCACTATGATTATCCCGTAGCTTGCTTATCGACAATATCCAGCTCTCTCAAGCCAGATCTCAGGAGCACTAGATACTTTGTTTGCAATCAAATTAACATAAGTAGTTACTTCACTCATTCACTCATTCCAGGAGGGGTTAGGAAACTCAACGTATCCGTTGTAACGCTTCTCTCCAAATATAGAGCCCGATTGACTTTCTCAGTAAAAAAAAATGGAAATCACAGAGAAAATGACCGGAAATGTAGGGGTTATAATTAGTCCTAATGACACCGGGAGAACAGATCTCGGTTCTAACCGGTAAAATGAAGTATAGTTGAGGCTAGACACGTTATCGATACAGTACTATTCGGCTTTTGTGGCTGGAAGCCACAAGTGGCCACCAATTTTCCTTGATAAATGGATTCGGCCGCCACAGAAGGAACACCAACCACTCTTCAGGAGACTAGACATATATCGATCCCATGATCGTCTCCAATATTCTGTGAGGCAGAAAATACACCCGAAAGTGCTTATTGTATGCTGCATTCCCTCTTTGCCCCTTTTTCTGGGCCCTCTACAGCACCAGAGGTATCTCTTTCTACCACTGGAATCTCAGGAAGATCTGGTTTTCGGCGAACCTTCCTGAATGCATCTGCAACCAATGCTGCATCCCTGCTGGATATGACCTCATCATTTTGTAGATCTCCCGCTAGCAAGGGAGTACTGAAAAATTCCTCCTTTCTTTCAAGGTCCTCAGCGCCGTCAATACCATCCCCTTCCTCCACAGGCCTCTCAGAAAAGTCGGGTTTCCGGAGCATCTTTCTAAATGCATCCGCCATTATCGCTGCATCTGCACCACTAAAGGGACCTTCGTTGCTCGGGATACTTCCCGTGGGTGAGGCATCATCAGTCGTTTCGTTTATTTTCTCCTTTCCTTTGGGGTCCTTGATGATACCAGAGGTGGCATCGAAAATGTCCCCTTCCAGTGGACTCTCAATGGTGTCTTGTTTCTGGAGCATCTTCCTGAACGCATCCGCCATAATCGCTGCATCCGCGCTGCTGAACAGACGTGATTCGTCTGGCTCACTTTCCGTCTGCGAAACAGTGGGCGCCTCCTGCACGGGTTTTATTGACGATTCGTTAGGTTTACTTGAAAACATTGGTGTCCCTATTTCTAGTGTATCATCCGGGTCATTTTCATTGTCGACAAGAATATCATATTCCTCATAATCTAAAGCTGAAACAGGGAACCATTCTTGAACATGACTCGCTGAAGCTTGACGCCAGGAGAGTGGCAAAAGGCCCTCCGCTTTGGGACTAATCCAAGCACTATATCTCATCAGTGTACTTAAGAATAACACGGCAAGCGCTTGCCTTCGCAGGAGCTTGACAATGACTCGAAAGCCTTCCCACCAGGAAAGCGGTTTATCTTCCGGATCGATTTGAACCAACCATGTTGTGATACCAGCGAGAATTGCCTCTGCTAAATAGTCCACGCCTTGTAGATCTGATATAGAGTTTGGGGCGCTCGTTCCACTAGCGTCGGGAAGTGCCGTATCGACACCGATGTCTTTCAAGATGGCTTCCAAGCCCCGAAACAACTTCATTACAACCGAACTATGGCTCGAATAATTTGATTTGAGCCAAAACGTGGGTAGCCGGAGTATGCCTCCCAAATAACGAATTGCTATAGCGCCCGAGCTTTTTGCTATCCCACTAGTTACTGTTATCAAAAGACGTACAAAGACATAGCTGCAGGCTCAACTTACTCGCAATCTATAATCGAAACAAGTTTTTCGATAACACTGCCACTTCCTTCACGGTCCACCAACCCCAGGAATTCAGGCTGTGTAGCTTCCACTAAAGTTCCAATTTCGTCCTCGCAGAGAAAGGCGGCAGCAAGAGATCTTTTGTATTCCCAGTCGGCTGAGTAAGGCTCGTCACCTTCCCAGAGCTTCAGTATTGCTTCATTGGACTCTCCTGCACGCTGGACGATCTTGCCCACGATGAATGACTGGCGTAAACCAGGATAAAGAGATACGAGCAATATGATACAGTTGACAGCCTGGAGTCTTGTTTCGGGTGCTTCAGAGCTTCAAAATCGGTTTAAACGGTTACTCTTTAACTAATGCAAGATTAGCCAGGCTTACCGTAGCGTGTACTCCGTTAATTTCGCACAGTATTTTGTGACGGGTAGAGTCAATCGTGCGACCCTGCTGCTACTGTGCAATTCCACTAGTTTCAATAATCTCTGCTCCTGAACTCCGAAAGCTTCCTGTATGCGTCGGGTCACCGCTTCGGGGCCGAAACCTAAGCGCTGCGCCAACTCATCTGTTTTCTTCCCGACTTGTTCTCCAATAGTTGAGTAGAGTTGATGAAGTAACACTCCAGGTCCGCGATTCTGGCGATGTCCAATTGTTGTGATTCCCCGGATGACCAGGCTGGATGGCATGGATTCATCTTTCAATTGGATTAGAGCCATGCTCTTCCAATTCTACGCGTAATTTTTCCTGTCGTGAGCACTATATCATCAATACATTCAGCAATGAAAGCGGGAGAATCACAAAGTCAACGAACCACCTAGCTATATGGTGGGGCAGTGTTACCCGTCGTGTACCAGTCACATGCTGTAACTCTAACTGGTAGGCGCGCGTCTGTAATATTTAGTATTGGAGATACTGGAATTGGTGATAATCTCGAGGTTGATATAGGTCAAAGCTTCCGGCGTGGGAACAGGACGAAACGAACCTCCTCTTCCCGCACTTACCGCTTAGACAAAATCTTGTCGTGTGGAGGAAATCAGTGAGGAAGAGCAATCTTAAGAATTACTGGTATGAAGCATCCCAGTTTGTCATAAAGCCTATGTAACCCATAGAATTCAACGGAACGCACTAGTGAAGAAGGTGGATAATCGCATGGGAGTCGAGTAAGGTTGAGATAAGGTATTACTGTGGCACCAACAATCTAGGAATTGGTGGCCACAGGAGTCTGAATCAGGGTCCAGAACTGGGCAGGGCAGTATATATGTACAATACAACCACGGAGTCATGCAAGAGGAAAAAATAATGTAAGTAATTTGCGAAAAAGAGTTCACTCGCAGTTGTGGGTAACCGTGTTGAATCGAGGGGGGTTATAATGACAATGTAGGCGGAAGTAGTGTCCAACCAGCGGCGCATGAGAAGCAAACTGGGATTGTCCCCTAGTCCCAGTCGCAAGAACAAAATTCAACCCGCCTATGACCAAGAACCGAAAAAGAGAGTGTGAGCCGAGTCTGCGCACTGAGACTCGAGTTGGCAGACAACCTATAAGAAAACGGGTAAAGAAAAGAAAAGAAGATCTGGGAAGGGTGGGGAGGGAGCCGGTGGACGAGGGAACGGTGTAACAAACGAGGGGAAATGCATGGTAGGAATGCATATGGTATATAAGGGTAATGGGGATGTCCGCTAATAAAAATGGGGAGGGGATATAAGGAAGAGGAAGCAAAAAGCCAAGACACGCGGGGGTGAAAGCGACAGTCTCACGAAGAATTAGTCTCTGTCTCTGTCTCGGTCCCTGTCTCCATAACTATCCTGTACCGTATCTCCACTATCACTCAATGTCTCCACCCGTACACCTCGCTCTGAACGTACACTCCGGATATCCCGCCCTTCCTCCGCTAGCTCCCGGCTAATCATCTCCTCTTTTGCTTCGGGACCTTCTGCGGCATCAGGGCTCTCCCCTCCTTCGTCCACCGGCCTCTCAGCGAAGTCTGGTTTCCGCAGCATCTTCCTAAATGCATCCGCCATGATCGCTGCATCCGCGCCACTGAACGGTCCTTCGTTATTGGCCGCACTTCCCGTCCGCGAGACGGTAGATGCCCCGTCATGTATTACCACACTCGGTGCCTCACGCACAGAACTCGGTTGCCGTCCGATCATTGCACCAGCGAGGAGCGGAGAGCCAGGGGATGCCCCAGCGTTTGCCATCATTGGTGAAGCGGAACCCATGGAGTTGCGGTTTGAATCAAATTCCTCGCGGTTCCGTCTCCGAACCCGCCGGACGATCAAAAAGATTAACACACAGGTGGCAGCGATGGCGAGGAAGCCGAGTACGACGATGACCGCAATAGCCCATTTTGGGAAGTCAGAGCCTGTGAACCCAGGCTGAACGTTCCCAGAAGTACTTGTTGGAGAAGTCGATTGAGTAAGAGATGAGAGAACTGATGCGACAGAGGCAGCGGAAGCGGCAGAAGCGGAGGATAATGAAGAGGCCAAGGCGGCAGCGGACGATGATGACCGGGACGCAATAACTGAGTCGGCAAATGTTGTTTCTAAATAGGGTCGAAAATAATTATCAGTGTCCCAGGTACAGCTTCGTAAAGAGAACTGTTACATACGAACGGCGGTGAAGGTAGTTTGTGGAATCTGATTCCCATCTAACTTTTTCTCACTACTTATCAACACCCAGAAGAATGGGTAGCTGATATTTTTTCCATTCCATTTGGCACCGTTTGCACCCCACCATGAGTCGTTCACAAATGCATTGATACGGCCTGCTTGGTCGGAAGGGTTGACCTGGTTTGGATAATGAAGTATTTGCTGACGAGAATCGCCATGAAAGAGGAAGATGTCGACGAGATTAGTTTGTGTAATTTCTGGCCTTCGAGAATTCCCTAAACGAGATTGAGAAACGTTAAGACTCCTCGAGACAAGCGATACGCACAAACAAAAGAGGCCCATTGATTCTGCGCTACAACAGTATCGGCTCGGGGAAAACAAGATATGATCTCGTTTCCAGAGTTGAACTGACAGTTCACCAGTGCTTGGTCTATCGCATTCAATGAATACACAAATATGCATGAATGGTGAAAGACACACCAACTACTGCCTGGTCCGCTACAACTTGTCGTCTTGCAGATTTTGATGTACTTGCCCGCGACTCATCTCGAATCCGTCGCCTTTTCACTGAACGTCTGCGTGGAATCGAGGGATGCGGTGAAGTGGGTCCAGGGGTCTGGGCCGGCCAAGGACTGCTTTCAATAGAGCGTGAAGACATGAGGATTCAGAGAAAAACGGGGAGATAGGTGGAGACTGGGAGTAATGGGGATGGTTGTAAAATTGTGAGCGTTGGCAATGGATCTAATTGGCATTATCCAGGGTTAATGTAGTCCGAGAGTACGACGTTTCGCCCGACCTGGACGGCGTTCAACAGCGGCGAAGAAGGCTGAGCAACGGCGACAACGATGAGGAACGATGAAAGCAAACGAAATGGAATTTCGCCCACGCTCTCACACTTTTTTGAGACCCCGAAAACCTTTATTTATTTTTCTGGTATTTACAAGAAACGTATTTAATAGCTCCATTAAGCCTGTGTGTGTGAAGGTTGGTTTTTAGGGTGTGGGTTGAGCAGAAGAAGCATAACGCAGCTTGCGCCCACTTACCATGTACTAAAAATCTAGTATTGGCGGTTGAAAGCAGATGGCTCATTTATTGGAAATTGATTGGCACAATGCCATGTTATATTGTATAAGACAATACTTAAGTATGGAAAACGCGGAGATACTCAGGTATGTTCTTGTCCGGCCAATTGTGGTCCCATCCTATCCCAACCAACAAAAGATTTTATAAGTGGCTAAGTAGCCTTGTTTCTACAAGTTACAACCGCACGACTGCCGGCCTAAAGCATGTTCCCAGAGTTGCTAACGGTGTTCCCTAGAAAGTTTCAGTTTCAAGTCTTAAAATGAGGATTATACACACGAATCGTGTATACCCGTCATCGAAAGAACAAGGAAACCTTTGAGGGCTGGTAATTATAGTTTTGTTTAGTTTCAAAACATACGTTTTCAAATTTCAATACACTCCGAAATGTATTGATCACTCGCCGGAACAACTCTACCGGATAGGCACCGACGAGTTCTCACCGGCTTAGGTGTATATCCGCGGCATGTTCCGCCGCCCGCGAAGAGTTGAATGGGATCATCGATAGCAACGGGGGCTCGCACTGACTATAACAGGTAGTAAATCCTGTAAACGTCCATGCACCTAAACCTGAGGTAGGGATTATGTTTTATGGAAGCTGGTGGTATCAAAACGGAACTACCAGGGCCGAGACCACAAGAGAATTTCAAAGTAGTTTAGAATGTGGATCATTTGTTTAAGTTCCAAAAGGGACGATAGCGGGTGTCCGGGGGCCTACCATGCCATACGGCGTGGCATTGCGCGTCCGTCCACCATTGATTGATCGGTTCTGACGTCCTCGATGATGGTTTTGGAGAAGGGTTGGAGGAGAGGGTCAAGTGAGCATGTCGTCACCTTACATGTTGATCTGTGGGAGGTATCCTAAATGTATTCATCAAGTCAATAAATATCGTTGCCTCTGAAGGATCTGTGCCTAGATGACAGTATTGGGCACACGGGTATTGAGCGATATCGATAACACGATGTTCTTCTTGGTAATATCTAATGTTGGCTGGGCGAAAAGCTGTGTCTGGTGACCTGCGGGTTTGACGGTATATATCCGCAATGACGGCCGCAAACACGTTACCCCAAGGTAACTCTCGCAGACGGGGTGGGCTTGCCGCTCTTGACCGTGCATAAAGTTAACGTCGTTCTCCACGGGGATCAGACCCGACCATTAAATGTCGACTAGGTAACTGCACAAGCAACGGATGGCAATGAGCGCTATGTTGGGCGCAGACATGTGACGGCGAGAGACCGAGCGGAGAGCGAACCGGGAATGAAGAACATGGGTATTCCACGGCGAATGCTTGGTAAAGACGGGTCGGAGTAAACATGGAGTGCGAACATCGATTTAATTTGAGTACTTTGAGCAAATTTCATGCTTTACCTGTTTATGAGACCGAAGAGAACATCCTAGACGGCAAAAGTGCCCATCAAGGTAATGAATTTGGGCCGATTTAAGGCCCCGGAGTTTCTGAGGCGATTCGTGAGGAACAGTAGGCCGTTTTCGGGATGAGGAATTATGTTGGTAATAACTGCTCCTGTTGTGGATTTTTAAAAAAAAAGTTTACTTGTTCTCGCCTTGCGCATATAGCCATAGATGGCTCCAAAGTCGATGAGAGAGGAGGGAGAGTGCTTGCCCCACGTACACATTGACAAACAATGGTAAATCGCGCAGGTCACATGATGCGGTTAGACCACGTGCTAACCGTATATTTAATTTGCAGATGGCCTCGTTTGCTTGCAAAATACCCAGATTCTATGCGTATTATGTATACCATCACTAGCAGTATAACCAGCAGCACCCACAATCCTCTAATATGGGTGGCTATGCTAAATTCGTAGACTAGGTCATTGCATAAGAAACTGAGATTATAAGTACGTATAGCACGATACAAAATGCAGAGATGTCGAGTGATATGGGAAATAAAGGTGGGAGATGCACAAAGCAGCGCGAGACAAAAGTGGATGGTGTTACAAGAATTTTGATTGGTCTAATTCCATGTTTGTAGCGGGAGGTATGAAGCTGCGTTTGTGGAAGGAGAAAGAGAAGAAATACGCCTATGTATTATCAGGGTGTCCGTGAATTGAGATGACGCATAAGCAACTCGTATCTAATTCATGAGGGTGCACGAGTCAGGAGTCGTTTTGAGCAATACACGAACGCCGATCACTCACGTCAGCATAGTCACAGCACTATTTGGCACAGTACGGATGAGATTGATCGACAGGCCTCTGTAGAGCCCCGTCCAACCCTCCTTCCGAATGAGGTTCCTCGTGGTATATATAATACCCTTTCGTGCGGGGTGCTGCTTGATCATTCCGTCTGACGACAGATCATCCGCCAAGGGTCGTCTTTGTGTCTGTAATCGTGTTCGCACGACTTCATGTGGGTATGTCGCAATAGATGCTGTCATCTTCGAGATGGTAGAGCACGCGAGAATAGTTTGACTGTTCGGTGGAAGCTCGGATTCGCCTTCTGTAAAAAGAAGAAGAAAAGGCTATAAGTTGAGTTATAATCAAGATTTGAAAACATGATCTACGAACGAGCCCAAATCTTAAGTTGTTCATAAAGTGGAAACTGAACTGCAACGTGTGCAATGCCGAGAAGACTTGGTACGAGGCCACGATAAAACGCACGCGGTCCTTCAGTTCGGTATATTGTTAAAGCTGCGTCCAGGGTGTGTCGATACCTAACCTCTTCTCTAGTTTGTGTCTTTCAAAGGAGAGAGGTAATCAAGGCAAACATAAAACGTCAATTAAACAGGACATGAAGAGATTAAAATGCCAGAATGCAGCAGGGAAACAGTAAAGAGAATATGACTTTACCATAAACCGTGTCTTGATCACCCAGAGGGGAGTTGTACAAGTCGTGCTTGCGGCGCCCGCTGTCATCGCCGAGAGAATATGTAGAGACCATGGATGTTCCCGCACGAGTGGTTGGTAGCCCTTGACTTGCGCAGCAGGGTATAGTCGCTCCCTGTCTAGTGCTATGCCAGCCATTGGTGGTTCTCCGAAAAAGGTCTTGATTCCGTCGTAAACCGCAAAGTAAATGGCCCATGTTGGTAGATAGCCCAATATTGTTGGGCCCAGACCTCGATATAAACCACGGAAACCGTTATCCCTAAGAATCGTCTTGACAGTGTCTGCCATATGTTGAATAAGTCTTTCTGTGTGTGCATGAAGTTGAGAAGTACTCACCAAGGATACCCAAATACCCACGCTGCCCTTGTATTGCCCGCTGAGCTTGCAGTTTCGTTTTGACAACATCGAGTGGGCATGTCGCGATGCTAGCAACCAATCCACCCCCCGCGCCGGCTTCAATGATGGAGAGCGTCGTATTGAGATGCCGTTGTCCCCTCCCCGAATCAGAGTCGTATGCGCTCACCGATCATGCTGTTTGCTGACCATTTGGGCTGGCGTCCACCCATATCTCTTCCCCGCCTATGCGCGGGGTGATACTGGCCGTCGTGCTTGCTATCGTTGTTCAGTTGGTCGTTGTGGTTGTTGGGTGTGTAATTTTTGAGAGAGAAAAGTCATGGGCAGCGGCGCTTCCGGTTTCTGCCGAGCGTGATCGTTAATGGCAAGCCGAACTATACATCGTACCATCACAGAGAGACCTTGCATTCACACCACTCAGGCCACAAAAAAGCTGCAAGAACTGACCTAACTGCTGTCTGTAATCTCGTAGACCACCAATATACACGCCCCATGGTTCCCTGGATGCAAAAATTGTCCGATGTGCCTGAACACGATCATGTTGCAATTCAGCTTTCACAACAACCCGCGGCACGGATCTCAAATTGTGAGGCCGGGGGATGAAAAGGTTATTAGTTGCTTATAAGCTTTTGACTGCCGTACATCTACATAAATACATCTCTATATGATAACTTTAACATCGCCCCTGCTTTGATCTATTAATGGAATTAATGCTGCTTCATCCCACAGACTCTTTCCCCTAACACCATCACACCAGTTCTGCATTTCAACCACCTCACGAGAAATGTGTAGAACTACAAGTCTCGGCCCGATTCTCTCCGGGGGGCGTTGTGGAGGCCCACAACGCCTTGTTAGGATCACGGTCTGGAGCGATGGCAAGATATCCGGACGGTCGAGTGCCCATGGATACTCCACTGCACTCGGATTTAGTGGAGGGCGATCGACGTAGGAAAGTTGCGTGATTTTAGGGAACCTCAACATCCGGGGCACTGTCCCTTCGCTCATCACTCGCAAACGGGTCAGCTGCGAAATAAAACTTATACCACTGGGCATATTCAAATGTATCTCCCACTGAGGCCGGCTCAGGAGAAGCGTCAAATCCCGACACATCGTATGTTTGAATTTAGACGGTTTGGCAACGGCTACAAACAGGGACCGCGCGTCGCATGCAAGGACACGGACGTTTGTACAAGCTCGAAGGATGGTGTGGCCGAGGCGTATATCCTCTCTCCTGAGCGGGGCGACCCAGAGGTGGTGTACGAGCAAGGCGACATCTGGATGTGAATGTAGGATATCAAAAAAAGATGATACCTGCCTCATGGTACATAGTGTGATGGCCATGTGGGGTAGACACCCTCTGAGTGTGGAGAGGTACATGTGTCGAGAAACACATATGAGAGATTGATACGTGGATATCCAGTCTGAACTGTGTGACAGCACCAAGAATTGAATTTCGAGGGGAAGTGTGAGGAAGGGAAATCCACCCTTTAGCCCTTTCTCTAGGGCCAGGAGGCGCGCGTTTTCGCGTTCGATGGCGCGGGTAATTTCTAACCTTCGTTTCTGGGCCTCGATAATTCGGTTACGAGGTACTTTGATTGTTGGTGGTGGAGGCGTACGGGGTGGATGTCCCAGAGACGAGACACTATATGTGAAACAAATAGAAAGCAGGAAGATCCATAGACCTGTCCAGAGAAGCCCATCGGTTTCGATGGCGAGTCTGACTGCATCGAGGGGCGTCATCCCACCTTTCATTCAATTTTTAGCACAAGATAGCTGAAGGGGAAGGTGATAGGTGGGACTCACTCTGTAGTGCCCTAACAAGATAGCTTGAACTCAGAGCCCGTCGGATGTAACTTGCCAACATGCTGTCCACATGAGGTCCTTCTCTTTGATTAACCTTATGGATGCAGGCCGGTTTACGTACCTGTTGCCTAACCAGTCTCTACAAGACCGCTAGACCTTAGTTGCCTTGGCTAGTAGAACTTAGGTGGGTCGACGGTGCTGCTTCGCAGACCTGTTAAGTCCGCAGCTGCTGCAGAAGGGCTTCATGGTTGTCAATGGACCCTTTCTACGCCACGTGCAGCATACACATGTTCAAGTCACGACACTCAGAATAAACGACCGCATCCAGGGTTCGCCAATCGCGCCGTCCTACAAAAAGATGTGAATAGCGGTCAAATATTTCAGAATTCGGTTTTATCGTTACAATGAGAAAATGTGAACATGTTCAAATTAGAAGCATCACATGATATTATGAACCATCAGAGTTAGACAGCCCAAAGTTCCAATATTCCATTTCCCTTTCCTTCTCATGATCACCGAAAAGACACACTTTTGACAATTTGGGTTTTCGGTATTCGCGAGGATCCGAATTGCTCCAAAGTTTGGACAGTAACAACCTATATTACTAATGCGTCAAGATTTTACTATTGCAGAAGGCCTCGAGGACAAAGCTCTTGACTTCTCAAATTCGTGCCCCTTATCGAGCGACTTAATGACCTTGTAAGAATAAGGTCCTTCTACATATAGTGACCCATTTTGATTAACATCATTTGTGGTTCTTGCATTCTTATGGATTTGCTCTCCGAGATTTTCATGACCTTTGAAGGTGTAGTGTAGATTGTGAGTTTGGACTGCTTTACTTCCGTGCTCATTACAACGTTACCTTTAGTAGTGTTTCGCTCCCAAAGGATCAAATTCTTATCTTTTGCACCACCTAAATTATGGTACAACTGCTCCAATCGATGAGGACCAAGAATCCTGATTGGTTGGTGTCGTGAGATTTAACTATCCAGTCCACATCTTCTGCTTTGAATCGAGAAGGTATTCATCGTGTGAACTGCATCAATTGGATAGCTACTCGTCATTTTCCACACTTATGTGATTGAGCTATCCGGGATCTGCATAAATTTCAAGAGTATGACTGCGGGAGAGTGGCAGCTGCCACGAATGACTTGTTGCGGCAAATCTATGGGTTGCTGACAGAACTGAGGGTTGGCACCTATCTCGAATAATGTTCCATAGCTGCAAATATTGAGGATATGTCGTTCAACGTTCAGTTTTAGCAATAATTAGACCTTTTTAGGTTTATCCCTGCCGCAGTCTGGCTGCCTTGGTGGGATGAGCTATTTCCAAGTTATTGAAAACCCTTGACATCCGATGGTGATGGTTGAAAGCAAGCGCGTTGATTATGAAAAGTCCAGGATAATTGCACTAAATAAAATAATGTTTACTTATTTGTTTTTAAGTTAGTTACTGATGAAATTGGAAATGTTAACTCATCGCCACGACAGCAAAACGCTTATCTCTTGACCAAACCATCACGACAAACTCTTCCGCATGGCCGAGCCCACAAAACAAGAAACCGAACAAGTTTTCAAAGTCTTAAAGGCCCAGAAGGGAAACAAGGTAAACAAATCAGTTTACATCGTCGACGGGTCGTTGCTTACTTTTGTCAAGGCATGTTTCGATTGCAATGCCCGGAATCCAACGTGGTCGAGCGTTACCTTTGGTGTATACATCTGCCTCGACTGCTCTAGCGTGCACAGAAACATGGGCGTACATATCAGTTTTGTCCGGTAAGTGATATAGTACATGCTGTACATTTTTAGGTAGGGTGCTGACATGAAATAGATCTACCAACCTTGACTCTTGGCAACTTAACCAAATACGCACCATGAAAGTTGGAGGTAATACATCAGCAACCGAATTCTTCACAAAACATGGAGGGTCTTCCTTGCTCAACGATGCCGACACCAAGAAAAAGTACTCTAGCCGCGTCGCTGAACTATACAAGGAGGAATTGTCAAAGCGTGTTAAGGACGATATATCAAAGTATGTCCCTCTTTTCTTCCTGCTTTTGCATGCTTTAATTTTCGTCAAGATTTCCAAATGGAATTGTTGTCGATGGTGTTGAAAGTGCTACTCCAGCCGCAAAAGAGGAAACGGAAGACGACTTTTTCGAATCTTGGTCCAAACCCTCTACACCCAAAGGGTCAACGCCTGGAACCCCACGGATCTCCACTCCACCCATCATTGGCAAATCACCCTCAACATCAAGCTCTACGAGTACTACCCCAGCACCCCGCACGATAACATCCTCTTCGGCTGCGCGTCCTGCTAGACTTGGCAGCGGTACTTCACGCCTGAACTCCGGCTCTTCTGTGTCATCTGCTGCTTCTTTACCTAAGAAATCCAAACTCGGGCTAGGAGCGTCTAAAACGAAGCCAGTTGACTTCGCCGAGGCGGAACGAAAGGCACTGGAGGAAGCGGAACGAATCAAACAGTTAGGATATGATAGACAGCGGGAAGAAGAAGAAGAGAAAGCGCGGAAGGAGGCAGAGGTGTTAAGGAAGGCAAGCGAGATTGGATTGAAGGCAACCCTTACTGCATCAACCAATGGATCGAAGTCCAACGTTGCCGCATCCAAATCTGCTGCCTTCCCTCGTCTAGGATTTGGTGCGATCCCGGGTGCTGGTGGTGCAGCTGCTGTTGTGGCGGCTGCCAACTCCTCACGGCCAAGGTGAGGGCCAGCCGCAGTCAGTCCAATTTTTAAGCTGATCACCTCTTCTATAAGCTCAACGCCAGTCACCGACGATTCACCAACTACTGCACGGGAAAAATTCGGCAACCAAAAGGCTATTTCATCTGATATGTACTTTGGACGGAATTCTTACGATCCTAACGCTGTCAGTGAGGCCCAGACACGGCTTCGGGATTTCCAAGGTGCGACAGCGATTTCTTCGAACCAGTACTTTGGACGGGAGGAAGAAGAGGAACAATTCGCCGACCGTGGGTCGGAGGGACTTTTGGGTGATGGAAGTTTAGCTGGGCTTGAGATTGCCGCAAAGGACGCAATCGCGAAAGTCCTAGCGAACCCTGACGTGCAGAATGTTGGGGAGAGTATTAGGTCTGGGGCTCTCAAGGTCTGTGATAGCTTCGATCTTATCGTCAGGTTGCTGATCTCTGGATTTTCACCAGCTTTCGGACTACCTTGCTCAAATGTCGGAGCGATGAGATAATATGGCATTGCGCGTTCTATGTTACTTTTTGATTGGTGTTGGTGTTGCACTTTTGTTTACTTATTCTATAACTCAGAGGAATCAAACTATCGCGAGCAGCGAGTTTCATCTAATGACCCTATGGAATTAATTTAAATTTCAAAACCTATGCTTATATCGCAGGTTCATCTGAGGTTAAATTGTCATCAATAATCAAATTATTGACCCAACGAAAGTTCTCGATGTTGGCTGACACTCACTGTAGATCCTTAGCGGAGAAGGCGGGCATCTATCCCCTGATCATTAACCATTTCACCTTGCTGTCAAGTCCTCTCTTTTGACAGTGCCTGATCAATTTCTGTAGGCCCTCTGGAGAGAAGTTTGGACAGTCCTCAATGATGAAGATCGTAAGCGTTATGTATGTCATATCCATGTCCTCCGATCCGTCCCTACAAATCCAAGCAATCATGGATCTTTAGTAATTGTTCAGGGGCTTCAGTTTGGGTACCAGCCATGTGAGTAAGTCTAACTATCATACAATATTAACGAGTTAATGTCACGATTCTTAGGCCGAATATCAGTACCTTCGTTAGAGATACTTCGGGGCAGTTCGTCGAAAAATCAAGATGTTGCACTGTATAGTCATGTGATACGTGACGTTTGGCGTTGGTGACGGATTCAAAGGAATGTCACGTATTTCGACGCTACCACTATGGTTGATCGTGAACTTGAACTGTTGGCAGAGCTCTTTCTTTCTCGAATACGGAACTCAATCTCATTGTAACTTATCTCCGGCCTCAAACTCTCCTATGCCCCATAATCTCCTTTTCCACTTTTGTGGGCGGTATGGTGCTTGGAACTTCTGAAGTCTATCATGCTAATACGCAGGACAAGTTATCCCAATATGAACGTTTTGGAGGCATTTTCTGACAACGGACGCGACCACAACATTGAGAATGAACATCTAGTGACCAACCTTCAACAAGGTGACAAGTATAGAATCTGCGAGGCGCTGAGGGCTTTGATGTCCTAACTTTACCTCGCCCCCCCGAATCTCAACTTCCTGTTTGGCGACCTAAACATATATCTGTCTCACTGCGATCATCATGTCAAGATGTCAGCATAGTATTGGAGCCATAGTTGGCTATCGTAGGTCATTGAACCCCCTACTCGGGCACAGATTATTGGCTAATTTTGTTCTGACACCAGGTAACACTGCATGAGAGTACGACATCGACTTTTCTAGCGCCTTCTGCTGAGCCTCAATCTTGCCTTGTGATCCAGGCCCTGAGTTTACTCGCTCACCATTCCGCTTCATTATATCTTACAGACACTCCATGACTTCATTTGGGAATGACGCAAATAAGGTGCAAGAATGTGTAGTCCTTGAAGACATCAGTCATAAATACTGGCGACTCCGGTAGTCCACCCTTTAAGTCGTGGCCCGATGGTGACCTCTTGGGTCCAATGCTCACCTCCGATGCTCGTCGCACGATTACCCAACCTTGGATCACATTCGGGCTCGCGGCTTGGAGCATTTTCTAGATTTTCTAACCACATGCAGTACTCAGAAGCAATCGGACGTCGTCAGCAGGCTTCTTTACTCCGTGTCCCATCTCAGCCCTCGACATCAATCTCGTGACTGGCGATTTCACCCTATAAATACCTAACTATTAAATGCAGTACCCTCGTTCAACCAGCACCTTCTAAGCCATAGCAGCATGAGGCCAACTCAGATGAAAGCCGTTGTAACCGCCGACGGTGGTAAAATCGCGCTCAAAGCCAACGTTCCCGTCCCGACTCCAGGTCATGGTCAAATTCTTGTTAAAGTCATCGCCGCTGCCCAAAATCCTCCTGAGTGTAAGTGGAAGCCTCCGCTCCATCACACCACACTTACGGTATCCCTGTGCTTCAGGGATGAACCTTGCGAACCCGAATCCAAATGATATTGTGTTGGGGCATGACTTCGCTGGTGTCATTGAAGAAGTTGGTCCCGGTGTCCCACAAGATCTCAGAAAAGTAGGTGACCGCGTCGCAGGATTTTTGAACGGATGTAAGTTCGACCCTTTCGCAGTGGAGTACTTTTTTTATGATCACAGGTGTTTCTAAAGAGGAAGGAGGGACTTTCGCTGAATATTGTATATCTGATGCTCATGTGCTGGTCGCGATACCGGATAGCCTTAGCTTTGAGGATGCTGCCGGAGTTGGACTAGCTGGTTTCAGCGCATGCCAAGCTCTCTGGCAAAACCGAGATCTTCCAACCCCACTCAGTCCTACAAAGGAGTCCTTCCCGGTATGGCGTGATTAACCCGGTCCTAAAATTACATTATTGAATTTATATTCCTAAATAGTTCCTCGTATGGGGTGGAGCGTCCGCCGTTGGCCAATGGGCTGTCCAATTAGCCAAACAATCAGGCCTTCAGGTTATCGCCACAGCATCGCCCAAGAACCATGAATTACTCAAATCCCTTGGGGCCGATGCTGTATTTGATTACAGAGACCCTGATGTGTCAAAGAAGATTCGAGAATTCTCTGGAGATAAACTTGCTCACGCTGTAGATACCATCGCTGAGGGTGATACAACGGCACAGGTCTGCGCTAGCTTTGGGTCAAAGGGAGGTTACGCTGCCCTCCTCTTGCCGGCGAAGAGCACCAGAGAGGACGTGAAAGCAGAATTTTCACTTGTTTACACACTGTTCGGAAAGGTAATTCATGTCGATCTTTGGAAGGTTTAAATTTGACGAGACATTTAGGCATTTGAGTCGCCATTACCGTATCCGGCTATTCCGGAACATTATGAACTAGGCAAGAAATTTGGTGTCCTTCTAAGCACCCTGCTACGCGATAAACGCCTCAAGACCACACCGCTTAAGTTGGTCCCCAATGGATTAGCTGATGTAGAAAAATGGATCCAATATCAGAAAGATAAAAAGGTACTCTGCTTTTCAGTAAGTTCTCTTGATTAGGCAACTAAATCAATTCAAATTCGTAGGTCAGCGCAGAGAAAATTACTTATCGGATTAGCGATACTCCATGAGATACGTTCCTTCAATGTTCTATTTCACCTTTTCTAGGAATAGAGCGAGGTAAAGTTGTGTAGTAACAGATTAAAATCATGAAATCGTTCAACTAGTAAACACGAATACTCTTATGTTCAACCATGTCTTCTGGCCATGGCTAGACTATAAATAGCAAATATACCTCGGCACCGAGGCTCTCACGTGTCTCTCAAATTTCCACGCGCCAATATTTTCAAATGTGCACGTTTTCGAACTCAACTTTGAACTTCGACTCCTTTGTTCGATTTGTTACTTGTATTCGAACCGCATCCGTCATTCACCGCGCTCATTTACTAAGCTAGTTGTCAAAAGGCTCAAAATATTCGAAAATTCTTCACGAAACAGCACATTTTTGGTAGCAGGTTCCATCATGAAACAACCTCTCTGGACGACCAAAGCCTGCAATATGTGCTGAGCCAAGATCATACAATTGACCTCGAACAGATAATGGTATTCTCATCTGGAGCTTTTTTTCCTATTGCATGATCCTGTATTGGTTCATAGCCTAATACCCATGGTCAGTTTCCCCCAATCAAAGAGGTTACATTTCCCCAGCACGTTCCACCCACAATCAGCTGATGTCAAGATAATCTCCGAACCATCACTCTGACCGTTTCCTTTGACTAATGGTAGTGAAAGAAGCTTGTCAACGGAAAACGATGCGAGGGACAATTCGGATGCACAACCGTTCAACCACCAATTTCACCGTCAACTCCAGGAACCCCGCCATCCGAACAACGAAGCGTACAGGCGAGAGTTCGACACAACGGGTCTACCACGAATTGTCACAAATCCTATTCCTGACATTGGGCCACCGAGGGACCTTCGCATCATAGGTACCGGGCATTCCGGAGGAATTTTGTCAGACTTTTTGACCTCTTACGCGGTTGCTTTCCCGATTCTTATCATCGCCAAGTCTTGAGGGTATCTAGCCACCACGAATTTTTATATAAATGCTTGATCCAAATGCTGTCGACGTTACTACCCCATCCATTTGCTATAATATTCTTACTAGTGCAGCCACTACCGGTGCAACATCTCGAAACATGACTAACACTAGGGCGACTTATATGAAGGCAGTCGTAACCACGGGAGACGGCGGCGTTGTACTGAAAACTGATGTTCTTGTTCCAACCCCAGGCCCCGGTCAGATTCTTGTTAAGGTTGTAGCTGCTGCACAGAATCCCTCAGAATGTGAGCCCGCCTTACAAATCACTATATCTTAATCTTGATAACCCGTTACACAAATAAGGGATGACACTCGCCTTCATAAATACACCCGATATTGTACTTGGTCGTGACTTCGCTGGTATTGTCGAGGAAATTGGTCCCGATGTCCCTCATGGTCTCCGAGTTGTAGGCGAACGCGTTGCAGGATTTATAAACGGAGGTAAGTGAGGATCAACCTCTGAAGGCTCCTGTTTCATACGACATCGCAGCCATGACCAAAGAGTTAGGGGGAACTTTCGCTGAATATTGTCTAGCGGAAGCCCAAATACTGGTTACGATCCCAGCAACCCTCAGCTTTGAAGACGCTGCTGGTATCGGACTCGCTGGGTTTACTGCTTGTCAAGCATTATGGCAAAATCAAGACCTTCCGACTCCCCTTAACCCAACAAGCAATCCCTTCCCGGTATAGTATCCTTGGTTCGATCATGGGACAGCATTACCGAGGATCGCTTCATAGATTCTGATATGGGGCGGAGCCTCGGCGGTTGGTCAATATGCCGTCCAGCTGGCCAAACTATCGGGCCTCCAAGTCATCACTACGGCGTCTCCCAAGAACCACGAATTACTCAAAGGCCTTGGAGCTGACGCCGTGTTCGATTACAGAGACCCTGAAGTGTCAAATAAGATTCGACAGTTTTCTGGAGACAAGCTTGCTCACGCCGTGGATTGTATTGCCACAGGCGACACACCAGCCCTTGTCTCTACTAGTTTTGGGTCAGATGGCGGCTACGTTGCCCTTGTCATGCCAGGGGACATTCCGAGAACTGACGTAAAGGGGGAGTTCTCACTTGTGTATACGCTTTTTGGAAAGGTCAAGCTCCGTCTTTCCTGGTGTCACTCACACTAACCCCAGCGGTCCACTAGGCGTTTGATTTTCCCATGCCGTATCCAGCTTATCCTAAACATTTTGAACTGGGCAAGAAATTCGGAATCATCCTTAACAGCCTCCTGCGTGATGAACGGCTCAAAACAACACCGGTGAAACTAGTCCCCAATGGACTTGTCGATGCACAGAAGTGGATTCAATATCAAAAAGATGGAAATGTGGGCTGTGTATGACTTCATGAAATAATGTAGGAACTAAAGTCAAGAGTAAACTGTAGGTCAGCGCTGAGAAGATTACCTATCGGATTGGTGACACTCTTTGAGGAATTCAGGTGATGTCTTCCTACACATATAGAAGAACAGAATTTATTATCGTATTTTTAATTCATTTTCATTTGGGGCGCCTAGTTATTATCCCAGGACTCCGAGAGGGGCCGCGGCCACGAATAAAAACGGGCGCCAAATAGAACACCGTTGAACGGGTGAAATTTACCCTGTTTGATTTCTTGCTTCTCATTTGTGGAAAATTAAATGGTCGCCGCAGATCCACCTGTCGCTGATGAGGGCAATATTGAGCGAATCTGGAAGCTGATCAGACCCATCCCTGAGAACAACAGAAGCCTTGCTTCATGTAGCGGACGTCCACACGGTGATTGCAGGCCTTTGCCTATTTATGATGTGGCTCAAGAGCTGCAAGGATCCAGCAACTACAATCATCTAACTTTCACATGAAAACATAATGCCAGCCGGTATTCGCGAGTCGAATACGTACACATGCACTTCCGAAGCTTCTGGTCATCATATATCTCAAATATGCTACAGGTCGGCGGCCCTAGCTTTAAAGTAAGCAAATTTCAAAAGAATTAATAAGCCTGAAATGAGCAATATCTGATTCCGAATATTGCGTACGATGTCCGAGTGGTTTTCCTTGGCGTATCGGATCAGATAAGATTTGTTGTGTGTCCTTGTATTTCGCTTCTTAGTGTCACGACTTGTACTCGAAATCGTCACTGTAGTCTGTTGTAGTTTCGTTGATCCTGCCGCTTCAACCTCAATATTTTTTATAACAAAGAACAAGTATTGAGATTATTGGAATCGCTCAGTGAGCGATAATTCTTATTTTTCCAGTAAATCTTTCTTGATTGATAAAGATCAATCCTAAACTGGAAGAGTTCCTATCACAGCTAGCATCCATCGATCGATTGATATAAAGCAACGGGTCTCCTCAAGTCTGCTCATCAAGTGGCTAGACGGCAGGGATCTGTTACGGCAGCTTAACTTACTGCCGGCTTTGAAGCGAGGCAGAAACTATACGCTGCGGGTTTCATATACTACCTAATCTCCGATTATATAGGCCCTGTCGGAGTCGTCCAATAACCATCATACCACGCAGCGGCATCTTTCGCAGCTGTGTACAACAGTGAAGCCACAAATATGGAATATGAGAAGGGCGCGACGAAGGGCGCATTCAGTATTAAAAGCTCGCACACAGAGCAGGCGCAGTCAAGTATACCGGCTGGTAGGTTTGATAAGGAATAATCTTTACATATCTCAACCTTTATCAACTAGAAACAACCCTTGATGTAGTCTGTAGGCCTGTCGCTGCCGAACAAACATTGCCGCTCCGACATTCGGTTCTTTGGCCAGACAAGCCCATTTCACATGTTTTGCTCCCAGAGGATACCAAAGGATTGCATTTGGGCGCTTTCGTCGCCTCCCGCGATCATCCGGTCGCCGTTATATCTCTTTTTATCAAACCCTTGCCTGACCCCATATATTTCCAATCGAGTCAGGGTGGAGCCGGGCTCCAAGTGCGATTTCGAAAATTTGCATGCGATACAACATTCCAAGGCCGTGGAATCGGATCGAAGCTCCTGCAATACGGTCTTTCGGCTGCACGTACCGAGTTGGATGGTACTATGGTTTGGTGTGATGCAAGGGTAACGAGTCGTCATTGGTATACGAAACGCGGGTTGGTACCTCTCGGAGAAATATTCCTGAAGGGCTCAGTGGAGTACATCCGAATGTACATCGATGTCGGGGTTTCGGTGCCTGTTAAGCGCGACCCCTACATGCAACACGAAAATGATTTCCAATAAAGGTGAGCCCATCCGTTCTATTGTACTCTTGAGGAACTCATGAATTTCCCCGGATGATTCTCAACCTCCAGAATTACCTTCGTAGAGACCTTTTGGGACAGATGTTGGGCCTCGACTGGGTTGGTGGTTTGACGGAGAGGTTAGATTTGATCACGGAGCACTCCCTTCAACGCGTGTTAGCGGTGATCAGTATTTCTGGATTCCTTTGTCACGTCTTTCCGCTCCTTTATCCCGTGTCCACGTGCTCATCCTCCGCAGAGCCGCTTGCAACTCGAGGGTCACAGGTTAGATGAGAATGGAGATACGCTTTCTCATTGCAAATTGATCGCTCACTTATCTCAGTTCCCCTTACCCCTTAGGCGTCTGTACCTGTGTAGCTCCATTGGGTTGGGAGATAGAATCAGTGGATCCCACTTGTTAAAATCTGACACGGTGTTGACAAACGCAATGATCCCGAAAATATGGCTCGATCGGAGTTGATGTCATTAGAGATCAAAATGATCGGCGAAAATTTGAAGTGGCGGTCGTTCTCCTTGACTTTGCCAAAGGAACTTATTGAGAGAGTCAACGTTTTCATACATACGCGGCGGTCAAACTCCTAGAGGAAGCATTTAAATCTAGTCAAATGGAGCTAACGGTAGTTTCCTTCATCGCTTTTCGTTTCAAGGCTGAACCCGAAAACTTCCATTGCTCCTCCCGTAGTTGGCTCTGAAATCATTGTTCTGGATCCTAGAAAATTTCCTCATCGATAGTTGTAACTCAGAAATATAAGCCAATTTTGGGGCGAATATAGGTGATGTGGCGTGAGTCGGCTCATCGCTTGTCGTGGCTTCGGCATGCAGGTTCCAAGTGTGAACCTATGCTCGACTGATTAATTTGAAGCCTTGTGAACCTGCACTAGCTCCGGCCGCCATCGATAAGGCCGTTTACACAACCAACGTAGACTAAGGAAGTTTAGTAATTCCAAGGCAATCTCTCCTCGAAACCTATAAAAGGGGCCGGGAAATACAGTCAATCTTCAACCAAACTTCCCTCCCTTTCCTTCACCACCACTGTTATTTACTACACATATACCATCATTGTCTTTTCTCTTGCTGTTCACGCCTCTTGACTTGTAATTTCTTCGATATCTCTCCGTTTCCACTCGGCTATGACCACAGACTTTTGGGTTTCGTCGCCGTAATCGGTGTCGCGGAGCTCTGGTCCTTGTTCATAGCCAAAATACAAGGAGTGGGAGGGAGTGTCGTCGGGGCGATTTCAGTCGGTGGTGAAGCAGCTTATCATTACACGCAACGTATATTCTCTTTTTGGATTCCTATGAATCATTGAGGCCCATTATGATTTCATTACAACTCGCGTACATATTACATACGTCTTTGCTTTATTTTTACAATCAGACTACTATGCTGCGTAAACACTTTTAATATATGTCGTGTTCGATTTTATATCCGTACATAAGGCTGGTTTTTCTGAAGCCTCAAGGGCTTGGGTGTCAAGACGCTCTAATACGCCACAGATCAAACATGACTGCCGAACTTTGACGCCGGAAGTAAGGTTTATTAGAGAAATATATTCTTGAACCAATGATGGCCGTTGCAGTTCCCCATTTTACCTTTTGAGGTGATCGTCGTCATCTGCTGTCATGAACCCTGAAAAGGCGCCTGAAGATTAAATTCAGATATGGAATGTGCCCAACAGCAATATTTCTTTGGGAAGGGGGGACCCACAAGAAAGTCCTAAGGAAGCTGTTCAGGGCAGTGTATATTCCCTCACGCGACAGCCCCATTTCACGAGGGGCAGAGTCTGATTAATGGAAATACCGAGCAACCCGGCCGAAGTCAACGAGGCAACCAAGAGGCAACTCTAATTGTAGTCAAAATACATCGCCGATAGTACCGGCGTTGTGTGAACCGTGGACCTCGAGGCGACGAGTTTATCCGCGTGTAGAAGTCGAGAGAAAAAATAAAGTACGCTAGAATATGACGTTTAATTCGCGTCACATATGGGTGATGAGAATTTTAATACCGGTCTAGGCTCTGCAAGGCTCGCCTACGGATTTCTTGGAATGCGCGGTGGCACCTCCTGATCAATATATGGGTAGTGGCACGCCGAGCCCGCCCCACCGAGTCAGTGGCCAGCCGCCATTGAGTTGGTTGAGATTACAGAGTGGCGTAAACGCATGGTGGCGTTGAGGAGTCCGGTTGTGAAGTTCATGTTCCTGCCGTGATACAAGCTTCCAAACGGTGTTTCTCTCTGACCGTTGTATAGTATCCTGAAAAGCATAAATAAAAAAGTAAATGCCCACTTCAAGGTTCGGCGGTGATCAGCATGGTGGTGCCACTGGTGGTGGTAAAACTGTAAGAAAAAATGTGATGATAAGTCGGTAACCAAAATAATTACATAATCAATCATTATACCTTTCTCCCAATCCTCGACAGGCTTACGCACATATTTTACCCTTGTATTTCTATAACTTTCTTCGCGATATGGATGCCCGACTTCGACGCGTAAATAAAGAGATAGCTGGTATGTGATCGTATTCATCGTTTACTTTAGGACGCGAATGGTGGCCAATTCAACGGTGTGGCATATAGATTGCAAGAACGACAAGACGTCAAACATCAGGATTGACCTGATCGATGAATCGCCATTTCATTTGAAAGGGTCTTTTCCGGGCCCTGAGGGAACACCGTATCAGGGAGGTCACTTCGAGGTGGTAAGCCGAGCCATCGCCAATCTGAAATCTCGACAAAGTCTGATCACAATTTAGGATATCGTGATACCAGAATCATATCCATTTCAACCGGTCAAAATGAAATTCATTACGAAAGTCTACCATCCAAATGTCTCCTCTGCATCAGGCGCTATCTGTCTTGACATTTTGAAGGATGCATGGTCTCCCGTACTTACATTAAAATCAACATTAATCTCCCTCCAAAGCTTATTATGTTCTCCCGAACCGAACGATCCCCAAGACGCTGAGGTTGCCAAGCATTATACAACAAGTAAAAATAGCTTTGACGATACCGCGGTTTACTGGACGCAAATCTATGCAGGGGGTCCTGGGCCGAAGGAGAAGGGGCAGAACGCGGGAAGCAAATCAGAAGCGCGAGATGAAGTAGCTATGGCAGGTCTTGAGAAGGCCCATGTCGATAAATTCGAGTCATTGGGGTTTTCTCGAAGCAAAGTTGTATGTCAGCGCCGCACTTGCCGCTACCCGGACGCTAAACCCTGCTTGTTTAGATTGATGTGCTTCGGCGATTAAACTATCGTGGTGCTAACGTAGCGAAACTTACGGACGACAGAATTGTTGAAGAGCTCTTGAAATGACCGATATATCTTTTTTTTGCCGTGGTTTGTGGTGTTTACGAGTAACAACACTCCTGTATCACGATCTATCCCTTGGATATCCCTGTATCAAATCGCATTTTTCCAATCTCCTGTGTACAGAATCTCTCGCAACAGTTTCCCCCCGGAGAAGCGGCCAGTGGGACACATGCATTCATTTCGGGCTAACGTTACCATGTCCAGAAACACACCTCAAGCCAACCTATGGTCGTACGCCGAGTGTAAATGAGGGTATATAATACATTGGTATGTATAGGCGTCGCGTGACGATTAATTGCTTGATGGGCTGATTTTTATTTATTACCGTCTTTGCGAAATGACTAAACGCCTCTTCTTGACATTTACTAAATCATTCAATGCGTGGCTTCTCCGTTTCCTAATGTGCGTTGGCTTAATCGCCATCAAACCTTTTTTTCTGACGACGCTCACTGTCAAGGGTGTGTGAATTTGGCTTAGAGGCGAATCACAATCGAAGCTGGAGAGCTCCAGGATCTGTGATCAAACCCGGATTTCGGTAATGCACAACATACCCATGTTCGTCGTGTTTGGGCCTATCAGCTGGCCGCAGTTCACGTAATTATTAGGTGTTATCTCTTTTTATTCATAAGGAGTTCCATAGAAGAGCCGTCCGTCCAAGCTTCTGGAGCTGTTGATTGAAGTCGCGGCCATGACCCCCCACGAGTTGATCTTGGTATTTTCTAAAGACTTTACTTATGGATTTGTTCGAACGTATGATCCTTCCCTAATTTTTTTTATCTGTCCACTAGCGTCAAGCGCGGTCCGATATCCATTGTGCGAAAGTGCAGGGGCAGGGGTGTATTGCGGAGCCAGATCGTCGATTACCGCTAGGTAACATCATAAACCCACGATCGTATGTCGCACCTCTAACGACGTGACCTCTCATTGTAGAGTAAGTTGCTTTTTTCCTTGGGGTGGAATCGAGCACCGCCAGCTTACATTCCCATCCTTCCCGAGAGACTCAAGATCTTGCTCCCCAGCCCCTTCCCACTGCTGATACACCTTCCCCGGTGGAGATTATGGGGGCCTTCGAGGAATTTTAGTTTGGCCTGGTTAGCTCAGGAGTGACAAATTTTACCGTCAAGCTTGAGTCTTCTGATACCGGAATTTGGTCAACGACTTTAATTTCCACAGGAACTGCCTTATTGTTGAATACGGCGATTCGTTGTGTACACCGCCGCGCAGTTATTTGCTTCCAATATTCTCCAATCTGAGTGAAGTCGTTTTCTCGCAGGTGGTATGTAATTCCGACGGAGGGATCTAAGCTGTAGGGTCTTGTGAGCGCTTTACAAATCCAGTACCTTCATCACTTACCCTAGGTCCAGCTCAAAGGCTTCCTGAGGATTGATTACGGGCATGGACGATCGTGACGTGAAAGTCCCATCGACAAACGTATTGGCTGTCCCCCGAAGGAAACCATAGTTGGGACGTGTTTGTGATTTTGGCCTTCGTGAGTGTGAATGAACTGTGCACGACATTAAGTATAAACCTACCTTAAGGTGCACTCTTGGGTCCTTCTTAGGCACCGCTATCCAAGACCTCAACATTTCCAATGCGAGCTCTACAATGGTCACGTTATGTGCTGTACCATCACTAGGGATCGTGATCAAGTTCGGAATTTGGAAAGTCACAAAGATATTCCCCTTGGAGGTTACCGAGGCAAACCTATTCGCAACTTCCTCCGCTATGGTGGGTGGGGCTTCATTAACATTGCTGGTGTTCTGATTCATCGATATAGTGGATCTTCTCATTCCAGACATCTCCGGGGCCACAGGGGAAGTTCTCGGAAAAGAACCCGTCCAGATTTGCTGGTTGCGCCGGACGCGTATCATCCATGGTGTGAGACCCCCAACATCTGCGCCAAACATTGGGCTGGTGGTTTCGAGTGCTAGTGGAATGTTGTCCCAAGACTGAGGCGACGTTAGCCTCGTGAAGGACCATCCAACCTAGAAGACTTACCTTGCCTGTACATTGGGATATCAAAGCCTTGTACACAAGAAGGACTGTCGCAGTTTCCACACTCGCACGCACGTCGTATCTAGCCTCCCAACTAGCACATTGATCTCCTATCGTTTGATTATGGATAAGGGCGTATGTGGGTATGTAGGATGATGGACGCTTTACTGCAGGTCAGTATCATCTCAATGTCACCACTAGCCTCTGCCGCTAGGTCTATTTCGATATTGGTCCTCAGAAGGTCGTCCCCCCCAGGTGCGGGCCTTCGTTGCTCCGCTTTGATCTCAGAATTAATAGCTGATATTTGTTCTTCTAGGCTTAAGGATTTATCGTCGAGTTGTTCGGCCGCCGCGTTATAGCTCTCCATGATTTGCGAAAGCTGCGATACGTCCACATGTTAGACATTCAATGTGCCCAGATAGGTTTTCAGTGACAAAAGGGACTCTGTGCAACGTCCTAACGTTTTCTCTAATTGCTTCCGCATGTGTCAGAGATCTTTTAATTTGAATGTTTTGGGAAAAACCAGGGATGAGTGTGGGGCTTTTGAAAAAATGACATCGTAAATTGTGACAGAGCCCTTGCCCTCCACCCTGTTGTTTTTTTCATTAGGAGTTCCCTAGGATAGTGAATATGATAGGCACCTTCGTACCCTGTTGAACCCTGGTCGACCGAAGTCGGAAGACCCTTGATATTGATCCGGTTTGAGCCACATCTAGTGGTAGCTTTATAAAGCCGGGTGACCGCTGCATGAGTGGGATAAAGATTGACTCGGATGATTTTACTATCGGTAATTGTAACAAGGTTGATAACATGTATCTGGTGAGAATCTGAGGCCGTGAAATCTGAGGTTGTGTGCATTGAGAGTTGAAATTGTAGAAATGAGTTATCAACAGGGTGCAAGCAATATCGTTATGTTTTTATACAAATATGTAAATTTAGTCGTGTTGAGAACATGTAGCAATAAAGTGAGGCTGTGGGAGGACCTACAGCTTGAATACGTAAGCACCAGTATGAACAAACTCAAACATCCCATAAATGCCTAAATCGATGCTGAGATGTTGCTAATGCCCGTTGTTGAAGAAAAAATAAGACAAAGTATACCGTCACATTGGCATGTGGAGTGGAGCCAAATGCTGTTTCCAAATAACACTCAGGACAGCAATAAGACCTATTATCAGATTGTACCATGGGCGCTGGGGCGAGGCTGTTTTGGCGTCAGTCGGTTACCAGAATTACCCGAGACAGGTAAATCAACTATTATAATCTCCGTTAGCTTTGAAACCGTCAAGTTACGATAACAATTATACTCACAACATTCTGGCAACATATTTTGCGCGTAATTTCCACCAGCGGAGTCCCTTATACCCGAGCCAAACTTACCGCTTTGGTATGGATAATTTCCCTGTGGTTGAATGTCGTGTATCCCACCTGGAATATGCCCACACACTTTACATGTGTTCTCCTCAGGGGACGAAATAACCGAATTCTGGTCGGACCCGAAACAGTTATCAATGAACCTGGAAAACATGTGTGCCAAGATCGATATGATTGATCCCGGTGCTATTTATAAGATTGTGGGGTCCGGCTTCCCTTGTGTCGAGTTGACGATGGAGTAGTCCCAAGATCTTCTTTTCGGGAGAACAATGCTTACTTTGAATGGAGCGTTGGAAGAGGAAGATCGGAATATTATAGAATTGCCGAGATTGGCTTACATGGCAGTGGGGAAAGATGGCGCCGAATGGGAGTGGCTGGTCAATCGTCTGATGATTGCATCGTGTTATTGGAGACTAAACGCTGAATGTCGAAGGTGAGTTATCATATGTAGTGATCTAGAATTTGACTGGGTTAGGCTCTAAACGGACACATGTAGACAAGCAGTTGAAACACATGTCACGGAGGCTCATTGGTATGGGAAAGGGTAAGCGCTCTAGGCTGTATTCAGCGGCTCATGGCATGAGCGTGGAGGCCGTGTCTCCCATGTGTGCGATAAAGGAAATAGAATTATCAAACATCTGGGGAATAAGTCCCAATGGTTGGCTGTTTACTCTGGGGCAAAAAGGTGTTAGACTGGTCATTTGGTTTTGTACCTGAATTGATTGATCATCGTAGACCTAAATTTGACTAGTCCTGCAAAGTTGAAGAAATAGTTGTACTCCGCGCTGGCACGATATTGACAAGTCAATCCTTGTTTGTAGCCAGGCTATTTTGTGTTAGGAATTTCATCGAATCACTGATTTTTCTTAGTTGATAAATGATATTTGGTTCCACATGAGTAATGGGGAAAGGTGAGATAGGTAAGTTAATCACCACTCATGTTTTTCGTCGTTTGCTCCGCCCCCGACCCTCCTCTATATCTGCTTCTCGTTTGCTTTTTTGTCCAGCAACTCTCATGTAATCCTTCCGTTTTTCCTTTTCCTTTTCACTTTTCAGCGCCTCTTCCTTCTGCAACTTCTTCTGACGGACGGCGTTCTTTTCCTCCTTCTTCTCCTTCCTCCTTGCCACTTGGTCTTTTCGCAGCGCACGTATCTGTTGTAATAGGGCCACGGCCTTTTTCTCGTCGGGCTCCATTACTACTGCACGTTTTTGCATGTAGGTCTGATTGCGTTGTGGTACCATAAGTTTTGGTTTGGAGGCATAAGGTAGCGAGGCTTGAAGCTTCTTGGGCACTATGAGAGGATTGAAGCGTCTTGGAGGGCGTTCTATGGGTTTGTATGTCGAGTTGACGTTAAGTGGTGTTTTGAGACCTTGTTCGCGGCGAACTTGGCCCGTCAACCTCATGCCCGTCCAGTGTTCCTTATCGGATAACAGGAGGGATGTGACAGGATTGTAGAACTTCCGGGGTTGAACGGAGTACCATGCCCTGAGGAAGACAATGTCTAGAAATTGATTGAACACGAAAATGATATCATGAGAGTAAATATTAACATACCACTTTTTAGGATTTTATCCTCAAAAGTCGCCCTAAATGCGCCATCGGGCTTAGGCATGGCCTTCTTCACCTGCCCTCGAATGCCAGAGACTGTTCTGATATTGGCGCCTTCGAACTTTGCGACTTCAAGGGCGCTCGAAAACATATCCTTGATGAACGCTGTATTCTTGAATATCTTGTAAGGCACTCCTGTCAGCTTTATCTTCTTGACGATTTTCACTGATCGGTCGATGTCTAGAACCACCCCGGTCGCGCTAACCCTGAACCCGGGGGACTCGCCCAACAATGAATTGAATGCACAGAAGCCCGTGTTAGGAAGTGATACAGGGCCGTAGAATGTCGCGTAGCAATGCATATGCTCAGGTGTATATTTGAGCATGCGCATTCGAATCGAGTGATCGTCCAAAGAGTATATCGGAACTGTTTGGAATCGCCGCCACCCTAGGGACAGGATAAGGGGATCATTGTTCTTCAATGTCTTCGTGAACCATCGGTGTCGCTTGATACGAACTTGGATGTATCCGAACCGCTCCTCGGCAGGGAGGAGCCCACCAACTACGATCGGATATGTTGGATCGAAATTTTCGATCAGTTCACATGGAACATCAGCAAGCTCAATGCGGACATAATGCCCAGGGCGGAAGCCCTCGACGAGGGTACGAGATTCGGCGTCGATGCCCTCGAATTCCGACCGGTTGAGGGCGAGTTGACGAGCCATTTCATCCTTCTTTTCTTCATAGAAGTCAAGTTTGGATGCTTCAGGATCGTCGTACTGCTCGTCAAATTTCCGCTTCAGAGCTTCCTTCTTTGCAGCAAGGGCAGCAGCGCGAGAAGTTTCTGAGTCACTCTTGGGCGCCTGTTTTGGTGATTCGATTTCATCGTCTCCCTCTAGGTCTTCCCCGATATCTCCGAACTCTTCATCATCACCGTTATTTTCCTCTCCCTCTCCTTCGGCCTCAGCCCCAGCTTCTCCTGTGATGAAGAGATGTCTTATTGATTCCAGCATATCCTCATCCTCCCACCTCTTCAGCTCTTCCGCGTCAAGAGGATCTTTACTGGAATCCAGGATCTCCTCGTCTCCAGCTTCGCCCTTTTTGATCTGGAAGAAATCATCCTCATCCATCTCGTCACCTAGCGACTCTTCTCTCGGTTTATCTCGTAAGATTTCCTCCGGACTAAGAGAAGTGGAGTAAATGAGTTTGGTCCAATCCTTCCTGCGTAATTTACGAGATGACGATAAGTTGGCTTGCGCCCGTTCTGCGAGGTTCTTCTTCCATCGCGGTGCTGATTCATCTTCTTCATCTGACATCTCGTCACCTGCCTCGCCTTCATCATCATCACTCGGAATGTCGTGATCGGCGTCATCGTCATTGAGGCGCATACGTCCACCTTGTTCTAGAGCGTCGTCGTCTCCGAGTTCGGAATCACTCTCCGCATATTCTACTTCTGCGCGTTGTGTTTTGCTGGAAGAAGGTATACTCCGTGTGATGTCTCGACGGTTTGATCGACCGGTGCTTCGGGGACCCGGTGGTCGATCCTCCTCATCTACTTCATCGTTGTTGTCGTTGTCGGCACCCGACTCAATTCCGGAATCGTCTTCATCACCTTCATCATTATCATCTTCATCATCATCACTCTCTATTTCAACATCTGCGCTTGATGAAGGATCTACGGTGAGGGACTTTGAGGAATCGCCAAATAGACGAATTTGGCTTTTTGCAACGGCATCTTCAAGGGTCGATCCAACGTCTTGAAGATCCATGACCATCTGCTCCCCTTCTCCTTGTACGACTGATTGAAAATATAAATAAGAGGTGAAAGAATGGAGAAAGAACTATGCTCACCATCCTCGTTCCCGCGTGTGAAGTTCCCTGGAACATTCACCCAGACCGCATCCTTATCGTACATAACTCCTCCGACGTCACTCATTGGTGCATGGATTAGTAACTTCTTCTTTTCACTCAGTTTTCTCCTTTTCTCTGAATCTGCATCGGGCATCGGGCACGGGTCGCCTAGCAGTGTAACGCCCTTCATCTCGAGATCTCCAACTCCCGGGATATGTACCTTCGTTCCAAGGCGAAGATTCGTGCCACGGACATACCCATAGACAGTAACTGTACGGTCGCATTTTCCTTTTGAAGTTCGAATCAACTCCCGGGGGGTAAGGTCCTCGAGGCGATCAGCAAGAACGTAGGAATGGGCATTTCGGAAAATAAGGGGTCTAAATTTCATAACCGAGATGAAGCGGGAAAGGTTCATAATTTCGGTGTCGGGATAGCGGCCATTGAGAACGCCGGAGAGGTAGAATAGTTTGGCGCCCTGGTAAATTTCAGTCCAAAATCGTTTCTTGAGGGCCTTTTTGGAGTCACGAAGGGTGGCGGCTTTTTTGATCAGGTCGAGGTGGGTAAGGATACCGATTACTTTCGGAAATCCGTGTGATTGCAGAATATTGAGAAATTCAAAAGTTTCCTAAGGAAAGGTCAATTAAATTTGAATGTAATAGAGAGAGTGGCCACACCATTTCAAACCCAAAAGACCCATCGATCATGAGCAAGACGAGGTCGGCAATTTTGCCAATATCAATCATGCTGTTCAGGTCATTATTGCATTCTACAAACGTTAATCGTCGCTTCTTTCCGCTGACGACCGTTATAGGGCCTTTGGCTTCGGTTAATGTCTGTTTTGTGTATCGTCTGACAAGACTTTTGAGAAGGGTTGTTTTCCCCACACCCGGTGGTCCGACTATGGCCACAATCACTGGTGGTGGTTGATCGTCTGGAGTTCGGTTCACGAGTGGTACATGTAGACGGGTTTGGTCGCGTTCAACATTTCGTCTGCCCTGCCGGTCTGCTCGACGACCAGATTTTGGTGCGAAAGCCTGATAATATTTCAAATTAGAAGATCAGACTATAAGAACGGGTTCACCACTTACTTTTTCGTTAAAACCATGTTGTTTCTCCTTTCCTTTTCCCTTCTCCTTTTTGTCAACTTTCCCCCCTGATGTGGCTGGTCGATGAGCTTTATGTGGCCGGTCATCCATATTCTCCAAAATTTATGATGGGAGAAAAAAGTCAAGGGAATGTATACCCTAAATTGGGGTTAAGACGCGTCCACGTGACTCCAGCTGGCTTGTTGAAATCAACAGGCTAGCCCGCCTTCTGCCACCACCACTGCACTGTTGTAGACTTTGCTCTTTTTTCTCTATCTGCGATACCAGAGGAAAAGATTATGAAAAGACATTCCAAAGGGTCTGTTCTTGACATCAGCATACGTGGTGACGAGCTCGAGCACCACCGAATTCAGTTGGAGAATAATCTCCAGCGTACCGATCTATCACTGCGTCTGTCTTCAGCCAGCGACAACGAGGAATTTGAAGAAGAGGATAGTGTCGAATACGCTAGACATAATTCAGGACCTCCCGCGTTTCCAGACTTTGCCTCGTTTGAGCACCGGTCAAGGGACCACTTCGATGGCGACACCCACAGTCAGATACACCCATGGTCATATCGTACAGCTGACGATGAGGAAGAGGGGATTAATCCGTATGCGGGGGAAACTATGTCAACAGCGGCACACCATGCCAGCGCATTGACTTTAAACGCCGGCTTGGGCGGGGGGCGGGGAGCACGTCGTGATATCAGTCTGAGCGGGGCAGAATACGACCCAGATAGGCCCTTACATGACATGATAGCTGGAGTAGACAGCAAACTCAGCGTGTTCGACGTAGAGGCGTCGAGGTCCAAATATCCCGTGAGCGCTTAACCCCCCAAACATGTTTTTCATTAATTCAACCAACTGTACACAAGGGTATTGGCAGTGTCACATTCGACCCACTAGTCGTAGACAGTACTGCGGAACTGGACCGTGTTTTACGATCCGGGTACGCACCCGCCCCGCCGGCGGACCTGCACTCGCCTCTCCATTCTTCCAGCTCATCTTCTGCATCCGATTCGGACCATAACCCAACTTCGCGGCCTAAACTCTCAGACGCCTTGCGACGCGTCTCGTTTTCGCCTAAGCGGCCACGTAGCGCACAGTCAAACCGGTCAGACTCGAGACATCATCCCGCCCTATCCCCACTAGCGCACACGAGTCCTCTGCCCGATATGTCCCACAACGCGCCCACGCCGAGACCAGCCAAGCGGGCGAACATCTTCCCATCCTACCCAACTTCCCCAATCGCTCAACAACCCCAGGTCCGACTGCAACCTCCGACCCCCACGAGCACGAATTCGAAATTCGGTCGGATGGCGCGTGGAATTACGAGGGAGATCGAAGAACAGCAGCAACAAGACCATATAGAACACTCTCGGCCATCTTCGGCACCTGTAGGTGATAGAAATCCGTTTGACACAACTTCGACGTCGTTAAGGCATCCGACGCCGAGAAGGGCTTCAGCTATGAAGCAGCAGACGCCTCGAGGAAAAGTGCAGTTACCGGATGTTACGGGTTTAACAAGTGCGGTGGAATCTCCAGCGAAATTGGGGACTGAATATTACCCTTATCGTGCTGGCGATGGACCAAGGGAGAGCGAAGGTTGGTATTATCCCCAGTCGGCTTTAATCTTACTTCGTTACTTACATTACTTTGTAGCCCGACTTCTGAAGACTTTGAGTGGTGTTCAAGCACAACTACATCACCTAGAGCAGGAGAACAGCATTTCACGTCGGAGGGTTCGAGAGCTAGAGTTAGAATTAGAAGTGTGTAAACGAGATGTTGCCCGAGAACGAACACGGGTGATGGAGCGAGAGGAGGTCATCGTGCAGCAACAGCGGGACGTTAGCAATATTGCCTTGTCAAGAAAGAACAAGGGCAAAGCTCGGGCGAAAGACGTCAGCATGGATGTAGATGCCGCGCACGAGAAGTACCGGGAAGCTGTTGAGGAGAAAAAAGGTCAATGTTCGATTGAATCATTCCGTTGGGTATCAATATTGATTTTTTCGTAGCGTTGGAGGCTCTGATCAGCACGTTACGGACACATCTAACACGTCTCACATCCGAATTGTCGTCGCACCAAGAACTATTGACCGAACTGCGAACGTTGCGCGACTCCGACGTACGCGCTCTGAAACAAAAAAGTGCCGAAGTAGATCGACTCAAGGAGGAAGTGGAACGACTTGCGGGTGAAGTGGAGGTATTAAGAGGCGTTGTCGAAGAGGGTCTCAAAGAGAGACGTTCTGTAAGGGAAGTTTCTATTGTACACTCGACTGCAGATCTCGCCATGTCAGAGGACATGGAATCAGAGGAGGAAGATGAACTCGAGACAGAGACTCAGCACGAGCAGAGTAGGCACCAAGTTGAGCATGAACTTGAAGAGCATCAGCACACAGATAACGAAGAGGAGGATGAAGAGCCAGAACCGTTCGACCCCGTTTCAATTATTGGGTCATCACGGGGCAACGTAGCCCTCGGGGATAGGACAATGAGGACTGATCATGCCACCCTCGGTTCGAGTAAACTCGGAACATCAACCACCACTGGGCACTTCATCGACTCGGCAGAATTCGAGCGCATTTCCGCCGAAGTCGAGGAACGCAGGTCAGAGCGCTCCGGGATGTCTTATGCCCAGAGCCAGCTTCAATCCCGGGTCCATTCCCACTCACCCCCTCCGGTCGAACGGAGAAGCCGACGAGCTACCGTGGAGGATGTTTCGGACCACGAAAATCGACCTGCTTCTCCGGCACCATCCACCTTGTCATCACGACGCAGTGCCCATCAGCGTATAGCAGCGGCACCAGCCCCCGATTCCCAGCCGTCATCGTCACGGCCTACAGCGCCCACGCCTGCTCAGGCTTCGAAACGTCACATTCACCGCATAAAACCTCAGGAACCGGAGGAAACGCCATTCCCCCAGATTCGCGGGACACATCTCGAGAGGTTATTTTTCTCTGCCCCGGAACATAATGCGAAGACGTGCACCGTGTGTCATCGTCGTAGGCGCGAGCCCGATGCTTCATGGATCCCGCCCCGGTTCGGGAGAAGGGAGGAGGATAGACACGAGCATGATCATGACGAGGATGATGAAGAGGAGGAGGAAGATGAAGGGTTCGCTGAGGGATCTGAGGGACCCGAACATGAACAGACTTTGCGGGTTAATAAAGGAAAACAGCGTGAACACGTTACATTCTCGACGGAGCCGGGTCCCTGGAAGCAACAGGCTAGGAGGGAAGGGCTGCCCCCGCAAACTGTGGTCACCCGTGTCATCCGAGAACTTGAGGATGATTTCACTCATTATAAAAGGTTGGCTGATAATTTATGCTCGTTGGCGTTGTTTGTTTACAATTTTCTTTAGTATTTACGTCGAGCTGGCAGATCAGTATAAGGAGATGGATGCCGTGTCGGACGTCCGCAAGAGAAATGCCCTTGCTCAACATCTCCGCGAGGTCGTTGACATTCTTGAGCAAAAGGTTCGTAACTAGACTAAAATTAAATAACAATCCGTGCTTACTTTCTTTCAGGGCGACCAAATCGCATCACTGTATGACCTACTTAGCTTCAAGGACAAACCCGTGTCCGAATCTATCGTACCGAGTAAAATACGCCCAACCCCCGCAGCTACATCTTCCTGGGGAAGAAGCGGGGGACTAAGAAGACACGCAACTGCATTGACGTAATGAAGGCGAATTCTTGTGTATCACGTTAACTGGACATTCACATCAGAATGGTCATTATAAAATTAGAGCGTTCCTGATATTCTGTGACGATCTATATATGGCCTCTCTGGCTTGGTTTTTTTATTAGTTTCTTGTTTCTGCGCTGCATCACCTTTTTTCATTTTTCATTTTTCATTTTCTTTCTCCTTTTTTTCGTCCCCCGCACTTGTATATACTTATCATCGTACTATATTTTCCGTTTTTGGTATCTCGTCTCGACTTCGATGGGTGAGCCTAGGTTACAATTCAAAGTTGATATAGATTTTAGATTGCAATTATTCAGTCATCTGTTCCGGGAATTCGGCTCAGAAATGCCGGTATCGTGGAACCCTGACAATTGGGGCAGTCGGCTTCGTCACGTACCCCCATTTACACCACTTGTTCACATCGACTAGGAATAAAAGTTTTCTCGGGTCGAAGTAAGCTTAGGCTAAAAACTTAGAGTGAGGACACTTACATTTTTACTACTTTTCAGTTAAACCAAGAGGAAGAATAGATGAATTATGACCAAATTATCATGAATAAGCGAGTCAGTGAGTCACTTCCTGGTATGCAACTTTTTTCCCTCCCTAAAATTAAAACGGCACGACGAGTTTAAGTTTCCGGCCGCTGACTCCGGAACGAGGCGCTCCCGAGGCTCGTCCTTGCCCCACCATGACCACTCCCAGCTCGCCAAGTGGGACCATCGTTGAATCACCCGAGAATCACTCACACGAAAAAACGGACAGCGAAGAGTTCACGAAGGACCTTGGATTCATACCAATCCCACGACGACTTCGTTATGATGCCGACAAGCCATTTCACTTTGGGATGGTGTTGAATATATCATTTGGGATCGCGAGTACATTCAGTGAGCCCACGTTACCGTCAGGACCTTTGGTTTAAACATTAACGGCGTAAAATTAGTCGTTGCCAATCTATACTATTGCCAACCTTTGTTGAGTATGTTCGAACCTGGTTACTTTGCGCTCAGTGTAATTTGAAACCTTATTCGCTTCCGTAGTTCAATTCTCGGAGTCATTCAATGTTTCCTACAGTGAAGTTTCAAGGTGAGTACGGGCAGTTGATCAATATCTTTCCCTCCAGTCCTGATCATCTCTCATTATAGGATCCCGACGCTAGTTCAAGCGGGGTGAGTTTGCTGATCCTTTAACACTAAATTGTATCCCGATCAAAACCAGTTACGCAGCTGGCCTACTTTTCTTATCACCTCTGGGTGACCTCGTTCGCAGACGACAATTGATTCTGTGTCTCGTAACACTATCCACATCATTAACCATTGGGTTAGCCGTGACAGACAATCTCATAGTCTTTGAAGCGCTCTCTTTCCTCGTTGGTGTCGTTTCTGTCACTCCACAGATACTTCTTCCCCTCGCCGCAGACCTGGCCCCTCCAGAACGTCGAGCATCCGTCCTCTCAATTGTTCTTTCCGGTTTGCTCTTTGGTGTCTTGCTGGCGCGTGTTTTGTCTGGTGTCATCGCCGAATTTACGTCATGGCGCGTAGTTTACTATCTTGCCATCGGTGTCCAAGCATTCGTACTCGGTGGGAGCTACCTGGTCATCCCTGATTACCCATCCAAGAATAAGGAATTGACGTATTGGGACATCCTCTGGACGATGGCGAAGTATGCTGTGACAGAACCGCTTTTGATACAGGGGTCCTTGGTCAATCTCGCGTCTAGTGCCTGCTTCGCGAACTTTTGGGTCACACTAACATTCCTTCTCGGCGGCCCACCATACAACTATTCGACGTTAGTGTATCTATATTTGTATTCCTTTTCCTTTCTGATGGTATGCTATGTCGACATATAGTTTGGTAATCGGGCTTTTCGGGTTAATTGGTATGTTTGGTGTGGCCATGGGACCTTTAGTCGGTCGTACCATCGATATGTTGGTGCCTTGGTACGCATCACTTGTCAGTGTGATGCTCCTTATGGTGTTTCAAGGCGTCCAGACTGCCGCTGGAGGTATAAATATCGCGGCAGTCATCATCGCCACCCTTGGCTTAGACGTCTTTCGGCAAATGGTACAAATATCTTTGACGACCGCAGTTTTTTCGTGAGCTGAATAGTTCGAACTGTCATAAAACATTACTGACTGTTGTTCCGTAATCCGTTCAGGATAGCCCCAGAGGCACGCGCACGTCTAAACGCCATTATGCTACTATCGGTATGCAGACGACCTGAGTAAGTAAGTCTGGTGCTTACTTGGAACAACAGCTTTTTATAGGGCAAGTGATGGGAACGGCCGCCGGCACCGCGGTCTTCGTAAGTCACGGGTGGCGGGCTGCTGCTGCACTAAGTATGGGCTGGTATGGATGGCAGGCACTCGTTCTCTTGGTACGAGGCCCGCATTGTGCGAGATATACCTGGTTTGGATACGAGGGTGGTATCGAGGCGCGGAAGAGCGTCATTGAAGAAAAGGAAAAGATAAAAGAAGCAGGAGTGACTGGCGAAAAAGGGTTCTCACCCGACAAAGAAACAGGCGTCAAGGCTGACTTAGACCAAAAGGGCGAAGCAGGGGGAACATCTAATGAAAAATCAAGTCTTCAAGGGAATAGATCATAGAATACTTCATTTGACCACTACTGTATTTAGCATATCACGATGTTAGAACTATTGACGATTTATGTGATCAGTCTCCAGAAGTATAAAAAGGGATGACATACGGCTACTTAGCATCCAACACTAAATAAGCGTATAAGATGAAAGTATCTTCACGTCAAAACACCAACTGTCAATGAACCCTGGAATACAGTTGTTGGTCAAGGCTGGATAAGGACTTAAGGACGATTTCACTAGAGTTTACTCCATGACTCTTCAGTATATCAAACAAAAAATATTTACCCCCAAGTCCCCAGAGTCTTCAAACAGACAGATACTCGTAATGGAAACTTTGCACTTCAACTCTTATAGCATATAGAGGGACATCACGGGGACCGCTGGTCTGGTGCGACGTTGGTATTTTTTTTGTGAGTAAAACCAAAAAATCGGACTGTATTTACCTCCAGATAAGTGAAAGCGGCCAATGCCCAAGAATACGCCCTATTATCCATCGGAAGGGCACGATAAGCGAAGAAGTGCACAGAACGGGTGACTTCTCAACGATACTAGTTGTATTGTGGATTGGAATATTCAATATTCTATTCGGCGTTGCTGACTGTTGGTGTTAAAAGGTTATTGCCACCGCCACTGCTGTATCTTAGAGATCGGCTTTTCCAGTTTCAAACATACCTTTCATTTTTTCCTGGGCTAGGGAAAATGAAAAATTGTCCGCGTATCGTCAAGACTCAATAAAGGCACATAACAGCCACGGCGATAAGACAAGCTCCCCAATAAGATCGAATAGTACCTGAGGCGGCTGACGACATGGCTCGAATATGGGTGCACCCAGTAGAAACAAGGACGGCCCCGTTAATTGGTGAAGTTTGATGTTTATACGTGAAGGGGCTCTTGCGAAAACTGCCAAGCAATGAGCCGAGGGAAATCGTTTCTGGAATTAAATAGGGCTAAGCGGCAAAGATACGGCGTTGAAATTCTAGGGCTTGGGTTTGAGTGTTTGTTAAACAGACCTCATAAAGGTAACGGTAGAAGAGAGTTTTTTAGTGCCTGCCTTGAAGATATTCCTTTGAGCCCTAGAACGTGAGTTTGAACTTTGAACCAATATGTAGTTGCCTCATCCAAGCACTGCGACTATTTGCATGATGGAGCTGATCTAAAGAATATGCGTACAAAGTTTGGTTTGGCGGACCATTTGTGATGAACATATTGATGATCAACTCGTGCACGGTGACTCCAATCAACCTGAAGCACCACGCCTCCCTATGACTCCTAACACGCCAAACACTTACCCTTTGAAGATGGTGAACGGCCTTCACTGCAATCAGGCACACGAGTGACGTCCCAGGGGTATTTGAATAAAACCTACTGAACTAATTTCTCCGTAATAACAACACTTTTCCCAGACGATTCACCATGAACCCATCATCTAGTAATGGCGCTACTACGTTCGAGACACCTCCACCATTCCAGCACGCACATACTATCGAACTCGTATCCGTGGAGGACGGTAAGATCACGGGTGTGAGCGTATACGCAGGGCGAGCAGAGGTTTCCCGACTTTTCAAGTTCGCCGTTGAGATGGGGCAGAACCAAGTGACCATAAATGGATTACCAGGTGTGCTTGACCAGGACTCATTTAGGCGAGTAAATGGCCTATTCTACCTGGCACAGACCATAACGGTACTCTTCCTCATATTTTAGAGTGGAAGGCAGAGGTGCCGCAACCATCCACGATGTGACCATTTCGACTATTTCAGAACCCGCCGTACCGTCAACATCTCCTGCTCTCAAGGCTCTGCAATCAAAGAAACAGCGAACTCAAAAGGCACTTAGGCGGTGCAAGAAATCCATCGGTTCCGTCGAGGCTTATCTCACAACACTTCACGTCCAACATATCGATATGGCGAAGCTTGGCCAGGTTATGACGGATTATAACGCTACGGCGGAGCAATTAGATGAACGTTTGTTGGAATTGGAGCAGGAATTGAACGACATCGAGGAAGAGATCGTCGTGGAATGCGCGGAACTTCAAGGGACGGCTATTGACAAGAAACTTAACCTTCGAGCCGCCATTGGGGTATTCGCAGAATCTGCAGGCGAGGTAGAAATAGTGCTCATATACGGTATGTTTGCAACACTTAAGCGTGAAATTTTTATTAACACGATGTTCTTCAGCTGTGCATGGCGCGTCGTGGGACGCATTGTATGATATTCGTGTCGACATGGAGACAAAAGAAAAACCTGTGACGCTGATCTATAAGGCAGCTATCACGCAGACCACTGGCGAGGTAATTTTCGTGTTATGTGTGTACTATCTGTGAATTTGGCGCTCATGGTTTCTATCAGGATTGGTCTGACGTCCCTTTGACCCTGGAGACAGCAACTCCAACTTTCGGCCTCGGCCTTCCAGCACTCCAACCATGGAATCTATCCATCTACCGATCGTCTTCTCACGCTTACGCTGGAGGAGGAGGGCCATTTGGATCATCAGATGCGGCTGTAATGGCGTCTGCTTTTCGCCGCGCTTCCCGTGCCCCAGGTTCGGCAATACCTCCACCGCCTCCCCCACAGGCGTCATTGCAGCCTGCACCTCTGGCACCAATGTCACATCGTGGCCTGATTGTTTCATCCAGGGGGAACATCAGCGCGACTTTTGAAGTTCCTGGCCTCCTAACTGTTCCTAGTGATGGAGTGGCACACAACGTGACGATTGTACAGCTCTACCTTGATGCTGTGATGTCGTGGGTTTGTGTACCCAAGAAGGACCCGAGGATGCATTTGAATGTGAGCTTTTTCTCGCGGAATGGGCGTTCGAACTAAGCTAATGTGTTCTTTTGTAGGCTAAAATAAAGAATGCTTCCGGATTTACATTGTTGCAGGGGAATGCCAGCGTCTACGTTGATGGCAGCTTTATCTCTAAGATCCCACTCCCCCCTGTCAGTGCAGGGGAAAACTTCGATTGCTCATTAGGGTATGTTCACCTGTTATTTCCCCTATACCCCCCCCCAACCACCATGTTATTTCTAGCCTTGATCCGTCAATCCGAATCACCTACCACCCACGCTCCACAAAAACTTCCAAGAGCGGCTTTTACAGCAAGACCGATACTCAGGTTATGTCTCAGACTATTACACTTTTCAACACAAAATCGATGGCCGTCGATAATATCAAAGTCATAGAGCAGGTCCCTGTCTCTCAGGACTCGAGTATTACAGTGAAATTGGTAAATCCTGCATTTTCTGCCGACCTGCCAGGCAAGAACGTACAAGTGTCTGGGGGGGTGATTGCGCAGTGGTATGAAGCGGACGAACCAGGAGTTGATCCTACATCACTGGGAAAAGATGGAAAGTTCAACTGGGTATGTTCGGTCCCTGCGCAGAAGAAAATAAACTTGGCGCTTCAGTGGGAGGTTAGCGCGCCCGTCGGGGCGAATATCGTGGGTTTGTACTAGGTTTTTGTTCGCAAATCTACGTTAAGGACCTCCTAGCACTGGAATTATGGCCTGATCGTATATGTATTAGGCGTGTAATAACCGGCATACTTGTGTACTGTATTTTACTTGTGTTAAACTTGTAAGGACTTGTGAAGCTCGATTATTTAATCTAATCTGATATCAGGTTTGATAAAAAAAAAATATTGCCGAAGCGTACATCAGTGTGTACATACCTTCAACAATTTTCTGAACACGAACACGATCACCATTTTTCCTTGTGACTCATCCAGACGATTGCTCTGCGCGATGGACGTGTCAATACGTGGTGGCGCCCAAACCATCAATGCACAGGCTTTCTCGCAACCAGGCACGCAAGATATGTCTCAGGAGTTTCAGTATAAAAGGCCACCACAAAATATACCATAATTTCCCCACAAATCCTCGACTATGAATCAATCAACCGAGAATGCCCTCACTGGAAATGAACTTCCTCCACCAATTCTAGATATTCACGCCATCGAACTCGTATCTACAGAGGACAGCAAGATTACAGGTGTGAGCGTGTACGCCGGGCGAGCAGAAGTTACCCGAGTCTTCCAGTTCAATGTTCAAGGGGGGCAGAACCAAGTAACAATCGACGGTTTGCCGAATGTTCTTGACCAAGATTCGTTTAGGTCAGTGATCACGATAACCTCGTTTACTCCTAGTTAATCGCATTGTGGCCTGGGTTACAGGGTAGAAGGCCGAGGGTCTGCGACTATCCATGATGTTACTATTTCACACACACCCAAGCCGGGTACATCGTCACCATCTCCTACCCTCAAAGCTCTTCAGATAAAGAAAAAACGAAACTTGATGGCGATTGAGCGATGCAAGAAATCCATTAAAGCCATCGAGGAATACCTCAACACACTTAGTGTTCAGCACATCGACATGGCCAAACTCGGTCAGGTTGTGGCAGATTACAATACTACGACAGAGCAGCTGGATGAGCAGTTAATGGAGCTGGAGCAGAAGCTGAGCGACGTGGAGGGGGAGATTGCTGCGGAAAATACGAAACTATCGGGGACGAATGTTAATGACAAGCTCGGTTTACGTGCTGCAATTGGGATCTTCGCGGACTCGGAGAGTGAGGTGGAAATCGCCCTTATATATGGTATGCTCTGGATTTGGTGAGATGTTGTTATATAACTAATACAATGCTCTGTAGCTGTACACGGCGCATCGTGGGACGCGTTATATGATATACGTGTTGACATGCAGACCAAAGAAAAGGCCGTGAAATTGATTTATAAGGCGGCTATTACGCAGAGTACTGGAGAGGTGATCTCCTACATACGTTTTGCCTGCGATGGCCTGTGCTAATAATCTCGGTCAGGATTGGACTGATATTTCTCTAACTCTCGAAACGGCGACACCAACATTTGGCCTAGGCCTTCCGACGCTCCATCCGTGGACTTTGTCTTTCTATAAGCATTCCCCAACTTGGTATGGCGCACCACCTTCTGGGGCGATGATGTCTGCCCCAATGGCACCCATGTCGGCTGCTATAGCCCCACCACCTTTACCGCCCGCCATGCGGACCCGAGGCGGAGTAGGAGGAGGAGGAGGAATAAAACACCGTGAACTGGCTGTTTCGTCCAAGGGTAATATCAATGCTACTTTTGAAGTCCCAGGACTGCTCACCATTCCGAGCGATGGAGTGGCCCATAACGTGACTATCGCACAACTCCATCTCGACGCTGTTATGTCTTGGGTATGTGTGCCCAAGAAAGACGCTAGGATGCACTTGAATGTACTTTTCCGTTCACAATTATCCTTGCTAATGTTCTGATGCGAATTTTGTTTTCAGGCTAAGATCAAGAACGCGTCCGAGTACACGCTGCTGCAAGGAAACGCGAGTGTCTACGTAAATGGAAGCTTCATTGCGAAAACACCACTTCCTTCTGTCAGTGCAGAGGAGAATTTTGACTGCTCTCTGGGGTATGTCCATGCCCCCATACCTTTGTCCATGACTAACTTCCGTTCCCCCTCCTAGCCTCGATCCATCAATCCGAGTCACCTACCACCCACGTGTCATAAATTCCTCCAAAAGCGGCTTTTACAGCAAGTTGGACACTCAAGTGATGTCCCAGACCATCACATTGTTCAACACCAAATCCTCGGCTGTCCAGAATGTCAAGGTTATCGAGCAGATTCCCGTTTCCCAGGACTCAAGCATCACAGTCAAACTAGACAATCCGGCTCTTCCTGCTAGCTCTGAGGTAGAGAAACCCACCCAAGTGCAAGTATCACAGGAGGTGGTCGCGCAGTGGCATGGTGCAGATGAGCCGGGGGTGGATACTGCATCGCTGGGTAGAAATGGGAAGCTCAATTGGGTGTGCTCTGTCCCTGCACAGAAGAAGATAAACTTGGTACTTCAATGGGAGGTTAGCGCACCCGTTGGAGGGAATATTGTTGGTCTACGTGATGCGTAATATATCATTATTGACACCGTCCAGACGCTCTTGAGGGCAAGAAGCTTGCACAGGAACACCACGTCTCTGGTTAGAGACAGGAAGTTCAATTGGTTGCGCCCCATCTTCACACAGAAAGACTGACTTTGTTCCTCAAAGGGAGGTCGGCCGCTTATCGGAAAGAATGAGATGGGCCTGCGTGGCATATGCCATATTTTACTGACACATTGTCTGTAAATTAAGCTCGTAAAGTACAAATAGTTTTTGTTACAAACGAATCTTTTGTAAACTGTGTTGTTCAAGTTGGTTTTATATTCAACCCTTACCAACTTATATCACCGAGGCCGATAGCGTTTTGTGGTGGGTAGGTTCGGTAAGTCCTGGACAACGGAGATACGGCCCGATTGGGTTTGAATAAATAAAATGGAAGACTCCCTTAAAGCGCCCAGTACCCTTGCCGTCATCTTACACGCCCACCAAAGATAATGGAAATATCAATATGTAGCTTTACCAGGCCTGTCACCAGGGCTGGGGTCCTAACTGGGAACTTATAAAAGCCAAAATATGATTCTATCAATTTAACAGCTTTCCTGCCTTCGTGTTTGCCCATGGCCCCACCAACCGAGGATGTTTCTGGTACCACTTCCGAAACACCCCCACCGTTCCAGCAAGCCCATGTCATTGAACTCAACTCTGTGGTGGATAGCAAGATTACGGGGGTGAGCGTGTATACAGGGCGGGCGGAGGTCACCCGAGTCTTCAGGTTCAGCGTTCAAATGGGACAGAACCAGTTGACTATCAATGGCTTGCCAAACGTGCTTGAACCAGATTCACTGAGGTGCGTAATTAGTGTGACTTGGCTCGTTTCCAGAGAACTGAGTTACTTTGCATTTTTTTCAGGGTAGAAGGACGAGGAGCAGCAACTATTCACGATGTTACTATTTCATATATTCCCAAACCCGACACGCCATCAACTTCTCCAAATCTCAAGGCCCTCCAAGGGAAGAAACAAAGAACTTTGAAAGCACTCCAGCGATGCAAAAAGTCTATTCAGTCTGTCGAGACATATCTTGCTACACTGAACGTCCAGCACATTGATATGGCCAAGTTGGGCCAGGTTGTGATAGATTATGAGACTACGGCGGAACAGCTGGATGAACGGTTGTTGGAACTTGAACAGAAACTGAACGACATCGAGGAAGAGATTACTGCAGAGAAGGCGAAGCTTTCAGGGGTGACCGTTAATGAGAAACTCGGCCTTCGTGCTGCTATTGGTGTTTTTGCAGAGTCGGAGGGCGAAGTGGAAATTGCTCTTATCTATGGTATGTTCTAAACCCGCTACAACACAATAATCTAGTGAATAACATACTCTGTAGCCGTATATGGCGCGTCATGGGATGCGCTCTACGATATTCGTGTCGACATGCAGACCAAGGAAAAACAAGTAAAACTGATATACAAGGCAGCGATTACCCAGAGTACTGGAGAGGTAATATTTTCCAATTCCTTCGCTACGAGCTTATGCCTACACTTCCAGTAGGACTGGACAAATATTCCTCTTACCCTTGAGACCGTGACGCCGACATTTGGACTTGGGCTTCCAACACTCCATCCATGGAATCTGTCCATCTATAAACCAAACCCTGGCTACTATCCCCAGGCTTATGCAGCACCGCAGATGGCGATGGCCCCACAACCAGTGATCATGCCAGGAGCTAGTGTGGCCAGTTCCGATGAGGGCTCGCCATATATACCCCCCACTATGACACCAATGTCTCATCGCCGACTAGATGTTTCATCTAAAGGAAACATTAGCGCCACATTTGAAGTCCCAGGGTTACTCGATGTTCCAAGCGATGGAGTGGCACATAATATGACTATTGTACAACTCCATCTTGACGCTGTCATGTCTTGGGTATGTGTACCTAAGAAAGATGCAAGGATGCATTTGAACGTATGCTTCCACTTACAAAACCCTTTGACGTAGGCTGATGTATGCACTTTCTTAGGCTAAAATCAAGAATGCATCTGAGTATACATTGGTAGAGGGGAATGCGAGTATCTATGTAGATGGTAGTTTCATCTCGAAAATATTCCTCCCCTCTATCAGTGCAGAGGAGAGCTTTGATTGTTCCCTCGGGTATGTTTCTCCCATTATTTGCCTGTGAAATTCACTAATCATCCTTTATTTTCAAGCCTCGATCCGTCAATCCGAATTACTTACCACCCACGCACCATAAAATCATCTAAGAACGGATTCTATAACAAATCTAATACCCAAGTGCTGTCTCAAACTATCACACTTTTCAACACTAAACCCATGACCATTCACGATGTCAAAGTTATTGAACAAGTCCCGGTGTCCCAAGACTCGAGTATCGCAGTTAAATTGGTCAACCCTGCACTTTCTACTGACCCGCCAAGCAAGAAGAGCACACAGGTATCCCAGGGAGTGGTTGCACAGTGGCATGGTGCAGGCGAGCTGGGAGTAGATTCTGCGTCATTAGGTAAGGACGGGAAGTTCAATTGGATATGTTCAATTCCTCCGCAGAAGAAGATCAACCTCATACTACAATGGGAGGTTAGTGCACCTACTGGAGAAACCATTATAGGCTTGCGCGATGGACCACTATAACCCTTGGAGAACGTAGATTAATGGGTATCCATATTAAAATGAAAATCTTTTTCATTACTCTTTTTCAGGAACTAACGCATCTTCCCTATCGCCTTCTAATAAGTTGTTTGTAAGATGTATGAATATGCCATGTCTGGTCAGCCTCACAAATATCCAAACCTATAGCAAAAGTCATCACCTGCAAACGACTGTCGAAAATAGATAGAGATTGACAGACTTTGGGCTCCTAATTATCAGAACTCCACAATTAAGTTGACCAGGGTCAGTAAACCCGTGGAATAAGAGAGTACGGTACTCTTCGTGACCACTCCGTCCATTCCTTCCCAAACTCCTTTTTTAGCGCTGCGTCCTCAACAGACATACGCCTCAGCAGCCCAGAAAGAACGACCATCAAAAGCATGCCCACTGAGCCAAAAAATACCTTCCCCCCAGTTGTTTCCAATACCCCAGACTCTCGCAACCACGATCCACGAGATATACACCAACAGAACATTCCAATAAGCACGAAAACCATCCCAGTATAACTGGGGTGACGCACTACCCTGTATGGCCCATTAGTGATGAGTCTGTGTCCTTTCCGAATGCTGATTTCGAAAGTGAAGAGATAGCTCAACGAGCGGTAGCAATATTCACGGATGAGGGTCCCAGACATAATAAGTAGAAGCCCTATTATAGACAGAGGGGTAAGCTGTAGGTCCATTGGATTATTTCGAACGAGGAGCGTGGCGATGATGGGCTCTGATAATGACCAAGATGGAAAATGGTTTGCTACGATGACCATCGCCTCTGTGATTCCGACTATCCATACGAGTAACTGCAACAGCAGATCAATAAATTTCTGGGCGGGGGTGGTAAGGTCGGAGTGACGTACGCCCAGGGGTCTAGTGACAGACCTTGCCGCAAAAGCGATGTGTTCCAGTATATTTTTCCTCGACGTTTGCTCACTCTTCTTGGATACGTTTGGGGGAGTAAATGAGTGATAGAGACCAATAGTGGCAGCCAAGATACAAGGTAACTTAAGGAGGGACATGGGTTGGAGTATTGATGGAAACGAATGAAGCTAAATCAGCCAGTACTGGAACTGACCCTTTTATAGCTCGTTGACCATGTGCGACGGACGCCACCGGAAATGTTTACTGTCAATTCCATCTGGACACCTCCCCAAGGCTCTCTTGAAACGGTACTTAGATTTTCCCCCAAGGGAGTTAGCGATATAACGGAAAGGGAACTCAATATATAATCAGATTAGAGTCTGCCCCACCTGACCTCCACTGGTGAACCGGTGACAGCAGATCAACTTGGGCATGAAAGACAATTCAGAAAGGCGTACTTGTGATCATTCTTACAATTACCGGATAATCAGGTGTGCTTGATGGTATAGTGTGTATCTTCGAGGCGCTGATGATTCGGACCTACTTGAGCGGTACGTGAATATATATGTAAGGGTGTCCAACCCTCCGAATAACACCAAAATTAGGGAGTCCCCGCCCTAACTCGGGAGCGAAGGTCCCCGTGCTGGGATATCTGTTTCCCAGGTAGGCGGCCACGGCTATTCGAGTTAACCCCTTGACGCGCATTTAGATAGAAGTACACGTCCGTAGAACCTCGTGAATGATCAACGGAGTGCCTACCCATTATTGTGCATGGAACGTCTAGGTTCTAGAAGTCATATATCGCGTACCCATAAAAATGATACGAAGTTGCACTGCCAAATACGGCTCCAGTGATAGGCAACATACACGTCATAAATTCGTAAGGGGGTGGCAGTAGGGCAACACGCGGCGCTCAAGATGATATCTCGCCCCAGAACGAGCTTAAAGACTAGTTCTAACGGTCCCAGAGAGCTTTTGACAGTCAGACAGTACCTTCGAAAAAGGAAGTGACAGTAGCACTAGCAGTTCAAGATCGGTTCGCACCGGGAAGTCTTAAGAAGACCGCTATATCAAAGAAAATCTTCAGAAGGTCGACTACCCGAGGAGTAAGACAGGTTCGCTGACTGTTTGTCATCTCAGCGATTCGTAGTACATCCATCGTACGCCATATAAAAGCCTCCCCAAGCCCGACCAAGCAGAGCCCAGGAGGCGGTGCAGTCCGTGGATTATAGCTGAGATATCCAGGGGAACGACCATGATAAAGCCGAATATAGCAAGAGATCCAGGGGGGAGTGATAATGATGACAACGAAGCCATGTTGGCGGGAAATTGGCGGGACTGCCTCAGAAATTGTGAGTCTTTAGATGGCATGGCGGGGGTTGTTTCCAGTGTGGTGCACCAGGTCATTATTCCTCGAAGAGCAGAGCAGTGCGTCGCATACGTAAAAGTTCTTGTATGAAATTCGTTAATCGGGGTGACGACTAAGAGACTGTTCCTCCGAAGTTCGAACATTCAGCCAGCGGTCTTCGCGTGGATACTACAACCCTTGAGGAAGCAGACAATATACCTGATAATTTGAGACCTCTCCCTTCTTTAGTCAGACGCAATCAGACGCATATCCATGGGAACCTTGTGGTAAGTTGGGTAGTGCTCCGACACGCATCCTCGTTGGCTGTGGGCCAAGGATTAACTTGATAATCTAGATCCTCACACAGCAGTCGGTTACGGCCAAGGCTTTGCTGTGAGGGTTGTGGTTGTGTTGGATAGCATCCACATGCGTTGGGTTCAGTCATGTTTGGGAATAGTTAGGACTTGAGCAGCGTATACGAGTATCGTGGTCAGGGCAGTAGCAAACCGTGTTGCTCACGGAATGGGAAGAGGATGACGAGGCCGATTAACTCGCACGTGCCACCTCGCGTTTACCACCTTTGTTTAAATTCACACATAACCGGATCTTTGTTTTAAGTGACCTTTACTTGATGCATGGATTATTGATCCTAAAGAAAGAAATTTTAGGTTGCTGCACAAGGAGCACCACATGAAGTAGAATATACAATAATAATACAACATTTCAAAATTTACACTAGGAATTACTAATTAGATAGAGGGGAGCGCGTTGAAAACGATTGAAATATACAATTAAATAATGCCTAATCTTCAACAGTACCAGAAGGTTAGCCCGAAGAGACCGACACAAACTTACAACCCAACAATATCAGTATGAAGCGGCGCCGAGACTTCCCAAGATAGCACAAGGTTGATTTTACCCTGCGACGGGACTGCACATACCCAATGGAACTTCCCATCCCTCCCCAAATGCTCCATATCGATCCCCTGCTCGTCCGCTCCCTCCCACTGCGCATGTACCCCCTCGCCAACCTTCACTGCCTGTGGGGCCTGTACCTCCCCACCAGTTCCACTCGCTTCAGGTACACTGAGGCTCGGGCTGACGAGCTTCACGGTGATCTGAGAGCTTTCTGATACGGGTACTTGATCGACGACTTTGACGTCGTTCACCGCGTGCGCCTTGGTGTTGAACACAGTTATACGTTGCGTAAACACGTGCACAGACGACTTGGTGTAGAATCCCGAGTGGGAGACCTTCTTGGAACGCGGATGGTAGGTGATTCGGATCGATGGGTCCAGTCTGTGTGGTACGCTGAATAGAAGATACAGAACGCAAAGTGCAAGACATACCCGAGAGGACAGTCAAAACTCTCCTGGGGACTGACAAGGGGTACGTCGGAGCGAGAAATGAAGCTCCCGTCAACGTAGACGCTCGCCGTACCTTGCAGTAATGTATATTCTGACGCATTTTTTATTTTGGCCTTGAATAAAATAAGTCACGTGTACAGATAATCGGAAAAAATGAGACAAGCCTTCAAGTGTGTCCTCGCGTCAACTTTTGGAACAGTAACCCACGACATCGACGCGTCTAGCTTCAACTGTACTACCGTGACATTATGCGATGCGTTATCGCTGGGGATCGTAATGATCCCTGGGACGCGGAACGTAGCACTGATGTTGCCCTTAGACGACACAGCCAATTCACGATGTTCGATACCGGTACTATCATGGATACCGGGCGTATCTATTTCACTATCTCTTTCATGGACAGCCATTGAAAGAGATCCATAAGTATTTGAAGCATATTGACTGGCCATTCCCCGGGGTGCTAACCCAAGATTCCTTTTCGATTTTTTCATAATAACTGGTCTGTACACAGAGAGGCTCCATGGAGAAAGAGTTGGGATATCGACGCCAAAAGTAGGAGATGCGGTTTCAAGGGTTAAAGGGACGTCATCCCAATCCTATAATATCCAACTCAGAAGTGAGCTGTGGGTAGGAGTAAGACGGAGGAAACGAACCTCGCCCGTGTTTTGAGTAATTCCGGCCTTGTATATGAGGGTAACGGGTTTGTCTTTCGCTTCCATGTCGACTCGGATATCGTAACCAGCGGTCCAGTTTGCTTGTCGTACACCTGTACCCACGGTATGATTAAGTCTAAAAAATTCCCTTTGGGTCTCACATTGGGCATACCATATATGAGCACAATCTCAACTTCTCCCTCTGAATTCGCGAAAACCCCAATGGTAGCGCGCTTCCGGAGCCTTGCATCTCTCGTTGGCCCAGTAAGCTTCTTGCGCTCTACTTTTATATCTGCCTCAATCCCCTTCAAAGTCTTCTCCAGCTCTGTTACCTTTTTGTCCAATTTCTCCCCTGCTATGTCGTAACTGTCCATCACTTGCCCAAGTTCCGTAACGTTGATATGCTGGACGTTGAGCGTTGATAGGTATGCCTCAAGCGAAGCAAGTGATTTCTTGGCCCTTTCTAAAGCTTTTTGGTTCCATTCTTGTTTAGATAACAGGTCTTCAAGGTCGGGTGACATTGATGCGACAACAGGTTCTGGGATGTCTGACAGGGCAACGTCGTGAATAGTAGCCGCACCCCGCCCTTCCACCCTGTTCAATGGTTAGCACAATCATATCGCCTCTAAATAAGACGGACGAGCCTGAGAGATTCCGGATCTAGTACATTCGGTAGCCCACTAATCGACACTTGATTCTGACCAGTTTTAACTGGAAATTTGTATATTCGTGTTATCTCTGCACGACCAGAGTACAGGCTGACATTGGCGATTTTGCTGTCATCAACTGAAATGAGGTCAATTGTGTGGCTTGCTTCAAATGGTGGGGGGGATTCTTGTGGTATAGTAGCCATACTGAGTGTGTGAATGAACCCTGGGAATGGTTGGTGCAGAAATAAGAGCTGAAACGTTCAGAATCGTGATCAGTGGAGTTGTTCAGATGTCGTTGAATATTTATGTCCCTGTCAGGTTCAGTCTGGTTCAGTCCTAGCGCTAGCCATGACAAGCCGGTAGTGTTGACGGAGGTGAACCGGTTCAACCGAAGTGAATCGAAGTAGAAATTTGCCCCGCGCGGATCGGAATAGGTGAATAGTTGTAACTTACAACTACCCACCTATTCCGATCCGACTAGGTACCCAGGGCAAGTGTGATGTACAGTCTGTTACACAGTGGTAGTGGCAACGTCATTGTCCCCCCCTCGGATCACTTACTATCGTGGCAAACTTTATATGTATATACAGTTAGCCACGCCTCATCCGCAATACCACGCGATTGCATCCAGATAGTGTTGCTGCAAGATGACAGAACTTCCATGATTTGTATCTCAACAAATTCCTAAATATGCCAACTTCTCCGTACCGTTGAAGCGGACCATATAAATTTAGAAAGTTAACCTTATGATAAAAGGACTCATAGATCATGTTGAACATGGACTCTCAAGCAAAAAACACCCTTGCATTGACCACCCTCATTCTTTTTGCTGATTGAACATGAATTCCTTAGTGAAAAAATCCTTTGTGACAACCACCTTCAATATTTCTTCTCTTGTCCTCACAACACTCAGAGACACTGCCCGGGTCTCCTATCTGTCATACCTAAGTGAAGCTGCAACGTTAGCATTGGGAATTCTCGGCATTATTCAAGTCGGTTTTTTTCAGTCTTACAAATTGAGGTTCTGATAATTTTTATGGCATCCTAGAATATGAAAGAATGCAAAGAAGGATTCCAGCGCCTTGCGCGCGATGTGTGACCTTGTATCTGCCATCATAGAGGCGCATTCCCAGGGTACTGTGCCTCTGGCAAGCAATTTTCAACAAAATGCAGAACGCCTGGTAATGTACATTTCTTGCTTGATAAGGCAGGATGCGAGAGCTGACCATAATATACAGAACACTTACCTCCATCTTTGATTTCGCTAAACTGGAACTTTCAAAGAATTTCATCCGCCGGATGATTGGACATAATTCAGATCGAGCAAAAATAACAGAATACCGTGAGGCTATCAGACAAGCAATAGATGTCTTCGGGGTATGTGAACATTATACCTCTTGACGCTTCCTATTGTTTGAACTAGAAATATTTACGATTAGTTAACATCAATAGTTTCTACTCATGGAGATATTGCGCACATAATTCGAGGTCAGAATGAAGTCCTAAGTCAGGTGCAGGAGATGAGGAGGCTAGTACAGACATTAGTATCCAATTTGGCCCATTTTCCCTCCGGTGGGCCAGGTTTCGGGTCGGTCGATTGACATTAAAGAGTAGGATGTGTTGGAGGCGGGGAAATCTGGCTGGGAGGAGCCCCAGACAGGGATAGGGATGAACTGCAAGAGTGATGGGATGGGATGGGATGTTACGACAAGACTCAGAGAGGCTGTTCAGGCCGACCCACGCTGCCACGCTGCGGTCAGCATAGCTTATGTGCAGATTTAGTAGTATCCATCAAGATAAGACTTGCAGGGGGACTCAAGTCTAGGCTTGTACCAGGGAACCTCATTTTTTCGGGTTATCATTGACGAGAACTGGACTTGCATGTATATTTTTCTAACCACATCTGTCGACGGTCAATTACCGGTGCATGCGCCCGACTCAGTCATCCTGCCATCTCAGGTAGAATGAAGCACCCCCCCAATAGAAGTTTATTTTTCAATGGCGTTATTGCGTTTCCGAGTTGTAATGCCATATAGGATCATCCAGTGAGAGGGCGTAACAGCCTCACAGTTAAGATCGTTTATCGGTATTCGAATATTCACGGTTCATCGGTATTCAAATATTCATGGTTCACCATGTGACCCACCTCTTGAACTGATCCAGAGAGGGGAGAGTTAATCCCTCTAAATCGATCCCATGTCAAAGTCCGACACGTAGGAATTCGAGCGGAGACAGGAAAGAGACAGATATGAACGTCGTGACAGTTTTGAACGAGTAAACCCTTCTTTTTATGGGATTGAGATCGACTCTCTCCTCTCGAGTATAGACTCAGATCCACGTGTGAACGCGTGACATGTTGACATGTTGACAGGAGTGAGTTAACCTTGTATACAGTTAATGGTGATAATGATTCTTATCAGTTACTGGAACCTTTCAATGGGACGTAGAGCATCTGGTTGCGTGTATTACCGGCTTACTGATATGGGGTGAGAGGGCTGACGGGCGTGTAGAACGCTTACCTCCGTCCTTGGTAACCGGTTTTGCTGGCCAGGAGCGATTGAGGAACATGATTCGCCTCATGATCAGTCATAGCACTGATCGAGCAAAGATAGTAGAATTCTGTGAGACTATCAAGCAATCAATAGATGTCTTTGAGGTGTGTCAGCATAACTTTCGGTGCTTCCTATTATTCGTACTAAGCAATATTTACTATTAGCTAACGTTGATTGTATCTGCTCATGGGGATATTACGCACATAGTCCGGGATCAAAGAGAAGTCCTAAACCAGGTGCAGGAGATGAAGGGGCCAGTACAGATATTGGTGTCCAAATTGACCTATCCGTCCTCAAGTGGGGCAAACTTTGGGTCGGTTGCCGTCAAAGAGTGAGATATGTTGGAGGGGGGATAATATGGGATAAAACAGCTCCATACCATCCGAGCCCTGTCTTTACGTTTTCCGCCATCCAACCCCATCCGTCAATGGATCAGCACTGTGTATGCGCCATCCACACATCTCGTTATCCTAAAAAAAACCATCCTGGGAGAATGGGTCATTTGAGATTCAGTACGGCAATTTTGCGCGCGCAACATGATGGCAGCTTGTATTTAGCATGATACCAGTAACTCCGTGAATGCAGAGTAACGGTTTTCGTCCTTCCTCATTTTTGATTCTTAATGAAAGCTCGTAGCCACTGCCCGCAACAAGGCATGGGGCCTGGGATGGGATGGCGGGGAGCGGTGTGGGCAGGCCGGTCCACCTTTGTGGCCAATATTCAGTTTGTTTTCCAGCCTTATTTTTTCTGAAGAGTTCGTAGATCGTTCTTGAATGAATAGATAAACCGAATAAAATTTGAGCGCAGGCCTAAGAATGGTGAATTTTACATAGCGTGCACGCTGCCCATGTCCTCTGAGCCCGTCGCACCTGGGCTTGGTATATCTTAGCTATAGGAAGAGGGCCAATTAGCGTTACAGCTAGTTTATAGAAACTACATGGAGTACTTGGAGGTATCTGGTGCAGAAAAAGGTTTTCATGACTTGGTAGTATACGAGGTGTCTTGCCACTACCAAAAATCCCACGTTCCACAGCTTCCAACCATCTAGGGATCGCCTGCAACAACGCAAAAATATCCCTAGAGGGTTTACCCCCACAGTTTGCAGGCCTTCAGAGGTTCTTTGTATAGTCTATAGGAACGAAGTGAGTTAGTTAAGAGGCAAGTTTGAAGAGTGTAGGCTGTGTATTAGGATGGATGGTGATGGGCAATGACTAACTGTGTTCCCACGTTCTGAGACCAAATAGACGACCGTAGGGTCCCACTCACTCACTCCACTTGCGACACAAACTTGCCATCAAATACATTCTCTTGTTTAAGGCGTGGGGGCCCATCACATATTCTACAAGAAAATTCATATATTTAGTCGAGAACAAATTTGTTAAACAACATACGTGGTAGTATCTGAAAATCAACATCGGGAACTGCTTCGAGCTTTCCTAATCAGTGTCTCAGAGCAAATATCGGAATCGTGTTATCTTCCTCCCCAGATACAACGCCTAGTTCATCGAGATGAAATATTCACGAAGGATACTTATCACATTTCTCCGGTTGCTTTTTCGGAGTCTCAAATTTCAGGGGCACATATATATCAGCGGTAGCTGTGCCGTAATCCTTCCTTCCTCTCTCCATCATGGCCAATCGCAAGACCTACGATAAAAGTCCGACGACACTACAAGGTGCGAAATCGTATAAATAATGGAACCCGAGCTCGAATATGCTTCAATTCGATCTACAAAACACCCATGACTGAAGTCAGTGCATCGTCGCTTTTTGGGCCCACCAGCACAATCGAGCTCACCTCGTTGGGCAGTGGCAAAATCACCAATGTCAGCCTATACGACCACTGGGCAGAGATTACACGCCTGTACAAGGCCCACGTTAAACCTGTTCGGAACAACCTCACGATCAACGGACTGCCCAACGCGCTCGATCGCAATTCGTTAAGGTATGCAGTCTTATATTGGGGTCTTTGCGAATCTGCTTAACCATTATCATTTGCAGAGTCGAAGGCCGTGGCGCTGCGACTATTCACGATGTAGCCATATTGAATATGCCTCGGTCACCAGTCCAAGAAACGTCAGCGATTTTGGATGGTTTATTGATCAAGAGAGAATCATGCCAAATGGCTCTGCATAGATGCAAGAAATCTATCAAATCTCTAGAGGGCTACTTACTCAGCTTGAATGCGCAACATACCAATACTACACAAGTGGAGAAAGTAATCGAGACATATGATTTGACGGCAGGGAAAATAGACGAGAGAATACTAGAGCTTGGGTCTAATATCAAGGATATTGATAAGGAGATCGCTTTAGAACACGACAGACTTGCTGAACTGGGTCAAACGGACCCGCGATTGAGGATGCGGGCCCTGATCAGTATTTTTGCGGAAGTTGAAGGCGATATTGAACTTGTCCTAACCTATGGTACGCACAATTACCATAATTTAGGGTCACTTATTAACGTAGATTTCGCAGCCGTCCACAGCGCGAATTGGAGCGCCTGCTACGATATCAGGGCGGACATGCAGACCACAGATGCCCCGATTACTCTGACATACAAAGCAGCAATTACTCAAAGTACTGGAGAGGTTCGTCTTTCGTCTCTCTCGTGAACTACAAGCTCATTTCCGTGATTAGGCATGGGATAATATTTCGCTTACGTTGCAAACCGCAACACCGACGTTCGGCATCCAAATTCCAAGTCTTTTGCCCTGGGCACTCTCAGTTTACAAACCACCTACTATAAGCATCAATAGGAAATCAGGATCTCGATTTCTGGATCTGGAAGCTGAAGTTGAGAGTGAGGAAGAGGAAGAGGAAGATGATGACGTGGATATGGATATAACGGGTCATGACCGTGCTATAACCCATCGAGCCTCTACTGTGTCATCCAAAGGCAACGTGAATGCGACCCCCGAAGCGCCAGGGGAGATTACGATCCCCAGCGATGGCGGCGTGCACAATGTCACGGTCGCGCAGTTACAGCTCGATACCACAATGTCATGGATCACGGTCCCGAAAGTTGACCCAAAGACCCATTTGAAGGTCTGCACTTGGGATATCAATTTCGACATTATGTTGTGCTCAACTCTCTGCTCCTCTAGGCCACTATAAAGAACAATCACGAGTATACTTTGCTCCCGGGAATCGCGAGCATTTACGTGGACGGCAGTTTTATCTCAAGAACAGAAATTCCGCTCATAAGCCCCCAAGATACTTTCGATCAGCCTCTCGGGTAAGAATGCTGATTCGTCTGCCCCAATCAATCGAATATGTGTTCCCAATAGACTGGACCCATCCATTCGGGTAACTTACCATCCACTTCATAAGAAAGTTTCTGAGACCGGTTTCTACACCAAAACGTCCAACTACATCTTCTCTCAACGCATCACCGTCTTCAATACCAAGGCCAGCGGGATAGGAAATCTCAAGATTGTGGATCAGGTCCCCATTTCCGAGGACGCTCAGATCACAATCAAGCTTCTTAGCCCTGGCTTGACTATTCCTGAACACCCGTCCAGTGGACAGCCACGCGCATCAACACCAGTGAGGGTCAATGATGATGTGGTTGCACAGTGGGAAGGTGCCGATGAGCAGGGGTTTGACATGGCGGCTTTGGGAAGAGATGGGAAGTTCTATTGGATGTGTTCTATACCTGCGAAAGGCAAGATTACACTTTTCCTTTCGTGGGAGGTCAATGCACCTATTCGTACGCAGATTGCTGGGTTGTAATGTTATGAATTGTAAATCTCTAATATGGGATAGCTCAATGGACTTCCCATCGTACAAGAAAAAAACAAATGAGTGTTTGAACTATTAACGAGTGTACATTATTATTACGTATCATATGTCTGTAAACGATGACCATCATTCAGCCTTCGGAGCACCTTCCTCGGAGCCTTCTTCAATCATCGAAAGCCTGTTTTGGATAGAACTCTCAAAATCCTCTCCGAAGTCCTCTCCCTTCGAGATCTCCTGCTCAATTTCCAAGAGACGCTTATACGTATTCTGCAGCTGGTCGTCCAACTCCTTGCGTTTGGCAGCGTCCTTGACTTTGGGGAGGTATGTCTCTTCAACGATGGACTTGAATTGCCAGGGATCAATCGTAACCATTTCGGAACTCGTCTCGCGATGGCCGACCTGTATTGCACATTAGCCAAAAACTCTTATATTTATGTTGAAAACGAGGGAGAACGTACTGATTCAGCTTCTTGGGGCTCCTCTGGACCCTCGTATGTACTCTCCTTCTCATTTCGGACAGTGTCTGAGGAGCTGTGAGTTGGCACCCGTTTGATGGGCTGGCGTACGGGTACCCCGTCAATGAAATACCGTTCTGTGACGTAATAATAATTGGGTAGTTACTTCAGTAGGGTCAATAGTTTCCAGCGTTTCCTTTGAGTTCGAGCTCGAGCCCGGGGAGCCGTCGCTGCGTTTGCTGCTCTTGCTGGCTTTGCTTAAAGAGGAGGCACTGCTTTTACGGGGTATCGGGAGAATTTTGACGAACAGTGTCTTGACGGAGGAGGTCCAGCGTTTGCGCTGGCGCGGCGCGGCGCTACTAGACTGTCCTTGCATATTCCGCACACTGCCCATGGCAGGATGGGAGGGGTCGGGGAGGTAGGGAGGTGTGGGTGAAGTCTACTGGCAGAAAGTGCGTAAGAAATCTGGATGGGGGGTTTTTTGGGTTGAGCGGAGGTGGCGGCCTACTACATAAGTGCAGTTTTAAAGTGACATCGGTTGCTTGCGACCCTGAGCTCGCGGACATTTATCATTATGTGACACAGAGGCATTTGTCCCCGGTCCTTTAGCGAAGGCGAACGTCAAATCCAAGTTCCAAATACATAGCGGCCTCGAGACTTATAATTAGTTGTTTACGGTGTCAACTTTGGAGTCTTCTGGGGTAACTGTATATGAATTTTCGTAAAGTGTTCATTATAAGCCTTTACTTATATTAATAATAGGAGCCGACTATGGCAAGATAATTTCCTTTCTTGATCAAGAGCGGAGATGGGACAAGCTTAATTGATGAAATCTGGCTGGCAACAGCTGGGTATCGTTGTAGGGGTGGTCAATAAGTCTCTCAAAAATGATATCATCATTTATGAATACCACAAGAGATCTACGGGGCACAGAGATATTAGGTGACCTCACCCTGGGTCCGGTTCGAACGTACCCCTTCTTCTCAAGTACTCGCCATCTTATCATATCTTACCCGCCTTTCTCAGCAGCTCCTTGACCCTCTCAACCGGGAGAGTCCTCCACCTCTGACCCGTATACCCGTCTAATTCCTCCGCTGCCAAGAGTGCGTTAAGAATTGCTTCTTCGGTGGCATCCGATGCCGCGCGGTATAGCGCATTCAAAGTTTCTGGATTTACGGTCTCAATACTCTGCAACACGGGATAAGTACACCAATATGGAACAAAAATGTTGCAGAAAGATTTACGTATGTGGAAACGGGCTCAATGCTTTGTTCATACTTTGGACTTTTCAAAGGGGTTAGTGGACGGGCGGTTGAGAAGCAAATGAATATATCTTTCAGGGAGCTTAATCAAATTTGGGGAGGAAGTGTTGGGGCACTCACCGCCACTACCGAACGAGACCCCGCCACCTCCTCGCGAAATGCCAACTCCCGCACGACGAGCAACGGACTTACACTACGAGTGTAAAAAATAAGTTTACCAGGAATAGGTGAGAGGGGAACGCCCATACATGATGCGGAAGGAGAGGTGCATCCGTGGCAATGACTACGATGATACTTGGGGCGTCGTTAGTTTAGAATCAGCGGCTACCAAAAATGAAGCTGAATGTCACCTTCCGTCTCCATCTTTAGGTAATCGTTCCTTTCCTTCGTAGGTGGGATACCACGGCTTGTTATACCCCTCCTCTACGAGTGTTCGTCCCACAGGCACGCCGTCGATAGTCAAATCGTATGGAACGCCATGGTTAGCCTGACCTGAGGTATAAGCAAACTTGACGGGAGCAGACACGAAATCAAAAGGACCTGTATGAGAACTCCAACAGTGAATGACCGCCCGTCAGCTCCAGGAACAACGCGGGACGATGTTCCAGTGCCTCCTTTCATCCCAAAAGAAACCATGGGCGTGCCTCCTCTGAGAGTAACAGAATTCAAAACTGGGGTCGTCAGAAAATATAAAAAAACAGGTTAGTTACCCGACATTTCCTTCTCTCACAGGTCCAGCCTTCATATCCTCAATCGCTTTAAATACTTCCTCGTCGCCGATGGCGAACGATGCGGGGTGGGACATACGATCGAATGTTTCGCCTACTACCGGGAGCGTGATGGTGATGGGGTCAGGGAGGGAGTCAAGTTTTTTGAGTACCTGGGCCTTGTGGACGGCTAGTAATTGTGTCAGGCCGGAAGGGAAAAATAATCTCAAGGGATCTGACCTACCGCCATAGACGTGGCCGACATTATGAGTTCCAGTAATTGCGATGGGCTGGTCAAGCTGGCCTGATTCCTCAAGGAAATGACTCCTGTGATAGCGGAGAGTTATAATGAGAAGTGACACTAACCAGCTTCAAATTTAAATTTCACCCTGTAAGTTCTCCCACTGGCTGCAATGACTGGATGGCAGCGAAGAGAGGTTCGGTCGTCATGTTATCTGTACCAACAATCGTGACCCCAGCGCGCACGATATCTCGGAGTTCGTCTGTTTCCGGGTTATCGCTGGTACTACAGATCCCAAGAAACATAAGATAGGACCACAACCCGCATATACGAACCTTACATTTTACCCGATATTTTCTCCATCATACCGACCTTGACGCGTGGTACATCTGTTATAGCGTTGAGAGGCCCCGGAGACAGGAGAGGGCCGATGATTATGCCAAGATCTCTGGCACGAGGACGGGTATTTTGGATATTTGACATAAGGATTAGCTTGGGATGATTTTCCTCGTCACAATCTCCGCAATTTTGTGTTTTTATGGATGAAAAAGAACTAGGACATATCGGTGCCGGACTCTCCGGACTGCGGCTGCGCGCCGACTCATTTTGTGTCACGTTTTGGGTCACATTCCCGGCAAGTCGCGTGGTGCACAACTTTCCCAATCCGAAGAGCACTGACATAGAATCTCCCAATCGACTCTATGACCCCCCGAAATCTTTGGAAAATCTTAGGCAGAACTACCCAGAGCCCGAGATCACCTAACTTCGAGTCATGGTTCCGCAGGCGGACGGTTGCCGAAAAATAGATAAACCAGAGAATAGAGGTATGAGGGGGCGCAACTATTCCTTCTTGTCATTACAACAACTGATGTTGGATGGTTTTGGTTGTCAGCGTTAAGTCAGGATCACTGCTCGATACAGCAGAACATTACCAATTTCACTGAAGTACAAAGCGATGAAGCTAGATGTCTAGATGAGAGAATAAAATAATCACTTAACCAAATAATAAGATCACGGACCTTTCCTATTTCTCACTGGGTAAAAACAGCACTGATCGAACGATTTTGTCGTTAGCTGGAAACAAAGAGTCGAAATTCAACTTGGAGGCAGATGTCAGAAACGGTAAAAAAAACTGGCAGGATAGCACGTGATCGCATGATGTATGGTTCGCGTGGGCGCGTTGGTGAAGGGTTGGACTCTCCTTTTTGAGGTTCGTGCTTGTCTAACTTTATGTGCTGTTGATGATGGCACCGTTTTTGAACACTCCTTATTGATTCTGTAAACTATTCTCAACTGGTCAAGAGCTGACTTACCCTCGAGTATTTCCACTCCCAAACTAGGAAATTAGAATATTAACAATATTATTTCTGTCAGACCTGAACAGTATGGGCACCTGTGGCTACTAGAAATGTGGAGTGATGGAATTTGCGGCGGTGGCGCCGTGAGAGCGCAAACGTCTTTTCCTGCTGATCAATATTCCCTATGACGAAGGTGCTCCCTTCCCGACATCTGGCCTCCATTCACATGCCCACATATTCAGATCACCAGTTCCGGAATTCCCATAGTCTCGCGTTTCGCTACATTCACCTTTAAACTCTATATAGGCTTTTTGAGTCTACACAAACGAAACCTGACTCTGGCACCTGTTAAACAACAAACTTCTTGCAAGCAGGACTACAGATGATTTCTTTAGGTGGGGTTTGGGCTCTCAAACGAGTCTTCTGTCGTCTTGTTGCTCCTGATATTTATGGACTTCTACATGACCTGACGTATTGAGGTTTCCACGCCGCAGTCATGATTATAAAAGGAATAATGATTGGTTGTCCTGGGAGGGTTCTTCATCTCAAGTACCGCTATGTCTGTGGTCAAAATACCTTTTACTCTGGTTGCTACCATGGGCCTTTATCGTTGCTACGCTCCTCCAAATATTGCCGCGAAGCACGAGCAAATTTCCAGGAAAAGCATGACAGGTCACTTTCTTTTTGCAATAAGGTCTCTGATCAAACCTTACGGTGTACGGTGTTCGACTCGTTCTCAATGTAGCCATGGTATGTTGATATCTGTTTTTTTGGATTGTAGTATGGGTGGTCGGGGTCGCAGAGGTTGCAGTTATCGTTGCAAGCCAGCTTTCGTCATGGCCACTATCAGAACCGATCATATCTGGACTCCTAACCCGGAACAATCCTGAAGTTCTTCAACTCACACCAGTGTCTATAACTGGAGCACTGCTCATTGCGTCGGGGGCTCTTCTTCGCGAATACTGTTTTCGCACCCTCAGGCATTTTTTCACCTTCGAGTTAAGTATTCGTGAGGGACACCAGCTCATTACCACCGGTCCTTACAACGTGGTACGCCACCCAAGCTACACTGGTGCGGTAGCCGTGACCATCGGCACGCTATGTTGGTTTGGCTCTCAGGGGTCATGGTTAAGACAATCAGGCGTTCTGGGAACGGTTTGGGGGAAGTTTGTGTTCGGTATTCTCGGTAGTGCCATAGTGGGTGCTGCCATTGGGGCGTTAATGCGTATCCCTGATGAAGAATCGACGTTAAAGGAGAAATTTGGACGAGAGTGGACAGATTGGGCAGGAAGAGTTCCGTATTTGCTCATTCCAGGGATCTATTAACTTGTTTTACCGCTTAACCGATTTTTCTCACCTCTATCATATAACATAGCGCAGAGAATGACTTGAACACGCTTTAGAGACCTGTTGCTTGCAGTGATGTAGGCCTAAATTTGACTTTTAGTTGTCCGTGTTACGACATTAGGGGTTAAAACCGTATCACGTGATTTTTCTCTCTTGAAAAATCCCGACGAATTTGGGCTTAGGCCCCAACCGTAATCTTGTGCAACATTGCGTTTGTTCGCTTAACCTCCAGTGTGTCCTATTTCCTACAAGAAGAAGGGACACCACAGCAAATCCGCGTTTTGTCCCTTCTATCCTTAGTTCAGTTTGCGCCAAGCGTGCCATGGTATCCACACGTTCGTTCTATGCTGCGTTGTCACGGTTCTACGGGACTTAGCCAGGCGTTCATTGTCGCGATGGCCTCTGGAAAACCCCTGTGAAAAATCTGTGACGACGACGCGGTGCTTAATTGCAACCTCGGCCCAATTTTACTTTAGAAGGACCTGGAGAGTGATCCTCAGGGCATTTTGGAATCGGGCTGTGCCAACGTGAGGGATATATTAGAAGACAGGGGTCGAATCTCAGTGGAGAAGAGAGTCTGTCTGATGTTGTTGAGCCCCTAACCTACACGGTCGTCCGACTCACTTGCATAACGTCACAGAATCGAGGCTTTGGTATTCGTTCTTTTCCTCCAAAATCGTGCAAAGAATTACACCAGCTACGGCACCTTCTATTTTCTATTGTTCGCCAATTCCACAATCAGTCCATATTATGCAAGACTTGTTTCGAATTAACGCATTCGCCTGAAATATCGGGGCCGAAGTATTATCTATCTATTGTACTTACCTGTGCAGTTTGCATTGTCACTTGCTGTTCTGTGGGTCGTGGACACCCAACAACATACACAACACTTCTCCGATTCCCAAAGTCACCACAATTTAAACATCAACTAAATTTAGAATGGTTATGTGAATGGCGTAAACTCGAGTTCAGCTATCCCGCGCAGTTCAGCAATACCCCAATCGCTTCATGGTACTCTCACCAAGACGAAACTAAATCGGATTCGTGTGTCAGGAAGAGTATAACGATGGTCTCTGCCCATACCTTTATTTTCAAGCCAGATGCTTCTCTTCGCGACTGTTTCGGTTCAACAATATATCATAGATCACGTCCAGGTTAGCCTCACAACACCCTCGCGTTACCCACAGCTGCAGTTATATATAGGTTATAATGACTTCGCACGTATACCAGGTTGGGCTGAACCAATGATTTCTGAATTTAGTCCGTGGTATCACACCTTGATCCTTTTGGAAGCACTGCTGACCGCCAGGTGGCCAAAGATATAAAAGAGCAAGAATTATCTGTCCCACACCACAACCTACAGATCAAAGATACCCCACTGACACTTTCGTAATGTCTATGACCAAATCCCTTTGCTCCTTTGTTGCCACTGTCTGTGTTTATCGCTCTTGCACCCCTCCTAATCCCACTATAAAGAGCGAGCGAGTGTCAAGGAAGAACGTGTTTGATCGCTGGGTTCATAGCATTCAATATGTCAACAGGCCTTTCAATGTACGCCGCCAATTCTTGTTCATTTACTCATACCGTAGAGTCATGGCTAGCTTACACCGTTTAATCTAGATATTGGTATGCGTGATTGGATTTGCAGAAGTGGCCGCCATCATTGCATCCTACTTACCGTCCTGGGCGTTTTCGGAGCATATTGTTTCCATGCTCCTAGCCCGAAGGAATCCTCAAGATCTTCAGTTCACGCCATTTTCCATGATGGGATTGCTGCTAATCGTGGCTGGAAGTACTCTGCGTGAATACTGCTATCGTTCGCTACGTCGCTTATTCACGTTCGACGTGACCATTCGGAAGGGACACAAGCTTATAACCACTGGCCCATATGGTTTTGTGCGCCATCCAAGTTATACCGGATTAGTTGCCGTATTTTTTGGGTCACTCCTCTGGTACGGAAGTCGTGGATCTTGGGTTCGGGAATCTGGGATCCTTGAAACAACCATTGGGAAAGGAGTAATTGGCTTTGTAATTGTAATTTTTGTAGTGGCTATTGTGGGGTTATTGGGGCGTATGCGCTTTGAGGATGCGGAATTAAGGAAGACATTTGGACGGGAGTGGGAAGAGTGGGCGCAGAGAGTACCGTGTTTTCTTATTCCAGGGGTGTACTAGCTAGAATGTATGGGCAGAAATTATGAAATATGTGGCACCAATTGACTATACCATTAAAAATCATAAAATTATATTTACAATTTGTTAGAGCCCTGGTGGAGTGTGGCTGTTATGGTGTTAGTGCATTGGTAGAATCATTTAAGAGCCTCATTGACAGAGCCCTCTCTCTACTTCTGGCCTTTCCACCAGGGCTGTGGCATCTGAAACAATTGTTAACAAGTCCAAGGTTGTCCTAATCAACAAAGAGGTAGATCCTGATAAGGAAAATCCCCCAGCAGGGTGCCCTCCCAAACTTTCCTCTGCAGATAAAAGGACCATTAGCAGACAAATCAACACTGGCAAAGCTGAAAATGTTATACAGGTCACTCAAAACATTAACACCATCCTCCCACAGCCTGTGTGTGTCCAAACATTCAGAAATGCACTCAAAAAATATGACTTTGTAGCTGGTACCAAGTAGAAAAGGCCATACTTAGAAGAGTAAGACTAACTTTTACCCTGAAGTACCAGGAGTGGACTGTGGAAGACTAAAATTGGGTTATTTGGTTGGATGGGACTAAATCAATAGGTTTGGATCATATGGGCAGAAGTATGTGTGGAAAAAAAAGGGTCAGGTGGCTCCTATGGTGAAACATGGTGGAGGAAATATTATGGTAGGGAGTTGTATGGGTGGGAATGGAGTGGGGACAAAGGTAGAGGTGGAGGCCAGGATGGAGGCCAAGCAATATGTGAAGATTTTTGAGGAAGGGTTGCTTGAGAGTATTCAAGGTTTCACCATTTCTTCAGCAGATCTCATTTTCCAGCAGGATAATAACCTGCACCTCAAACCTGGACACCAAGTTCTTCAATAACCAGGGTATTCATGTTATAGAATGGCATGTACAGCTTCCTGACCTTAACTCCATTGAATATCTCTGGGACCTTCTCAAAATGTTAGTTAACAGCTATGAAAACCCTTCTTCTAGAGTATTTGAATTGTGGGAGAAAGCAGCAGTGAAATAGGGTGGGATTACTGAGGAATAGTGTCAATTATTGATGAAAAGTATGCCTAGGAGGTTGGAAGCAGCTATTAAGGCTAAGATACTAAGTACTAGTTACCAACTTTTGTTTTCAAAAGTATGGTCAGTAAATGAAATGAAAAGAATCTCATTCTATAAATATAAATAGAACTCGGCATACTTAATATAATCCGAATTTTCGTACTGTGACCATTAGCTAAAGTTTGGCAAGCCTTTCGGAGGTCTCACGGACCGTTGTCGCTATAAAAAGGTTGGAGTTGGTATATTCCAACAGCATTACTCATTGGGTGTGACCGCCCTGTTTAATACATCCACCATGGCTCTGACCAAGTTGCCTTGTATCTTAATTGTTACCGTTGGCTTGCACCGGTCTTTTATCCCTCCTAATGTTGCTGCGAGGAACGAGGTAGTGTTAAGAAGAGGCGTAGTTGGCCGTGTTATTTATGGTACCACCAAGCCTTTTGATGTAAGTCACCAGGCCTTGCCCCCCCCCACACACACACCTTACACAACCGTGGTAAATGTATATTGGTTATCCTAGGTGGTAACATGGGCCGTCGGACTTGCAGAAGCAGTCTCCATTATCGCACAACGTTTCCCATCGTGGCCATTATCAAAAAACATCATCTTCACGCTCCCAGTTGGGAGGATCTCTCAAGATCTGGAGCTCACACCTCTCTCCGTAGTAGGGCTGCTCCTCGTTGTATCTGGAGCTTTCTTACGCGAATACTGTTATTATACACTGGGCCACTTCTTCACTTTCGAAGTAAGCATCCGGAAAGGACACAGGCTCATCACTACTGGGCCGTATAGGTCTGTCCGCCACCCGGGTTACACTGGGATGGTTCTTTTATATTTTGGGACACTCTTCTGGTGCAGTGCGCGCGGGTCTTGGATCCGGGAATCCGGAGTGCTAGGAACAAATTTTGGGAAGGGAGTATTTGGATTTATGGGCATAATATTCACCGTGCTGGTATTTCGTCTGATGGTACGTATGCGTTCCGAAGATGCGGTATTGAAAAAGGCGTTTGGGCCGGAGTGGGACGAATGGGCCCGGAGAGTCCCATATTTGATTGTTCCAGGTGTATACTAAGCCAAATTGAGGTATAGGTAATTTCTTTGCTTGTTGTCATCGACTGAAAAAGAGCTAATCATGTTGGAATATTGTAGAGAAATGTTGTTTATATTTCTATTTTCTGAACAAAGATCACTTGCGATTCTGGAAGGGTAAGGCTTTGGTAGAAATGTCCGCAGATACTGGATCAGCCAGCTTCAGTCTGAAGGAAAACGTGAGTCAAATTTCCCTCAAGACAACATCCTAACTCGCAATAAATACTCTAATGATATGGATGAGGGCCCTGATGTTCTTATCTTCTCTGGGGGTGTGGAGTTTTTCTTGCGGATCGTGAAAGGTTGGCAATGGACAACAGGTAAAAGGCAATTATCGATCGTTACGCCGCGAGGTAAGTGACCGTAACAGAGTCCAACTTGAATTGTGAGTACATGATAAGCGTTGAAGTACGTGAAGACTGTTGGAAAAGATAAGAGAAGTGAAAGCAGCGGCTTTCCCTGGTGACCTTGGTGTCTTCTGACTGACTGAGTATCCGTCAGTAGTGGGTATTCTAGATTGGAAAAGGATTAATTACACGCCAACCCCGAACCTCGAGGGAAAAGACGGCCTCTATTTGCCGCCAGACCGAGAAAATACAGAAGCCAATGTAGACACTGTCTCTTGTTAAGTTCCCGGTTCTTGTCCACATGATCGGTACCACAAGACACAACTCGCCTGTTATCCGACTGAGGTCCTACGTTCTCGGGACCCGCAATTCTCTCTGCAAGCTATACAAAAGTACGATGGTCCAGGGGAAGACTTTCTGATTCGGGCCGGTACTGTAGTTATTCCTGGGACGATGGGCCCCTGCTCGTGATCTTACGTGCGTATTCCACTACGGTGACGGCAGATTAATGGGGGTTTCAAAAGGCCGTATGTTATTTAGTCATATCATATCTCGGTTCATGAAGGTGTTTGTGCGGCCTGACATGGCCTGGGCAGTATCACGCGAAGGATTATAAATTGGTTTGCATCCAATACAATCTTGCTGAGTACCCACCTAAAGAGACAGCTATGTCTGTCGTGAAAATTCCTTGCGTCCTGATTGCCACCATTGGTCTGTATCGCTGTTTTACGCCTCCAAATGTTGCCGCAAAGGCAGAGCAGGTATCCAGGGAGAGTATACCAGATCGCGCTGTTTTCGCCGCGATACCTTTTCTGAAGCCTTTCGGTGTACGCGGCATACTTTCTTCTCAGTCTGATTACGAGGTACTGAGATGATTGATATAGGTTGTAACCTGGGCAGTTGGAATAGCCGAAGTGGCCATCATCATCGCAGGCCATTTTCCGTCGTGGCTCTTATCAGAATGTGTCATCTCTTCCCTCTTAGCCCAGAGGAATCTACAGGAACTTCAACTCACGCCCGTGTCTATGACTGGGTTGTTACTCTTGACATCCGGAACCCTCCTTCGAGAGTACTGCTTTCGCACCCTGAGCCATCTCTTCACCTTCGAATTGAGTATCCGCGAAGGACACCGACTCATCACCACCGGACCATACAGCGTTGTGCGTCATCCGAGCTACACAGGGTCGGCTACCGCATTCCTTGGCATGCTCTGTTGGTTTGGTGCCCGTGGATCGTGGTTAAGGGAGTCCGGGGTGCTGGGTACAATCGGGGGGAAAGCTGTGTTTGGTGTTCTAGGCACTGCGATGACGGTGGGCGTGATTGCGGGGTTGATGCGTATTCCCGGTGAAGAGTCAATATTGAAGAGGAAGTTTGGAGGAGAGTGGGTTGAGTGGGCGTCCAGGGTTCCGTACTTGCTTGTCCCAGGAGTTTACTAATCTGCTTGGGTGTGAAAACAAAGTGGAGTTCGCTGGGGACACTAGACGTAGGAGGTTCAGAATGTGTTGATAAAAACAACGGTTGGACGTGTGCAATTACCACGATATTGAGCACTCGTAACCGCATTTGCGATTCGCAGACTTTAGTGAATGGGATAAGAGAAAACGCTATAGCATTGCGCAATACTGACTCCAGAGAAACGATCCCATTAAGTACCACCACCAGTTTCACGAATGTCGACAGGACTCACGATCCAAGGCCCTCCCCCCACCCCAAAAGCACCAACTCGCCCAAAGTGATGTCAACCCTCCCCGCCTACCGAAACGAGTCTCCTCGCCTTTTTTTTAATAACAAACGTAACAGCAATATCGGAACCAGCACCTAATACAACTGTAGGCCAGCCGTGAGTTGAGTCCGGTCTCCTGAGGCCCCTCCTCCAATATTTCCCTAGAAGAGGGAGGCGATTGAGGCGTTTTCTGAGAGAGGACGCTGGTTTCTATAGCCGTGGTACCAGAGCCAGGGGTGTGAAATGAAAGTATGTAGGCAAAGTAAATGCGAAAAAGTGGGAGATGGTTTTGTTCCGAGATTGGGCAGGAGATGATAGGGGTGTAGGAGGGTCAACATAATTCGGCAGGGTGAGTAAGACGAAACCAATGTCTGGGTCAGGGTGCGGTGATTAAAACGGCTGGATTCCTCCTCACCAGAAAGGATCGTGCGTCAGATTGCCCTCCCGAAGATCTCCCTATAGACCGATTAGAAAGTTCTTTAAACATCCAGACTTGAAGATCTTCTTGCAGGGTTAAGGAAATATATGGAGTCTTATTTTATTGAGCCAAGGTAAATAGAACAGGGCCAAAATTCTGTTATGGCCAGTCAGATAAGGCGGGGACAGAGGGATAGTTTAAGTACTCAGGAGTGTATTGCTTACTCCATTGCATTCGCCACACCCTTCCTCGACATTCTCTTACGAAACTTCAAACCCCTCAGGTCCCACTCGCTCACTGCCCCGCCTTCTTGTTCGAGCCCCGGATCGCCACGACAAGCCGCAAAATCCTTATCCTAGCGATCCAGCAAGAAAGCACGAACTGTGTATCCGTGAGCAAACCCCGAGTCCCCCATGATAGTGGCACCAGAACGAACGCAATTTTGTAGCTGAAGGAATGTTAGTCAGTGCGCCGCTTCACTTGTAACGAATACGCCGTATTATCTGTTCCATACTGGGAGGTCCCGCCCTGATTCAGGTAATTCAAATGACGCAAGCCGGAGGCTTTGGTTTGATTGAGGTCCCCTCCATAAGCCTGCCTGTAGTCATGAATATCCTTGAGTTGACTGTTAAAACTTTGAAGGTTGGTGGGTATTCGGGTCTGGTCGGAGGTTCGGAAACATACATAGAATTCGGACCCCGGCCCGCCTCATATTTACGTCTTTCTCCTCATCTTTCTCCCAACTAGTCAACACCTCGCGAGCTAGATATCGAGAGAAATATTTACTATATTCCTGAAGCTGGACTGGTGGGACCATTCTAAACCTCCCAAAGTGTTTCTTTGCAGTACCACATATATAATAACTTCCCTGGTGACGCATTGTCATATGGGCAGCAGGCCACAAAACGACCACGAATACACATAGAACCTAAGCAGCAGCGGAGAAAGTAAAAATCGACAATTCATCATTCTTCGCCGAGGCCAACTTCCAGCCAGTAGCGTTTCCAAGTTCCACAAACTGCCCGATGCTCCGGCCTTGCCCATTAAGCAGGTTCAGCATCTACACATCGTTCTATCCATCAGCGACGATTGCATCAAACTTCTCACATGGGAGACGAACCGTCATATCCACATTAGTAGGGTTCGAGCCTCCACCCTTCCCAAGATTCGGAATGAGGGGGTACGGCGCACTCCTTCGTTCGACGTCCGCGTCGTACCGTGTTGGGTCGGCACACGCGTAGGGAATGCCAATTTCAAACAGGATGAGCTTGGATGTTGGGCTGGCTGCTTCTCGGAGACGTTTCATTATCTTGATGCAGTCCGCGTCAGGCCAGTCTTGGATGATGAATCGGCAGAAATAGATCGCTGCGCCTTTGATGGGCTGGGTCAGGAAGAAATCGTGAGCTAGATAGATATTTTGGTCTTGTGAGACTATTAGAGATGAGGAGTAGGCTGAAGACAGACCTTCAAGTTTTACGCGTCCATTTGCGATCGCTTCCGGGAAATGGGCTTTCCAGAACTATAAAGGATTTTAGCTTCAGAGTGCTGACGAATTGGGCATACAAAATACCGGTTTTGCCTCTTCGATAACAGGTGGGAGGTCTTGGATCACAAACCTCGTCTCGGGGAACATCTTCGCGATAGCAAGTGAGACAGACCCCATATTCCCACCAACATCCACAATCACATCCGTAGACTTGAGGCTTGCCCAGTTGTACGCTATGTGGGAACCCGAACATGAGCTTTAACCTGCGGGCACCAGCGAAGAAAACGGATTCACCATTTTGGAAGATCGAATCTTTGTACGTCTCTGCTACGAACTGCATGGCCGCCACGAAACGTCCGAATCTCCATTCTTCTTTGGGTTCCGCGTACCAGTCCCAGAGGCTCTTATTCGTGCCCCAGGCCATGTTGAACGGGCTATTGGCGCCCTTTCTGGAGTTTTTCAAAAAGTCAATCATGGCTGAGCTGCTCTTGAGGCCCTCTCCAACGCTGAGTGGATGAAGGTCAGCGAGACAAAGTACAACTCGTTCTAAACTTCGTGGACGGTGTACTTACAGATGTCCCACAAATGCAGCATTTCCCGAATTTTCGTACTTTTCCAATGGTCTAGAAGCGAATGTGAGAATAAATACGGCCCTTTCTAGAATATTGGCTTACTTCGCTTTCAGCTCCTTAACGGTCTTCCCATTCGTTTTGATCAAGGCTGAAGATAGTTTATTGTTGGCAAAAACGTCGGGAGTGACTTCTCTGAAGATATGGCGGGTCGCGAGGTAACGGAGAACACGGGCTGATAATCCAAAGTAAATTGGTTAGTCGTCATTCGATTAATCTATCGGGAATATAATATACTAACCTATATGGGAAGCATCACAGTTGGCTGCAAATGCAATATCCTTAGCATGAAGTGACTGGTGCATCTAGTGAGCACTACACCCAATGATACAATCAATTCCAAGCACCTTATTTGGAGCCTCGTTCAAGATCTCAGCCACATCAACCTCTACCACAAAACCCAAGGCTGCCGATAAATACATCCCGGGAACATATTCCCAGAACGTGTCTCGTGGCGCGCGTACCGTCGCGATCAATTGATTAGCCGCAGCGACGACCAGTTTTGTGAGTTCTACGACTCTGGGATCGCCTTCCAATAGGCTGGGCTTATAGTACGCGTCGAGAGAAGGAATTTGGGAACCGTTCTGCGCGTGGAGCGATTGAAGTTCGGTGGTGCTGGAATTGATGATTGTGAGAAGGGCGGATATTGGGTTCGTGGACACTATTGAACTAGGAGTTGCTGGTGGCATGCTAGGCTCAATTGGAGGTGAAAGCAGTTTGGATAAGCAGATGGGTTATACAATCGGAAGTGTGTTCGGGGCTCCTGGATTTTCGGGAGTCTTCTGACACGCGTGATGGACAGATGACAATGAAGGCAAACTTGCGTTACACGAGGCACCATCACCACCGTGCGGAACGTACTAAAAGATATGTCAGTTAAGTAATGGCTTTCAATCAAGAAGCGCGGGCGCGCCGCCTTTTCAGGACGTTGTTGGGTGTGGCCCTACGGTATGTACACTCTCTGTCTCTTCGATAACTTCTTACCTGAGTGTTGTATATTGTATACATAGCAAGTTAGCATTCGACACAACCGTGACTTATCGATCCATTCAGAGTCATAATTTCCCCAGCTGTACATCCCCCCCAGCCTTCCCTTGGGCCTCGCCCCGTTTCTCCAATAACCCAATCTAATGGTGTAGCACTTAACACTGGTTTACATCGAAAATTCACTCAGGGAACAGTCAGTAAGAGAAATTCCTTCCGCCTCTGGGAGGATCATCTGATTGATGTACCACCGGCACTTCTGCCCCCGGAGCGAAATCTTGAATGAAGAAGTTCGTTTCCTTCATTTGGATCTATTGCGGAAATAAACCTCGAGATCCGACTTCAAGCTTCAACGCCAGGGGGCAACTCGAAAGCGGTAACCAGAACTCGAAGTATGGGACTTAATCCATCGCAGCCATCTTCAAGTTCGCGGCTATATGTCTGTGTTGATAGAAAAAATTGTGAGTTCAGTATCACTTACAGTCACAATCTTCTGACGTGCGCCATGCTGACGAAGAATTCTTCAGAATTTGGGGGCACCGTGTTTCTAATGGGGTGCAGTGCCTAGTTGTTCGCTTTTGAATTCCTTCAACTGGAAACTTGAAGGTAAATTACGAGTAACTATGAGTATCCACATCATGAAACGCTGACACGTTGACATTCGAGTAGAAGAAAAGGCAGGGAAAGGCACGTTCATAATGAAGGGGCTCTTCCGTGATTCAGGAAGTAAAGCCATCATCCATTTGCTGGCATAACTAAAAAAGCCAATCAGATCACTCGTATCAGACTCCGCCCTGGACATAAATTGCACCTGTGATCTAATGGCAACCACTATCTGCATGAATACCATCGCTCGACTTGGGAATCCACACGTTCCAGTACCAATGCCCATAGGCTCTGTCAAAATCGCAAATCAATATATACGGGTAACGATTGGATCGGAGAGGTTTCTGACGTCCAGGTCTTCAAACAATGTTTCCAGAGCCCAGAGCCATTCTAACGCCTCGAACCACATGCCCTAGATCTGGCTCATGCGTATCTGTGCTTGATTACCCTCCCCTATCAAGGTGTATGCGCAATCTTAGCCCTTTCCCCGAGAGTATATAGCTAGACCGATCCATGGTTCGAACTTGGCAAATAGCAGACCCTGCTTAGTGCTTCCCCAACGCTTCTTTTGTAATTTGAGAATCCATGGCATCCAACCTGGACTTAACCATGCTCTCGCCTGTTGGTCTGCCTCCAATCCCGCCAAACATTACACAAATGTATGGTTTAAGTCATTCACTTTTATTCCCAACGTCTAAAACTGACTGCATACAAAGAGCCACTCCTGTAGTGAGTTTGATACTACTACCTATGCAGGTCGATCTTAACGTTCCTTAAGCTAATCGGGATATTGCTCTCATGGGCCTTTTGGGGTATGCTATTGGTCCAAGTCTGTATGTGCCCATCTTGGTATACTAAGATAACCCGTGATCGCCAAACTGATTATTTTCGCTATTTTGAAGACATTTACTCCACCCTCTTTCGGGATAAGGCCTTCATTCAATTTTTCGGTCAGTCCCCAATTTATGTCTGCGTCTCATAGTGATTTTTTAAATTTATTTCCTCGGACAGTATACTCTGTATTCCTAGTCGACACCGTCCAAACGTTCATGACGGCCGTCGATGCTTACTACTGGTTTTCCTCTGGATTTGGAGATTTGAGGCACTTGGGCGATGTGTATCTTAGCTCGTTCGACGTACCTATCCTGGGCTGTTTGCTCGCTATACTTGGACAGACGTTCCTTTGCTATCGGATATACGTACTGGGCCAGAAAAAGTGGGTACCATTATTATTGTTTGCGGTGAGCATCTTTGCTATTATTCGGGCGCAGCCCTGTGACAAAAGTATGCTCATATATGAATATCTATCAAGATCTGTTTCATGTCTCTCGTTGGGGGGTGGTACAATGCGATCCGGGTAGGCCCCCTTTTAATTTTTGCCGGAGTTCATGAGTGTTGCATTAACGGGGGGCCGGTTTTCAGGGTCAGATATTATCGGGAGGCATTTCAACTGCCCAGGCGACCATAGACATACGCGCGCTATACGTAAGTCATCCCTGGTACATTGCCATTCATCACCTGAAGGCCGAACCCTCTTTGAAGGTATGGCTTATTTCGTCAGTCATTGGGGATACGGGGATTGCAGGTACAATGGCATATCTAGTACGTTCTCTATTCGCATTGCCCAATTTTTTTTTTGTGGCGTCCCTTTTCTAATTTATCCCATGAAGCTCTTGAGGTCCCGAGGGAACTACAAGACGACAGACACCATTATCAATCGTCTTGTCATACTCATCATGGAAACTAACTCTGTTTCTGGTAAGTCCGAAGTCATTGTTTAGAGTCGCATATTGTCCCCTGAGAGTACTGTATTATTTTTGTTTCGTTTTAGCGATCCTCGCCATACTTACGCTAGCTCTGTATTTTGCCGCGCCGGTGAGTGCCTACTACACAGGAGGAACGTTCAGGTATTGGCTGACGCACGGAAACAGGGTACAAGCTATTTCCTCACTCCGTGAGTCATCTGTTTCTTGATCAGAATAGGTAGATTAAACCTTTTATCTTGTGCTATCAGGACCTACGTGCTGGGAAAATGGTACGCTCACTAAACATATCTCATTGGAATATCAGATCCGGGCTTATATACATATATTCCTGGTCTAGCTACGCGAATGCCCTGCTCGTAACATTGAACAACCGCCACTTCCTCCTAGTCAATGCTCGATCAGGTGGGGATAGTACCACTGCACTCGGTCAAGGTGGTTCGATGTTTACGCTGTCAGCTCGGCCATCACAGGGAAAGCTTTTTACTAGCCTCAACAGCCCGGGAATGATTGGGCAAAACTCAACGGATTTTTTACCGTCTGGCACCGGGGTTAAGATTAGCACATTCACATCTGTTTCGCATGGAGAGGCTTTCCACCTTGATAAACTCGAAGTGAGTAATCCGTGATTGGCTCGTGAAATTGCTTGTGTTGAGTTCCTTTTTTTTGTAGTCTTGTAGGGATATTACCACACCGCATGCATAGGCTGTGTTGGGAGAGTCTGGGGAGTTTGGGCACGCTATGGTGGTCCCCATTCACTGAATGTGTATGTGGAATCTTGGATAAGCTAGAATGGGCGCATACATCTATATCTGTCCTTGAAACTCGTTGGTTTAACTTTCGCTGATGTTATATGTAAAGCTCTTCAAAGTTTATCGAGTCGGTATATTTGTATAAGCCGGGAAGCCCTGGACTACATGCGCGATGCCGCATGGTGAGTGCCTATTTTCTTCCCTCCGTAGGATTCCCCTATCAGCCCCGATACGAAGGGGTATTGCGAGACCTGAAGCGAGCTGGGAGTATGGTTTTTCCCAATAATGAGAGGGCATCAGGAAAACGTGAAAGTAAGTTGTAATAAAAAAAATTTCACAGTTCAATTTACATCGTCTATGATCACAATTTTCTGGGAAATTAGACACTTTATATTCCAGATAGCGTCCAGTCCAGCAAAAAATGTAATAAAAGCATGCGTAGAGAAAAAAACCACTAGATCGGTGACACGTCTTGAATGACATCCATCCTTAAAGGCCATAAGCTGTCCTTCGTGGATGAATGCCAAGTCGCAGGTGACGAGAGACGCATTTGTTCTGAAGGTTTGTCGTGCCTAAAGGCTAAATCCTGAAGAATCCACATGTGGCGAGCTCGTCTGTCTTTAGATGATTCCCACAGTCCCACACTTTGGTCTCCGGCACATAGCGTCAAGCAATTTGGAGAATGGGGCACTTTGCCCAGTTGGAATGCAACGATAATGGGTTGACCGAAGGGTGCATGGGGTCGCGATGTCTCCAAGAACCCGGGTGGCAAAGGTATTTTGTTATCAAAGGGCTCTATTTGCTGCAATTTGGGGTTCACAAGGGGGCACGGAAGATTTCTGTGTCTTTACATAAGGTTCAAATAGATGTTATTGTTTCAGTGTTTGGCGAGCTGGGATGAACGTCGGCACCATTGAAAATGTTAGTTTAGTATCCAAAGACACCTCTACAAGTTCAGATATAATGTAAAACAGTATAAACTGGAACTGGAAGGGGTGCTTGGCGACCAAATGTTATGATTTAGGAGTTTAGGACCAAACTTAAGGAAGGATATTCAACTAGTCACTATTTAGCTGACTCAACATAAGTGACATGTTGACACGTGCCGTCAGAGGCCCTATCGCAGATGCAATAATTATCTCTCAATCGCCTGTACCGCACTGATTTTGTTACAACAAGCCAACACTCCTTATAGCTGTGGTGTGTAATCTGGTCCAAACTTGTTTCCACAATACTACACATACATTTCAAGTCGCTATGTCAAAACCCCAGTTGATTAACATGTCTCAAATGCAGGCAGCTCCTGTTCCTGACAAGGACGAGAAGCGTTATGCCGAGCTCAAGGAAAAGGCTGGACGATTCCGCGTTCTCATCATTGGAGGGGCCAACGCTGGCAAGACCACTATTCTCAAGAAAATTTGTCATACTACTGACGATCCCGAGATCTATGATGTTCGTGGGCGCAAGGTAATTGTATACTATAAAAGTAATGATTTTGGGCGGATCTCTGATTTACAACAGATTGCTGTCTCTGAGTTGGAACCCACCTCTCTGGTTAGCTATCCTCAGCCCTCAATTGTGAATTAGTTGACATTAATATAGCGTGGCCTGCACAACATTGAGAATGAGATGGTGTTTCGGAGTAATCCCACTTTCGTTTTTCATGATTCATGTGGATTTGAAGCAGGTGGGGTTGATGAATTTGAAACAGTCAAGGCATTTGTTTATGGGCGCGCGAGAGAGGACGTTTTTGGGGGCCAGGTTCATGTTATATGGTATGTCAAGGCTCTCAAGTTGAAACTCTAGCACCTGACTTTGGAAAGGTATTGCATTGCGATGGATGATGATCGCCCAGTCACACATGCTGAAAAGCATTTTTTTTCGAGATCTGGAGCAGGAAAAGGTAATATTTCATATTAAGGATGAAAAAAGATAATTTTGAGCATCAGTATCTGAATAGTCCCAGTTGTTGCTGTGTTCACAAAATGTGAGGCACTTGAACTCAAAGCTATTGCTGCCTTGGAGGATGAGGGTTTTGATTTTGATGAAGCTGTGGAGAAGGTGCCAATATATGTTGAAGAAAAGTTGAAGAAGGTCCACAAGGTCTTGGAAGAAATGGAGTACCCACCCAGGGGCCATGTATATTTACAAGGTTAGTAGATTTAGTTGAATCTCCCAATTATGGGATGATAATATTTTATTAGAATTAGACAAGCCAGATGTGGCTTGTGAAGATCTTGTCAAATGCACTGCAAAAGTACTGGACAGTAAAATCTTACAAAGCTTATTTATTTCAACACAGCAAAATAGTTTGGAATTAGCAATTGAACAATCACTCATGCAAGTAAATATGTCCTGGTTTGATATACATGATTAATAGAAATTTAATAGGAGTTGTCTGAAGGAAGCTTTGGTATTAAAAGAGGGGGGATTTTCTCACAACATGGAAATTAAATTATTCAAGGATATTTTGACTTGCTTTCCATACCATGTAGTAAGTTGTTGACATCTAATATGAAACATCAACTAAAAAAACTGGCAGAGTAATCAAAATCTCAGTGAAAGTAGCTTTTTGTAAGATTAATTTTTGTGTGAATTGACATCTACAGTATGTGAGTAACTGTGCTTTCATAGAGGGTTGTGATATTTTTCACTATCATTTTCTAATATATCATAGGATGTGAGTAACAGTACCTTTCTGCCTATGAACATGTCTCATTTCCCTTTCAATGGGCCTTTAGTGGGTAGGCAATGCCTCCTATATATATTATAGCTATCTAATCTCTATTTTGGTGTGTACTGCAGAATGTAAGCAACTATTTTTTGAAGCATCTAATATACTAACTTTTTGAATGTATTACAGAGGGTAAGTAACTGAAATTTCTCCTGCTTATGGCATACCTGTCATACTTTTATCTTTTTGTTATTATAGTTTGTAGGTACCTTTTTTTTCATATGGGTACACCTTTACTTACAATCTAATTATTTCTACAGAGGGTAAGCAGTTTTGCTCCTTTAAATAATCTGTTGTCATGTCTCAGTTCTGGATTAAAATGTATTATAGAGAGTAAGTGGCAGTAAATTTTTCCCAAGTATACCTGTCTTACTTCTGGTCTGATTTTCCAGGAGGTAAGTAGTTTTAATTCTCTTGAGCACCAAGTCTGTGCCTCAATTTGTTTGATGTGCACTGTAGAGGGTGGGTGGTTGTACTTTCTATGTAATATACCTGTCTCACTTTTATGTTACAGAGTGTGAGTTGTATTACTTATCTATATTTTGCATGGTTGTCTCACTTTTAGCTGAACACAATATATTTCAGGATGTGAGAGACTTACTCCTTTATATATTTGATAGATATGCCTCACTTCTGACTTGGTTTTTTCTGCAGAGGGTAAGTAGCTTGGCCTTTGTGCACATGGTCTACCTGGCTCCTTAGTACCTTTATATACTTCAGGATGTATGTTGCTACTTTCCTATAAGTGGTGTCCCTGCCTTATTTTTATTTATTAGTGGGTATGTAATTAAGCCTTTTACCTGAGATGTGGTTAGCTTATATTTGGCTAAATGCATAATCTAGTTTGTGAGTGCATATTTTTGTACATAGACAGGCTGACTCACACCTGGTTTGACATGTTCAGCTGGTAGGGGGTTATACTTTTGTGTAAATAGTACTTTGTCTTATTACTGACATGATATATGCTACAGAGGGTGGGTATCAGCTATCTCTAAATATGGTGCATTATTAATTTTGTTTACTTTTTGGCTTTATGGGTTTGGCAGAAAGTGAGTGATTTCTTTATTGTACAAACTTATTCAGCTCTAAATTGATTTATATTGTAGTGGGTAGGTATCTCTCTCTATTTTTTGTAGCATGTGGCTCATGTTTGGGTCATCATGTTTTAAAGGATGTAAGTGGCTAGACTTAGCTGCATAGTATACTTGGGTGGAGTGGGCCAACACAATGTGTGGCAGGTACTCGTTCTTCAGTTCTGCTACATTACATCTGCCACCTAGTTTTTTTGGAGTATGCT